>LNAC01000186.1:1543710-1624706 GCA_002007465.1 Ailurus styani
CTCCCCGCCCCGCCCCGCGATCCCCGCGATCCCCCAACCCCAGCAGGCCCCGAGGGCTCGGTCACCCGCGCGTGAGCGATTGCCCCACAGGATGTGCAGATGTGGCTGCCCCTCTGATTCACTCCAGCTGCTTGGGGCAGGGAAGCAAGGCGGCTTCCTCTCCTGGAAATGACTGCATGAGCAAAAGCCCTCCAACAATTCCACTAACAACGGAAGGGGAAAGGCGACGGAGAGGGGAGGCCCTAAGGTGCTTTGCTTCGGTCCTTCCCACTGAACAGAAGTAGAAGTGCTCCCAGAACTCCTGACCCATGTTAGAAAGAAGGGAGTCGTTCTTATTCTGTACGCCCGTTTGGGTGCAGGTTAACCTGCAAGCCCCAAAACCCCAGAGCTAAGTGTCCTATACTGGTGTTAATATTTTGGACACTCAGCATGGGCATTTTGGTGGCATTACTCTACCCTTCCGGGCCGGGAGGGAGATCAAAATGTGTGAAGACCTTCCTGATCTGCATCTGCGAATGAGTCAAACATGCACTGGAAGCAAAAACTGTGGAGTTGGGAAATCTTGGATGGTTGGAGATACGTCGTCCAAAAGGGTTCTGATCAGTAGGGAATCCCGGAGCTTGGGAAAGGACACGGCATTTCCAATCTGTCACCGGCGTTTAGGCAATCTGTCTGTACCCTGGTCTCTGTGAACTAAAGATAATACTCGTTAGGAGATCATTGCTGTTTTCTGGGCTTCGATGGTCAAAAAGCAGGAATGTTTCTGCAGGTGGGAAGAAATGTATTGGCAGAGGATCTGTTGGCTATGCTTCTGTGTAGAAAGGCACAGGGTGTCTACGGACCTGCAGACTTTCTCCTTCCCTCTATCTTCTCGAGGCTCTTATGTGTGTGTCCTTTAACAATAGAAGACTGGACACTTTGCTCTATTCACATCTTCTCTTCACTCATAGGCTTCTTAATTGCATTCTGAGCCTAGTTTCCATTGCGAACTTCATTCACTCCTTCCCAAATGTTAGAAAGTGCTAGGCTCTGAGGATCGACCATGAATAAAACACAGCTGCTGCTCTAGCTAGCATCTTCAAGTCAAGCTTGCATGTTCTGAGCTGCATGAGAAAGGCACATAGTGGAACATGCAGGAACGAAGAACAGGGGCCTGGAGATCAGAGCCAGCGACAGCAGAAACATTCACGACCGGCTCCAGCTTTTTGACTGCTGAGTAACAGAGAGGAATTAGTTCATGAGGCATGGGTCAGAAATCTGACTCAGAGCAAAGGACAGAGATGCTGCTGCTGGGTGGGAGTGTGGGGGGAGCTGCAAATGAATCTATCTTGGGAGAAGATGCCACTATTGATAATGGGAAAAAGACAAAAAACAAACAAAAAACACCCAAATCCCTTAGCCCCAGGCTTTGCCATCAGGCCAGTGATATGCATACAACTTGCTCTGATCCAGCATTCTTACCCATTGTTTTAATCTATCCTGTATTCACAAAACAATAAATGGGATTCCTGTTTACAAACAGTGTGTGGGTGTCCCAAGACCATTGTTTCTCTTTTTGTATACTTAGTATGGTTTGGTACAGTGCAGGGTAGAGTTACTGAGGACCTTAGAAAGCACAGGTGAGTCCCAAGCCTTGGCTTTGTGATGTCATAAACGCTGAGTCACAGATACGTCCCTGGGGGGGGGATCATCCCCACAGGGTAACAGTCCAACATACCAAAGTTAAATACTGTTTTGAGATACAGAATCTCTGTGTCTGTCCTGAGTCATGAGCTCCTGAGCCCAACCTAATCACATTCATGTTGCATTGACTAGCAACTGCTTTTTCTGTTCAAAGGGAGGAAAGAGAAGAAGAAAAAAATATTACCATGCCTAAATTATAATGAAAGGAAGTGAGTGGGATGCCAGGCAGAGAAGCTCATGTTTCATCAAAGAAAGGGAATTAGACATTGTGGCATAGGGTCTGTGGGGACAGGGGGTGTCCTCAAGATGGATCACAACTAGTAGCCAGCCAGCCACCCCAAGCCATGCAAGGCACATGGCCTAGAATCAGGCTTCGGGGAGGCCTAAAATAATATAACTTCGGAGGCTCTCTTTAGGAAAAATAATACAAAGTGATGAGTATGTAAGGGGTCTTGGAAGGGCTCCAAGTCAGTGAGAGACCCCAAAGCTGGAGTGTCACAAGCTTGCTTCACTTTGGGTCTACCTCCTGGCCTCCTCACATAACCTCAAGACTGCCGCTCCCATCCCCTTTTCCCTGGAGAAGGCAAATTTCAGCCTATTAAGGCACAGGGGGTGCGGTTTGTGAGCAGAGGCAATAAAAACCAAAGACCTCAGACTGTGCCAAACGGTGACTCAAGCTGGATATGAGAAGTGTCTGCAAGTATTTGAGGGGTGTAAGTGCAGAGAATGGAAAAGAATTGTTCACTGTTGTGGGGTGGAAAGGGAATGAGGATACGATTCAATAAAGAAAAATGTGCACAAAACTCATCAGGAAGCGTTGGCTAACTCTATTTTCTGACACCGTGGAGTTGTATTTCCCAGGGGAAGTATTTGAGGATCTGTGAGTCACTGAAAACTGGAACTGCCCATGAAAAATGTGCTACAGGAAACAATCCTACAAGATGTCCTGGGGGAGCGGCTGGAGGCTCCCAGAGTTCAGTCCGAGCCCTGAATTCCGTAGGGCTGACACAAGGCATTCTATAGATGTGTGAGTGGGGAGGAGGCCAGAGGAAGGAAAAAGAGCCCTCCCTGGGGGAGGAGCCGTCACCTGCGCCCACATTAGCGGACGGGTGGGGGCAGCACGTGACCGAAGAGGGGGGCGGGAAATATAAGGAGACAGCGCCACCCAGCGTCGGGACAAACGCTATAGCCAGGAAACCGACAGCCAGTTCAAAGGTGAAGTGACCTCAAAATTCCAGCTCCCTTCTGCCAGAGGAGAGAGAGCTCTGCTGCCATGAATAAAGGGTCATTTGGGTGCTGTGGGAATCACGCCTGGGCTTGAGCACATGTGTGTGTCAAATGTGCGGACACGTCCGTCCTAGAGGAGTAGGAAGCAAGAGCCAGAGAGATTCCTCCAGCTGGAATGTGGACTAATTCACTCTGGGGGGTAGGAGAGGGTGGGGAACACCTGCTTTTCATTCCCCCACCTAACCGCACAAATACGGAATGGGAAAACCATGACTCGGTTGGTGGCAAACCTGGAAGATTCCAGGTGGGAGAGGCCGGGGCGGAATAGGAGGGTTTCATGAAACGTAAGCCCCCATGTGTCAAACAGGTAATACTTAGATACATTAATTCCCTGGCTCCATATTTTCCAGTTTGTTCAGCTTCTTTCTTGTTGTTAAGTTGAAGGGACAACTTCCAAGCTCTTTCCATGCAGAACCGGAAACCAGAAGTCCATCCCTGACTATCTACGAAGAGCTTTCTAATTACAGATTCCCAGGCCTCTCCCCTGCAGTGGAATCTCAGGACGGCGCCCAGGAATCTGAATATTTTCCACAGTTTCAAAGACTGTTCTGATGTTCAGTCAACGGAGAACTGCTACTCCAACAGAGAATAGAGGAGGACCCTTTGAGCCTTTTACCATCCAGACAACTATCACGAAATACAGAAAGTATTACGAGAGGAGTACAGTATGGAAGGGCAGAGAGGAGGGAACTGTTCTCCAGGAGAAAAGAAACATTTTCAGAGAATGAGTGACTTTTATGCTAGTCTTGATGAGAGGTAGATCACCAGATAAAAAGAGACTGAAGACATTCCAGGTAGAAGGAAGAGAATCTGCAAAGGCACGGAGGACCCTCTCAATATTCCATTGGACGAACATTGTTAATAATCCTTACAACTATGCTAACTGGTAGGTGGAGACCACCTATGACACAAGGAAGCTCTTTCAAACCCATGGCTCTGTGAGGCCCTGACATTGCAGATAATAGCTTACTAAAAGGATGAAGGGGCGCCTGGGTGGTTCAGTCAGTTTAGCATCTGCCTTCCTCTCAGGTTATGATCCCAGGGTGCTGAAATTGAGCCTCGCATCAGGCTCCCTGCTCAGCAAGGAGTTTGCTTCTCCCTCTCTCCCTCTGCTCCTCCCCTTGGCTTGTGCTCTCTCGCTTACTCTCTCAAATGAATAAATTAGAAAATCTAAAAAAAAAAAAAAGGTGGAAAACCCTACACAAAGGAATTGGAACTCTTGTAGTAATGGTGACCCTGTAATATCTGTGTCTGCCATAAAATCAAGCCCAAGCCATTTCCACCAGCTTCCTAGGGAAGGGCAGTTAGATGGAAACTGAATCTTCACTTAACTTTTTAAAGAAACTTCCCTCTGTGAAAGCAGGTCCTTGCTTCTTTGTGCTTAATCCCAGATCCCCGTTGGCAAGCTCTCCTGTGTAATCTTCCAGAACAGCTGGGCCATGATTGCATTGTCAATTATTAAATGCCCAAGTTCCCTGCAAGGCAGCAGTTAATCATGAGGCCCTCCAAAAAAATAGGAGATAGAAGAGGAGGGATGGGAAGGGAGGTGGGAGGGTAGGAAGGTGGTTTCATTCTGTCAACATTAAACCAAGGGGATTTGGGGCTCAGATGGCATCTACGGTCCTTCCAGACAAGCTGCAAGACAGTGACCATGGCCAAGGTAACCAGCTTCCCCCTCTTACTGCTCAAAATATAATGGTGCATAGCTATTTTGCATCTGATTTTAAGAGCTGTGCCTTTCTCATCAATTTCTTGTCTGTGTTAACGCTGAATATTTCTGTTAATCTATGTTGGTGGAAGAATTAGTGACATTTTGGCACCTTTGCATTTCCTGTTGATCTGAACCAGAGTGTCTGGGAAGCCACACTCTGTCCCTTTTCTGGAGAGTAAAGAGTCACCTTGGTGTGGGGCTTGTTAGCCTATGCAGATAAACCTTTTCTTAAGGCTGCTACTTCTTCACCATCTCCTTTAAGAGATCATTGCAAAATTAGACTGGGTCTTGCGATTCAAGAGGTTATCTGGATCCTGGAAAGAAAAGGCATGTTTGGGAAGAAATAAAACACATGATGAAGGGCACAGTACTGTAGGTGTTGAAGATAATTCTTGAAAAGGCTCTTGAATGAATTCCTGTTTGATTGTCAAGATGATTCTTCAATGAGGCTCCTTGTGTCTGTCCTTGGTTGGACCCTTGCTGGGAGCCACCTCTTTGAGCTTCATTCCAAGCTCTTTTTCATCCTTTCTTTCTCAAATCACTTCTTCCTTAACTTGGTTATCACCTTGGTGCGGGGTTTCTTATTCTTATCTATGACTACTCTGCAGAATAACTTACAAATATGCATAACTTGGAACGAATTGAGGGTAGAGTAAAAATCTGATGTGATAGTAGACAGATTTCCAAGCCATATTAGATTGAAAATGAAGTTGTTGAAAATGTTAGAATTGCCTTAATCATTAGTTCAATCTTTATCAGAATGATTAATGAAGATGTTTTACCTAGAAGTCCATTTCCTGTTCACCCAGTGGATATGAAAATAATTAGAAAGAATAACTTATAGTAATGGAACAATGGCTAAAACCAATAGGATTGGCACAACTAAAAGTAGGGTGGAAACATTCTTTTCGGGGGACAGGGGCAGTGTGTGACTTCTATACCGGGTAGTAGAAGATCTTTTTCACTCCAGATGCTATGGTTTTCAGTCTTTACCAAGGTCACCCACAGTCCTGTACAGACTGACAATTCTTGGTGGATTTAATTTGCTGAGTGCTTTTAAACGAATCGTATTAGCAGTTGGCTTTCCAGAAGTTGTTTTATCATATGTTTTATATATTGATTTTTATATGCATATGAACCTTGCATATTTCTTACGGCCATAAATAATCACTTTGTCTGTGGTATGCACTGTTTTAGTCCCTGGAAATTCTGAAGAACAAACTGTTATATTTCTAAGATAAAGTTCCCTGTTAAATGTAGGAAATGTTAAGCTGGAGATTATGAGGCAGATTTATAGGCCTGTCCCATTTAGCTATGGTTTTATTTACGTTTCTTAAGCTAAGCAGATTTAGGTCTGATTAATTCTGATATGAGAGGTCCCCTGGAAAGCTCAAGATGGTTTACTTTAAGAAGCGTCTGTCAGCAACTAAATATGGGCTCTTTTCCCTTCAGTACATATTAATATAACAGTATAAACCACTCCATAACGCAAAGTGCAAGACCTGTCAGATTTCTTTATTCTTCTAAAGCTCAGTCTGGCTCTGAGCCACCACTCAACCAAAGTTGAAACATCTGATACTGGTCATTCTTCAGCTGGCTCTCCTCTTCTCTTCGGTTAAAGATGACAGGGAGGTCGGGCACTCCAGCCAGAGCCACACTGTCCCCACTGAGGGTCAGGCACCAGAACTGTGTCAAGCAGTGGACCAGTCCTCATTCATGACCATGACACTTGGTGCCCAGTCTCAGGGGGCGCCACACAGCCCCCTCCCATTGGAGATTCTGTTCTCCCCGGGGCAGTGTCTGAAAGTTGGACCCAGATCACCTCCGTCAGAACCTACAGCCTCCTCCTCTCCAGGATTTTCAACAACCCCACCTCCCTGGAGGTCCAGTGCTTTCTTTAATCCTGAAAGCCCTAATCCTTGCTGCTCCCCCACTGGGGTGATCCAGTTTAATACTGACTGATAAGCCATATCCTCCTTTACTCTGCCCTCAGAGGAATCTGTGATACAGAGAAGAGGACACCAAAAAAACTTGCGTTGTTACAACAAATACCTCAGCAAGTGGGTGCTCCTACCTTTCCCTGAAGACAAAACCAAAAGTGATGATCGCTAAGCGCCTTAGAATGGCCCCAATTCTTGTCCTCAACTTGATAGACACTAGCTCAGTGGCTTAATCACATTCCGACTGAGGCTATTACGGGATACTTAACTCAGATCATCCTCAGTGAGCATTTGAGTAGAAAGAGGTCCAGCTTAAATAAATATCACCACCCTGGTGCCCACTCCAGGCCATTCCTGAAGCTAAGCCCTCACACGCGTGGCTCCTTGCAGAAAGCTCCCCAGGGGGCCGGCGGGACCCCATCACTGTGGAGGAGCTGGCAAGGGTGTCCAGGTCTCCCCGGGAGGTTCTGAAATCAGGCTCTCCCCTTGTGCTTGTCTGTTCCAGATGGAACTCCCGAAGGACTCCTCTGGCCAACGGACACTCCTACCTGCCACCCTCAGCTTGCTATCACTCAGCCTTTCCACAGCATCCCTGCTCAGCAACTGCTGGTTTGTGGGCACACAGAAGGTGCCCAAGCCCGTGTGCGGAAAAGGTCTGGCAGCCCAGTGCTTTGACGTGCCGGTGCCCTTGGATGGGAGCGGCGCCAACTCATCATCCCCAGAGGTGGTGCAATACAGCTGGGAGGCTGGGGATGACCGCTTCTCCTTCCATGCCTTCTGGAGCGGCATGTGGCTATCCTGTGAGGAAACTGTGGAAGAACCAGGTGGGTTCCTTGTCAGCCCGGTTGCCTTGTTTCTCCCCCCCCCCCGGCCCCGGGGAAGTTCACAGGGGCAAAGAGCCAGTGGGAAAGGATACAGCACGCCCCATGCCCCACCGGGTCTCCCCCCACCCCAAGTTCGGCGTCTCCCCCTCTGCATCCCGTCCCTCCTCCCTAGAACTCCCCTTTAAGGAGGCCGGAAAGTCCACCTGGCTTTCCCCCTCCGGACTGTCTAGTAGACTTGCTGGGCTAGAACAGCACTGTCCTCAGAGGGGTTCATTTAGACGTGTAACCCCACGAGAAGTCCCACTCTGGCGAGTTAGCACTGCTGTCTGGAGACCCAGTGAGGAGAGAGGATTCTTAGAGAAAATGCCCCGGCCCTGCCCAGCTGTGGCCTCAGATGAGCAGCTCCCTCTCTGCAGACCTTGACTTTCTCGCTGATGAGATGAAGGATCCGAGGAGATCTGCTGTCAACCCCTTCCTCCCCAACCCCACCAAAAGGTTTTTCTCGTCCCGAGTATTACCATTATGATTTACAAGGTAGGGTTGCTGAAGCCTCAGGAGGGTGACTGGGGGGAGTGAGGCCACCCCTGACGTCCCAGGTCTCCAGCAGCTCAGCGCGTGCTGGCAAAGCCAGTCCCGTGTCACTGTGCACTCCTTAACCTGTGCTCCTCGGCTTGGGAGCAGCTGGCCTAAGGACACCCCTCCTCCCTGCTCAAAGCATTCGGACATCCCCTCGTAGGGACGTTGTCCTAAAGCCCAGAATCCAGTACAGTTAACCTGGTTCTCCAGATTTGGGCCAAGGGAAAAAGGAAATGCAAGAGGAATATAAATGTGTGTGTGTGTGTATGTCTGTCTGTTTGTATGTGTTATTAACATGCCATTTGGCACAGCCGCAACGCCAGTCCTGGAAACAGTTGCGAGCCATGCAGACCAGTGTACGGTGGCAGCAGACGGTGCTGGTTTACGTCAGGCTTGTTAACCCTCCCCGACCTGAGGAACGGGAACATTCCATTCTCCTGCACAAGCCCTCTCAGGCTCAGGTCCTCTTCTGCACGGTCAGGAACTGGGGACAGAGAACTGAATCCTGAGGGATTCTTGCCTTGGTCATGCATCCATCCATCCATGAGACAGTCTTTCCTGCTTTCGGAGAGAAACGTCTAGTACCTGCCTACCGTGTGCTGGGCAGGCACGGGTCCGAACCACCGGAGGGGCCCCAGGTGTGGGACGTCCCCCCTGAAGTTATACCTTGTCTGTGTTTCAGGGGGGAGGTGCCGAACTTTCAATGAACTCACACCACCAACCGAGAGAGGTGAGAAAGGACTACTGGAGTTTGCCACGTTGCAAGGCCCACGTCACCCCACTCTCCGATTTGGAGGGAAGCGGTTGATGGAGAAGGCTTTCCTCCCCCACCCTCCCTTGGGGCTTGTGGCAAGTATGTGGGTTTGATCACCAATTTAGTCGCCATTGAGTTGGACCTCTGGCCCAACAGTGCTCTCTACACTGTACTGTGATCTCCTTTTCTCTTCTTCTGAGTCCCACGGGGTGACCCACATTCCTTCCAGAGCTGACTCTCATTCATATGCAGGAATGCAAAAAAGGAACAGCAGGAACAAATAAAGTTCACAAATAGAAAACCACCAACAGCTCTAACGCCTCCTGTTGCCAAAGTAACCGTGTTGAAAAGCTTAGAGGTTTTTCCCTCCAATACGTTTTTTTTTTAATTAAAAAGTATTTTTTTTTTAATAGAAGGGAGTGAAAAAGGAAAGGGAGGGAGAAAGAAACAGAACTGATTGCTCCAAATGCAATAAGGGAAAAAGAGAACAAAAAGGACCCACAGCAAATTCATGCTCCTGCCAGATTTGCTGATGATTAGCTGATCTCGAATCTCCCTCAGGGTATTTCCAGTCAATCAAGCTTACTTGAATCCTTATCGGGTACTGAGCAGAGAGCAGCGAGCTCGGGGAGGGAAGGCTTGCCAGCTGGTGCCTGCTCTGCCCCCTTCTCCCCTTCTCTGACTCTGGGAGGCTTTCCCTTCTGCCCGGCGCCATGTGTTCCGCGCAGTCATGTCACTGTCAGGGTGAGGGCTCTTCTTCCTCTGGTTTCTTTTGTCTTGTTGCTGTTGTTGTTGTTGGATACTTGAACTGTATTTTCTTCTTCTGGTTTCTGACAGAGATCCTATGGTTATCACTGGGAGCCCAGTTCTCGTCCATCGGACTTGAATTCGTCAGCTTCCTCCTGCTACTGATGGACCTGCTGTTCACGGGGAACCAGGGCTGTGGGCTCAAGCTGAGCGCCTTCGCTGCCATTTCCTCCGTCCTGGCAGGTGCGGCCTCCCAGGCTGGGGCGGGGGTGGGAGGAGGGGTGGGGGGATGGCCTGGCCGCCCTTGAGGGAGGCGCCTCTGACGGGCTCCTGTGTCTGACCAGAGGGCAGGAAAGAGGAGGCAGGGTCCAGAGTGGAGGGATGAGAGACGTTGCAGGCGTCTTGGAGCTGGAATGAAATTTTGTATTAGATCGTCATGTGCTTGGCAAAATGATTTCTCTCTAGGTTCTTGTTATTTGCCAGCTTTCTCAGTATGTGAAATACAATTTGGTTCACTTCTCGGCTGCACATACACAGCTTCTCCGGACTCCTTCAGATCAAGTAGGAGTAAGAGATGCAGATATAAAGATAGATCAAGAATAAAGCTCGTGTTGAGGGCATGGGTGAGAAGTAAAAGGCCCCAACTGCAGCACTGACTCAGAACCTTTTTCCGTAGCTCTCTACCTAAAGCCTGGGGCGACCTATTGCAAAGCTCTGCGTTCCAGGAGAAGCCCCCATCGCAGATTAGTGTCCTCAGAAGTGTGGGGACAGATGGGTGATGGGACATCTCCACATAGGCTGTAACAGATGCAAAATGAGGAGGTGGCTCCAAACTCATGCTCCCTGTAGATGGGAAAGCCAGCCTCTGTCTAAGGGTGCCGCTTTGCTCTTCCCTCTGTAGGCCTTCTGGGGATGGTGGCCCATATGATGTATTCCCAAGTCTTCCAGGCAACTGCCAACTTGGGTCCAGAAGACTGGAGGCCACATGCTTGGAATTATGGCTGGGCCTTCTAGTAAGTGCTTACCATCTCCCGAACCTTCTAGCCCCTCCCCAGCCAACCTGCATTAGATGTGCGGCCCTCAACTAGATGCTTGCTGACTGTCCTCCTGCCTTCTCTTCATCCCTCATGCCAGGAGTCTGTTGACCAGAGAGTGGGACCATCAGCCCACCACTGTTCTTTCCCCACCCGCTGTGGAGGCACAGGGAGGATTCTTCCAGCTTATTCTGTCCGGTTTTTCTAAAGATACAGCTGTCGCAGTTGCTCCCTCACCTGATCTGCTTGTTCCCTTGGGAAATGAGACTGATTTTGTGTAGCTTATGTAAGCTTATGTAGCTCCGTATTTTATACATTTTATGATTCAAGGTATTGGAGGACAGAGAGATGAAGAGATTAGCCCACCCCTGTGGTTGGCTGCCTCTTCTCCAGTAACATAGAGTCACTTCCTCCTACTTCCGTTCTTATTCCACCCAACTGTGTGAGAAATAAAACCTCCCATGCCAGCCATTCTCTAACCCTTAAAGAACTAAGGGGTCAATTATTTGCAATTTCTCTTAAGATGAGAGAAGCATCAACCATGACAAACACATTCAAAGCGAATGTGCCCTCTCTTAATTTTAAGAGTTCCTCACTTCCTCCCCTGAGGAACACGCTCTGTTCAGTGCTCAGGTGCCAGCTTGGGCCTGCGTTACTGTCTGGAGTCAGTGGGAGTACTTTGGCAGTACTGAAGAGGCACAGTACTGGGCTCGAGTTTCCATGCTAACGGACATAGTCCGGAAGCACATCCGTGTCTGTTAGGGGATCCTATCCCCTTTCCTCATGACATAATGTGCTGTTGGATTCAGGCATCTTTGGGCTATTCCAGAACCGGCCCCCAGAGCTTACTTTCGAGACACATCATTCTGCACCTTTCATCTGTCTCTAAGCCGTTGCCAGCATGACTGTCCATCAGAAGCGCCCCCAGTCGGAGTCCGAGGAGTGGGTCAGAGGCAGGCAGATAGGAACACGAGGCACCAGCGTGTGGCCTGGCTTTACCCATCACCTGACCTCATGAAATTCCTCACTAACCTCACACAACTTCCTGTTTCCTGGGCTTCCCAGAATCATGGGGAGATTGAGGGGTTGACTTTCCAAGTTTTTAGGAATGCGTTTGATATAGTTCCCTGGTGGTTCCCCCCCCCCTTTGTTGAATCCATCCAGTTTCTCTTAAATCTCTGGCTTCCCTTCCATCCATGATAAACTCTCTGAAGCCAAGAACCACATTGTTTTCTTAAGAGGCAGATTCCACTGGTACAACATATAATAACTCCAGGTTTGTAGTGAAGGTTGCCTGAACGACATTGAGAGGCTCTACTTCTGGCCCCTGAGACCACTAAACTCAAAACAAAAGAAGACGGAAGAGCAATGATCACTCCCAGCATCTGTTCTGAGTGAAAATCGGGCCGTGTGTGTATGTGTGTGTGTGTGTGTGTGTGTGTGTGTGTGTGTGTGTTGGATGGGTGTGGGGTGCTGCACTGGGCTACGTCCACTCTATACAGCTGAGCTGTCACTCTGTGAATCTTGGGAGATTACAAGGGCAACTGCAGGTGGGGAAACCGTAGTCTAGAAAATTGAGTGTGTGTGTGTGTGTGTGTGTGCGCGCGCGCGCGCGCCCGTGTGCACACATGTTATACGTACATAGAAAAGGCACACTGGGAATAAAGGAGCACAGTGCTGACGACTAATCGATCCCATAAAAACAAATCCGTGGAACTCCTAGTCTAATTTGCAACACCACCAGAGTCATTCTCTGACTACGAAACATTCAGAACATACCCTACTAAGACAGACCGAATTCAGGCCTCCTGCCTGCAGTGCTTTCCCCGCCACACGGTGGAAGGGAGCCCGTGCCAGTCCCTGGGTCCCTAAGGGGCAGCAGCCTCGTTTACTAGTGGGAAGGGATCGTGGTTTTCCTCTCAAGCCTGTGCGTGGGTCAGCTTCTGACCGTCCGTTTGTTTTGGCTCCTCCCTAGCACGGCCTGGCTTTCCTTCACCTGCTGCATGGCATCAGCAGTCACCACCTTCAACGCGTACACCAAGCTGGTGCTGGAGTTCAAGTGCAAGCACAGTAAGAGCTTCAAAGGAAAGCTGAGCTGCCTGCCACACCATCCCCAGTGCTTCCTGGAGCAGCTGTCCTGTGCGGCCCCCCCAGGGGGTCCTCTGACCAGCTACCACCTGTATCACCATCAGCCTGTCCGCTCCGTCTCCGAAGGGGTCAACTTCTACTCAGGGCTACACCACAAGGGATTTCAGCAAGGACCCAGCCAGAGGCTAAAGGAAGAGGCAGCTGGGTCATCCATAGAGGAAGAACCGTGTTAGAAGTAGTTAGGTTTAGAGGGCAGGCTGAACCCATCCTTACATGTTCGTTTGCTATCAACATGTACTGAAGCCAGAGTCTGTGTCTCGAGCATGGTTTTCACAGGTTCAGGACAAGCGTATCTGAAAGGGCAGGTCCAAAGGGGTTTGTGCTAGGCGCCACTACCCCCTCTTCCTTCCCAGCTCTTTCCTTCCCTTCCCGTGTCTTGTTTCAGCATCTCCCTATCTCCCACATTCGGAATCACCCTCTCTCCTTTACCAATTGCTTATGTGCCAGGTTCGGGACTCAGCAGCGGAGATGAAGAGAGAAGTAAAATCCAGTTCCTGCCCTTTAGGGGCTTATCCATCTGGCCCCCTCTCTGGGATTTGGAGGGATGCAGGTGGGCCATTCAACAGTCGTCCACTGGGCTCAGCCTCCATGGTGCGCTTGAATTTTCCTGGAAGGCACAGAATGGAAGACGAAGGTCCTCCTGGGAACTTGGACATGTAGGACAGATGCCCTCCACACTGCCTATTACAGGGTCCTGCACCCGCATAGTAGGGACCCAGTGAATATTTAAGTATTATCCTAGAAGCCACCAGGGAACTAGTATACATGAAATGGCCCCCACAGCATACAGGGACAGGTCCACTTCCAGAAATGGTCCAGTGGAGTTAGTCACGGGGGATTTATGGTAAGGGACACTTCCCCGATGAACATGGCTCTGGATGAACACTCTTCTCTGGATCCCCAACTCACCCACCCACACCACCTTCCTCTTTTCCGTAAGGGAAAACAAACCATCGCGATGGCTAAGAAGAATGAGAATGACACACAAGTATGTTTCCTATACGTAGTATTTATTTGTTCTGCAACAATTCACATTTTTAATAGTGCTTCCTGACAATATACCAGCTGGCTCTTCTGTAGTATGGGCAATAAAAGTAGCAATTCACATTCAAGGGGGTTGGTGTCAGCATACCCGACTGGGAGGGGGAGTAGAGAGCATCCGGGGGATGGGAGGGTGCTGTCTAGGGTGGAAGGGGCTATAAGGAGAGCAAGGAGGACAGCTTGGGAGAAGGAAGATCCTTATACCTGTACAAATCACTGCTATCCCTAGGAGGCGGTCGCACGGGACTTGCTGGAGTGGGGGAAGGAAGGAGCTCTTCCTAGCTTAGATGCCTGGTTGGGTGGGTGCCTCCAAGGAGAAAGGAGGGTCAGGACACACCTGACAGGCTAGCACCCACGCTGGTCAGATGAAGCTTCTGCAATCCTTGGCCACCATTCCAACCTTCTGCCTGGCTGCAGGAGGGAGGAGAAACCTAGAGCCTGTCCTGTGTCTAGCAAAACTGGATTCAAACTTACCATAGTCAAAATGATAGTTTGTAAACACACCATGAAGAATTTAGGGACTGACTCTCTTCTAGCTTCCTCTTATTTCTGGGGCTCACTGGGCATAAACACCATCTTCTACCCAAAGGATCCCCCTGAGATCAGGCCCTCAGTAACCAACTTGGCATTTTACTCTTCTACCCAAAGTGGCTTTCCCAGAAAGCCTCAACATGGTGAAGAACGAGGGTGAAATGCAGATGGCTCAGCCCAGGCCACAGAACCACAAGTCAAGTTTTAGCTATTCAGTCAACTATAAATTAGTCCTTAGAATCCTCTACTAGGCTAAGCAAGATCTTAGAATCTTCTACCCAGATTCAAACTCTAGAAGTCAATCTAGAATCATCCCTATCCTCTTGGGTATCCTCTAATTTTCCCCCCAAGTTTACAAAGCTTCCCAAAGTGCTGGAACCAAATTTGCTTTCAGGGCCTTAAGGAAAGAGGGTGCCCAGAAACCTGGCAGGCCAGTCTGCTGTTGCTACCAACCCTCTGTTATGTCATAATGCCTACCATTGGCAAGTAATACACATCCCTTCAAATCTGGGATCCCTAAACTTCTGTAATCTCTCTAAATTTTTCTGGACTCCCTTTATTAATATAAGCTAAAAAGATACAGGCCCAAGTAAAGACAGAACCTGAGTTGCACTCGGGTATGACCTATCAAAATTATTCAAGAAGAAAAGCAGTTCTCCACCAGCTAACGTGGGATCTGCTGCTATATAAACAATGACCTAGAAGTTTAGGAGAGAACTTAATAGAAGTAACATTTACAGAAGGGAGAAGTAAGCACTGGAGATAATTCTAAAGAACTTAACCAATTATAAAAGTTAGAGTATTTACATAGGCATTTTCTCAACATACAGTGTTTCAAAGGCTCTACAAGGAAGGAGATGCATGGGCAAAATGGTTGCATATAGGACTCAAGGATAAAAATCCAGGAACAGCTTTGCTCTCATGCAAGCAAAGCAAAATTATCTCTGAATGAAAGAGGGCAAATGAGAGGCAGTACAGAGGGTGGCCCCTTGGAGATGCTAAGAGAGCAGAGTGGAGATGAGGCAGGGATCAGGCTGCCTGCCTGAGCTCTTCCTGACTTCACAGATCTAGGACAGCACACACATGAGCACTTCGGAAGTTAGCAGAGAAAAGGTCAGGATGGGCAGGCCAATCCAGGCCACACGATACCACATGGACCGCATCAGAGGCCGCTCACAAACTATGCTGCTCTTGCACCCCTTCCGACAGGAATGTGGTGGTGGTTATGGTCACCAAGTGTGTAGAGATGGAAACTCTGTAAGGCGGGAGGCTACAAAAGATAAGATGAAAATGCGAGGATGGTTCCCTCGGCCTCCCGCTGTCTGTATCCCCGCCGCTAGGGTGGGAAGTAGCCAGGTACAGGTGGTGAGAGAACAGAGGGCGAGGACCAGTGGCCCTGATCGCAGGCAGGGCACTGGAAGTTTCAAGAAGACCAAACAAACCAGGTGTATTTCAGAAGGACAAGAAACTGGGTCCTTGGAGCTCAGAACAGATCGAGAAACTATTTCATCATGATACGAATACATACACACATATGGCATAACACAAAACAAAATGTTCCAGGGAAGAACTTCACTGGAATTTCCCAGCAGGAATTTATAAATTAGACACACAAAAAATAAACCGTTAAGATTCACATTTCCAAACTATCCCTGGAGTGCCTAGAGGGGGTTAATGCAGGGACTGAAAAGGTAGGTCAGATAACCCCAGCCAAATGGATCGAGCTGTCATCAGAGAACTCCAACGTGCCCTCCAAAGTGCTTTGTGACAATCACGCAGAGGTGGCGAAATGAGGTGAAGTCTTCCTTCTCTCCAAAGTACTGACTTGATGCTGTCGGGAGAGAGACGGTACCATTCTGTTCACTTCTTCTGAAATGGAAGATTCCATCAGACTACATCTAGGGGAAAGAGTGCAGGTATCAGCAACTTGCATTCCTTTCATGACAGAGAGATGGAGGAATCCCAAGGGTCAGGCTATTTCTCTACTCTCCCATCCTTTGTCTAACTCCAAAATCTCGCAAGTCCTTCCAGAAAGATCCAGGAACCTTGTTTTTTTTCCATGATAAACTCTTGAACATTGAACTAGACCACAGTATTTGAGGGCTGTGAGGTTAGCATTCTGAGCCAGATAATTCTTTGGATACGTAACTGCCACAAGTGCGGCATGCTGTTGGCATTGCCAGCCCCTACCCAGAAAGTACCAGTTGTATGCACCCCCTCAGTCACTGAGACAGTAGACACCATGACCCCACATTTCCAAGTGTCCCCTAAGAGGGATGGTATCATTCCTAGCTAAAAACAACTGAGTTTCATTTCTGAATGGTCATAAAGCACCCTAAGAAAATAGAGCTGCTCTCGAACAACTGGTTCTTGACACCCAGCTAATCGAGAAGGCTCCTACTCCCCTCTACTTTCTAGAGAAAAACGTTGGAGTTGGTAGCATTTGCACCAAACCCTTACTGGTAATCAAATATACCTTTCAGAAGAGATTCACCTGGTGGGGAGGATCAACAAACTTTATCCTAGAGAGGAATCTTCGCAGCTCTCCACGGCCAATTTTAGGGGTGGTGTCCTTGAGTTGGACCACCTGGCCTTCCATCAGCGCCCACCGTAGACTAAGCTTGCTAACCACCAGGGGTGCTGGATGGCCTTCGGAGCTTGGCCCTGTTGTCCTGGTAACATAAAAGGCATCTTTCCAGAGGTCGTTAATTCCAACTGAGGAAGGACAAAAACAAGAGCAATTAACTACAGAAACTTTCGCTAACAAAAGAGTGGCTTGACTCAGCAGCTAGATTCATTCATTCATTTGCCCCTTCATTAATTCACACACGAAGTTTACTGGACACCTAATAAATGCCCGGCACTGAGCTAGATACTGGGTGCGCAGTGGGGAACGACAGGATGCTGGCCAAGCAGCACATTCATTCCTCTCGGTCTTCAGACCCTCCCTTTTCTGAAGTTGTTTCTAAGAAAGCCCCAATCAGGAAACGAGGATATGCCAACTGTGGTGACAATTTGGTAGAAAAGTGAGCACAGCAAACTAGAACTTCGGAGAATTCCTGGACAGTCAGTACACAGTCACAGATGCTATCTGCCTCGCCAGCTCTCATTTTGCCTTATCCTTAAAACAGATGTTGTACTAAAAAGGGTCTCAATTCCTAATTACCACTATTTAATGCACACTGAATAATGTTTTACACTAATATTGAAAAACAACTCAGGGGTACCTAGGGGCTCAGTCGTTAGGCATCTGCCTTTGGCTCGGGTCATGAGCTCAGGGTCCTGGGATCGAGCCCCACATCGGGCTCCCTGCTTGGCGGGAAGCCTGCTTCTCCCTCTCCCACTTCCCCTGCTTGTGTTCCCTCTCCCGCTGTGTCTCTCTCTGGCAAATAAATAAATAAAGTCTTAAAAAAAAAAAAACAACCACCACCACCAACTCACTTAGATCCCACCACAGGATTCTGTAGGAAGCCACCTCCCTGACCCTGCCCCCCATCACACACAAAGCCAGGGGGCAGGGGTTCTCGCAAATTGCAGATGAGGTGTTCTTCCCAATGTATTCCAACAAAATGAGAGTCACAAGCACTGGTTTTAACTTCCAGACATAGAGAGCAAGCCTCTGAATGGCAAGAGAATAAAGATGTAAAGGAAAAGTGACCCATCTGGTCTCCCTCACCGCATACCCTCCACCCACCCCACCTCCACCCCCGCAAGAACTGCAGACTCCCTCAGTCCAGAGTGGGGCAGAGGATCTCCGAGGAGGAGCCCATCAGATACTTCCAGACCAGGAGGTAGCAGTGGCTGAGTTTCCAGAGCTCTGACTGCCTGAATTATAGGTCTCTAATAATACCTGATCTAAATTTTGCTATACGGTATTATTTACATACATACATAAAATTGAAGACTACTTCCAAAATGTTAACAGGGTAACGAGTGGTCAGATTCTGTGCGATTTTTCTTTTTCTTTGATTTTTCTCTTGGCAGCCACTTCTGTGCAATGGGCATGTTTACTTATACTAGTCAGAAGAGGGTCTCCACTGATCCTACACCAATGTCCTGGAGACAACATGCTACCTCCAACATATTCCTCACAGTTACTTCTAAATCCGCAGCTCCTAGAGGGTCAAGAGATGAGCCTTACTTGCACTCCCAGCACCCGGCACAGTGCCCGACACACAGATGATGCCCAGTGAACGTCCACTGAAGGAGCGGCTGCGTGAACCGTGGCCACCTGAGAACTTTTGAGACTGGGGCTGTGCTTCCCTCAGCTTTCAGCTATTCAGAGGACTGGGTACTTAGCCTGTGAGCCTGCCGCTCCTCCCAGAGGGAGCACTCCGGTAATGGCCCTGAGCACCAGGGATGCCGAAGAGCAGCTCAACCCCCCCCACCCCTGCAGCTGTTACTGCACTCGTCCCTCCTTTGGTGAGACGGCGGTGTCCTCACACACACAGCCAGCACACCTTCTCCCCTCATCTGTGTACACAGCCCCCACCGTCGCGGGGACTTACCCTCTGAAGCCGTCACTGTGCCTGTGGCATTGGCCAGATCCAGAAGGACAGAGGGGAATGCTGGATGCAGGAGGTACAGATGGTGAAGGCTGGGTGGCCCAGCTCCGGGGATGACATCCTGACAATGAGAAGGAGAAGGGAAGAACGCAGGTAACTCTCATGCCCACACATGATAGCCCTCCAAGGAAAAGGGCAGAGGAGACTGTGGTGATTACTCATTGACCCCCAACTACAAGCATGTGTTTGAGAGAAACTCTCATATACAAGACACACCTTCCAGAGAGCTGAAAACAGACTGATCACTTTTTCAAACCACTAGAGCTAGAAAATACTTTCTCCCTTATGAGAAAAATAATGGAAATGTGCGTGCCCGGGGGACAGGGGGACCCCCCAGCCTTCTGCCTGTGGGAGTATTAGAACACTGGGCCATCTCTTGCAGTAGGTGGGGGTTCATGGAAACAAAATGTACTTGTGAAAAGACATCTCCTCTCACTGGATATTAAGGCCAACTGCAAATATCAAGCTAAGATCACAAAAATCTTCTCAGTTCCTGAAATAAACAGAGCATTGCCCAGACAGAAGCAAATCATTAATTATGAAACAAAAATTCCAATTCCAAGTGGCAGTCTCCCAAGTCCCCACAGCAGAAGAAATGCACACTGGAACTGGCCTTGCCAGCCTGAGCTCTGTGCAGGGATGATGTTCGGCTCTCACACACGCGCACAGCCACGCGGCACTTAAAGCACAGAGACACCATGTACAGATTAGTAAACGACTGCTCTACCAAGCTCCCTGCATACCCCACCCCCATCCCAGGACCATCCTGGGCCCCAATAGTGGAGGAAATAGGAATCCCATATTCTTAGCATATGAAGTGAGGAGAAGCACAGGCTGGATACTTGCAGCCACACTGCCACCACGTGCCACGAAGCAAAGGAGGGCATTTCCCAGACCCTCAGAGCCCACACCTGACAGGACAGACCTCTGGCTCCGTCCACATGACAAGCAAAGAGCCAAACTCCCTTCTCACTGCTGAGGGGATGGAGCCCAAATTCCTTAGCCTGAAAACCAAGGTCTTATACCATTTAACCCAAGTCTGCCTTTTCCGGCCTCTTCCTACCATTATTCACCTACGTGGCCTTGCTTCGGGAGTGTCTGACTGGGACCTCTGCTCCATCTAACCTCTGCCAACCCTACTTCCCCCTTAGGCTATCTAATGATCCTCTGGAGCCCATTTCCACGCATGAAAACAATCCTCATCCTTAGACCCCACACCTGAACGCCACCTCTTTTACGGAAAGCTCCCCAGCCGTCCCTGACAAAGTATCCCTCCCTTTGTGCTTCCACCTAAACCTCTTATTTGTGCTTCTATTACAGCATCTGTACCATGCCTTTGTTTTGTGGTTAGTTATAGACACTTATATTGGAGAGTCTCCTGTTCTAATCCCCTCATTTTATTAAATGAGGAAACCGGGAGTTAAAATGTCAGGTAAACTGTCCGTGGGCAGACGTTAGGGCAGGGCAGAGTTAGGGCTATAATCTAAATTTTGAGTAAATCTGATCCTCAAAATGAGGGAATATATTAGCATCTTCATTGATGGATAAAGAGCATGAGGCTCAGAAAAGTTAAATGGCTTGTCCAAGAGTGAACAGTTAATGAACTCAGGATTCTTCGTCCTTCTGGGTACCCCCAGCATCTGGGGACCAAGTGCCTTCTCGGAGAGAGCACCAGCACTGTTTCCAGTCTATCCCTACAGAGAACACGGTGCCTGGCACAGAGCAGGGGCTGCTCAAGACAGGCTTTATTGAGGGGTGCCTGGGTGGCTCGGTCAGTTAAGCGTTTGCCTTTGGCTCAGGTCATGATCCCAGGGTCCTGGGATCGAGCCCCACATCAGGCTCCCTGCTCAGCCAGGAGCCTGCTTCTCCCTCTGTCTGCCACTCCTCCTGCTTGTGCTCTCTCTAACAAATAAATAGAATCGTTTAAAAAAAAAAAAAAAAGGCTTTCGAAAATCTGCCTTCTGGACATCGGACCTGCTCTCCTATAATTCCCCTCAACCTCACCCTCATCAATGTCCTCTCTAGCTGCCCGGCCATCCCTGCCCCACACCGTTTCTGCAGACTCAGTTCATTCACCCCGAAGCCTAGCCTCACCCACCAGGAAACCTCCCCTGCCCATTCCAGACCGGTCATGGTTACCTCTCTTTGACTACAGCACATGTGAATCATCTGGAATTCTGGACCTAGCATCTTGAGAGGACTTATCCTTTACCTAGCCTCCCACTGTTGGCAGCCAGTAGCCAGGGCCTGTTGTCAGCTTGCCAAATGCTTAAAGGCAAGGCCAGGACAAGCAGAGCTCAGGAGGAAGCAGGTTCCAGTCTTGCTCACTCAGGTGCTGCTGTATTTTACCCACAGCCCCCTGGACACGTGGCTGGTCCATTAACCCCTCCAGACCCAGTCAGCCCTGCACAGCAGCTGTCACCTCACCAAGTGACAAAAGGACCCCCACCCCACAGCCCCCAGGCTCACTCACAGAACTGGGAGATGCAGCTGACATCCCTTCAGCCCAGAAGAGGAAGACAGACTTCTGGTCTGAAGTCAGTGCTGAGGTGGTTGGCGTCTCTTTCAGGTGACAGGGAGCACTGTAACTCCAGGGAATGGAGCCTGAGTCCCCATCCACCACCACCATCTGCAAGAGAGGAGACAGTGAGAATAGCCCACCTTCAGAAAGGCAGGGGGCTGCGGCGCCTGGGAGGCTCAGTCAGTTCAGCCACCAACTCTTGATTTTGGCTCAGGTCATGATCTCAGGATCTCAGGGTGAGATGGAGCCCTGCGTCAGGCTCTGCACCAGGCGTGGTGCCTGCTCAAGATTCTCTCTCTCCCTCTCCTTCGGCCCCTCCCCCCACTTCCTCTCCTAAAAAAAAAAAAAGCAGCGGGCCAAGGAAACACACAAGAGAATGAAAACTCACACGTATTAACAGCTAGAGCTTACTCCACGTGAACAACCGAGGCATTCAGAGAGCATTAAACAGTGACCAGGGACCAGACCCAGTTTTCTACAGCCTTTGTCCCCACTTAGTAGAGTTTAAAGGTCTGCTGAATTCTCGAACAGGAAGGCAACATTATAAATCATCCAATCTGCTCACTCTGCAGATGAGAGAACGGTGGCTCAGGACAGGATGGAACTCGACTGCTAGTGTCTATGGGCGTCTTCTTCTATAGAGAGCAGCCCTTTGGAGGGGAGGCGCTGTCATCAGATGCCTACAGCAGTGCCCCCTGCCTGCCCCTTCCCTCCCACGACTACAGCGCCCACTGAGGGGATGGTGACCAAGTAGATGCCTGTGCTATGCGCTGTCCTACAAGCTTTACGGGTTCGACTCCTAGGTGACATGTCACAAGTACAGAGCTCAGCCCCAGGCGGGTCTCAAATTCAAGAGAGCACATCGAGACAAACGAATAAACAAGGAGAAAATATATTCCTTGGCTGCATCTCTCACAGGATAATGAAGGGGACTGAGCTCATACTCCCTGGCCATACTTCTAACTCCTTTTCACCCCAAATACCTCATACTTCACAGTTTTAGAGCCTCTGCTTGGCCCAAATCCTCAAGAAACTCCCCATCCAGCCCCAGCCCTTGTCTTCAGTCCTCTCCTCAGTGTCTGTTCTTCAGTAAGTGGAAGAACTGCACCCCTGTCAACCACCCCTTTCCCACTCTTCAGCCCCTCAAGCCTGCCCTTTGGTGTCCCTGCTCAGACTCTGCCGCACCGCCTGGAGAGACAGACCCCCTGAGATAGTAGTTCAAGATTCCCTCTGGTAGTCTCAGGAGAAAAGCCTTGAGACACCACACTGAAAAACTGTATCCAGTCACACACATTATTTACCTGTCGTGATAACCCTAGGAAGACAGGTGTATTATTACCCCCGCTTTATAGACATAAAATCTGCAGTTAGGTGAGGTTACGTAACTCGCCTGAGGCCACCAGTAAGTAGTGGAGCCAGGATTAAATTCCAGGTCCAAACCCTCGGCAGCTCAGCTCTTAATCAAGCCATATATACCCTTCTCCCTTAATCCTGCTGGGAATGCCAATGAAAATTCCAATCTCTACCTGAAATTCTTTTGAAACACAATCGGACATTGCTTCTTTCCTACACAGCACTGCTGGAAGACTCTCCCTGAAGTGATGCCTTTATCATCAGCTCTGTCCTCCGCTTGGGACCAAACAACCCCACTGCCTCCAATACGTCACCTAAATGCTGCTGCCCTGCTTTCCAGGGCCTTCCATCAGCAGAGCTCACGTGGAGCTCTCTGGTGGAAATGCCCCTCAGCCTCTCCTTACGTATCGATCCAGCAAACCACTTCTCTGCTTTCAGGCTGTGAACATCTAGCCCGCAACCAGCATGGAGCACCTCCTGACTCCCCTCACTCTATCTGCTCCCCCGCCCCACCGTCCATTGTGCAGAACTCCATTCCAGCACTCGCCGTGACGTGGTAGAGCTGTGTGCACACACGCACCCCAGTGACTAGGAGCTACACAAGACCGGGGCCTTGTCTTCATGAATGCTGTGCCTCCAGAGACATTATCTGCGCATCTGGTGTAGAACTTGGCAGACATTACAGGCAATGATTAAGTGTTGAGTTGGCTCCCAGGGAATAGTGTGTGATACATAAATACATATTTTACAGTGAAGATAAACCAAAAAGCTCGGTTAATTATAAAAAAGACATTTTAAAAACCTTAATTCTCTCTGTAAAAAGAATAGAAACTGGGGGTGCCTGAGTGACTCAGTCAGTTAAGCATCCAACTCTTGATTTCAGCTCAGGTCATGATTGCAGGGTGGTGAGATGGAGCCCTGAGTCGGCTCCGTGCTGGGTGTGGAGTCTGCTTAAGATTCTCCGACTCCCTCTCCTGCCCCTCCCCCTGCTCATGCATGCACACTCTCTCTCTAAAATAAATAAATCTTTAAAAAAAAAAAAAAGAATGAAAACTGTGTATCCGATTATAATATCTTCACAATATGCGACCTCATGTAAAATCAGAAAGACTTACGCAGTGTCCCTGGAATATGCCCTACCATCCTGTCTCAGGCCCTTGGGCGTTGGTGTTCCTGACCCGACAGGCCTTCCCATCCACCCCTCCTCATATAAATATAATTCAACTTCCGAGGTCCTGCTCATCTTTCCCTCCCTTATGAAGTCTTATAACAACCCAGCCACCCCAGATATGCCGCCTTCTCTGAGGTCTGAGGAAGCTAGGTACTGAAGTACTAAGTTTATTCACGCCTGCCTTTCCCCACCAAGACACTTCGGAAGGTTCCTACTGCCTAACTGTAAGTTAAGAATTCAGAAGAGGGAATTTGCGTACAGGAAGGAGGTTAGCTGGAAAAGCTTCCAATGCTATAGATTTTGGCACTAACCTGTGAGTTTTCATTTTATCCAACAGCTACAAGTTCTCTGAAGGAAGGGACCATATTTCAGGTTCTCATTTCTCACAGTGCCTAGCATATAGCTGGACACAACAAATACACTTTCTAGATATTTTCATTGATGAGTCCCAAAGTTTTACCTTTTTCATCCCAACTCCATCCTGTATCTGGAGAAGGAAGTCGAGGGTCTGATCATCAGTGAAATACCCAGGAGTAGGCTGGCTGCAAATGAGAACAAAGTAATGATCAGCAGTAAAGCAGAAGGAGAGGAAAACAAGGAGTTCTTTCTCCCTCTTCTGCACTACCCCAGGCATCAAGCAATTCTTCTGGGCAATTTTTAAATGTGGGAAAGCAGATCAAAACCATAACCCTTAGGAGGAGCACACAGCTAACCTGTGTAGGCCTTGCAGGCTCAGTGTCCAGGAAGGTGTAAGATTTTGCCCCCGCAGCAGGACAAGGCCTTGTCTGGTTGTAATCAGGAGGTTGCTGCCGTTGGAATCAGGTGCCTTCACCATCTGCAGTAGCTCAACACCGTCGCTGAATTAAACAAGACCCAACAGTTAGTCTCTGGCTTGGATGAGACTCCGGAGCCACAAGTTGGGGCTCTTTCTCTCGGGGTACGTGTTTCTCTATACTCTGGTATTCACCTCCCGCAATTATCTTATGAGGGAGACAGTCTGTCGTTCCAGCAGAATCTCATTTTAGAAAGCAAGAATCGCTGGAAAATTCACACAAGTTCAAAAGGAACTCCCAGGAGAAGAGCCGCAGGCCCGCATCTCTCACGTTGGATACTCTGGGGAAGAATAACAGCGCCAAGGATAATGGCACGGAAGGCAGATGGAGACCTGGACAGGAGGCCTGAGACTGTCACTGAGCTTGGACAGCAACTCATAGTCTACACTGCATCAAATTATTTCTTTTTCTGAACAACTGGGACCATTCAATTTAACACCTGCCCAATTCTTACTGAAACAATGTGATACTGCCTAAGAAAACGCTAGAAAAAGATCTGAAACTTCTGACAGAAGAGAATGAAGACAATCACTACCCAGGCCTGGGGTTAAATGGGTAAAATCCACCGCATGTGACAAATGACATGCTTTTGATTAAGAAATCAACAAGAATAAAAAATAAGATTTCATGGATGCTAGCCCCGCTCCTGCCAAGACGATTCTTCAACTAAGAGAAAAACACAGAAAAAGAGTAGGGCAGATAATTCAGCCCAGTTTTACAAGCAGGTGTTTCACATAAATCTCTCTCCCTGCCTGAAGGTCTCCCCATCACAGCCTGCCCCACTCTGACTCAGAACGCTAAACAGATATCCTTCTTTGCTGTCTGTGTGCAGAGTGATCACAAATCATGATCACCAAGACACAGCTCTCAGCAACTTACGTTACCAAGAAAAGAACGTCTCCGCCTCACCAGATGGGAAGATGGTATATGAAGGCTAGCACTGTTTCCCCCCAGACCTCTGCCCCCTTATTCACTGGCCCAATTCAAACGTGGAGACTCCACAGCTCGTGAGATCTCAGGAGACTGAACTGCGACAAGGTCAGACATCTGCCCTACCTGTAAATGTCAATGAGCTCAGACAGGTTGATGGATCTTCGCTTCTCCCATTCCGGCTCTTCTATCTGCAGAGAAGGTGGTAAGCTGTCTCGATTTTGGGCCTGAACAAAAACGTCCCGCAGGGCAACAGCTTGGATATTTCCTAGCACCACAGGAAGAACCAACACTGAGAAGCTGAATTTACTAGAACTCTCCCAGGGTGAGGATCTGAGCAAGAGACACAGAGCCTGATCAGATGGGTCTCACAGGGGCCCCTGGGTGGCTCAGTCAGTTAAGCGTCTGCCTTCAGCTGGGGTCGAGATCCCAGGTTTCTGGGATCGAGCCCCAAATTGGGCTCCCTGCTCAGTGGGAAGCCTGCTTCTCCCTTTCCCTCTGCTGCTCCCCCTGCTTGGGCTCCGTCAAATTAATAGATAAAATCTTTAAAAAAAAAAAAAAAAAGATGGGTCTCATAGATCCCACCCAGACTGGTCCAACACCGAGAGGGGAAGGAATGAAGCAGATGCTGGCAACGGTCTTCTCTTTGGAGAAGGCAGCCGGGGAAAGCAGAGTTAATAATGGGCCGTGGGGGGGGGGGGGGAACGAGGGGCCCCTGGGATAGGAGTTAGCAAAAGGGCTACTGTCAGCAATGCCCGAGCTTTCACTCTGTCTCAAAAGGGAGGCCTACCATACACACAGATGGGGAACAGCAGCAAAACTAGCTTTGCTTCTTACCAAAGCCAAACAGGATGTAGACAGCCCCATTTGTGGTGACATAAACCTGAGGACCAATCAGATTCCCCACTCCCACGATGTTGTACTTCACAGGTCGGCCCACTGGACTCCCTGTCCGGCCAGACACCAGCAGAAAGCACAGATCTGGCTGAAGAAGTGAAAACAACGGAGTCAGTAGATGCCATATTGTTTCCTAACCAAGTAGTTTCTCCAGACACCACTGCTTCCTGATTGGCTAAGGGTTCAGAAACACTTGCCAAAGTTGGAAAGCACAACGCCAAACCCGCTTCGCTTTTTCCCCTGGAAGCAAGAAAACGAAGCCAACGTTCCCATTCCCTTGGTAGATATGTGCAAAAACCATCTGTATGGTAGCCCAGGCAATTTCTCTGAAGCACAGTTGTTGCTTGATGAAGTCTTCTGAGGCATGGAATTCTAGCCTGGAGCTAACTACATGAAAGCTGACTCCCAGGCCTCTACTCTCACACCCAGAACTCCCCACTAATATTTGGTCCCAACTAAAATCAATACAGGCAACGTTTCCCATCATAACATCACCTGTCTAGCCTGCCTACCTACTATCAACCTTATTCTCAAGCAGAGATCAGCAAACCTGTCCTGTGAAGAGTCAAATGGCACTATAGGTTTTGCAAGCCAGATGATTTTTGAAGCAACTAGTCGACCGCCATAGTGTGAAAGTAGCCATGGATAATAATAAATGAATAGGCACTGGCTGTGCTCCAATAAAACTTTACTTACAAAAACAAGCAGTGGGCCAAATCTGGCCTACAGGTCACAGTCTGCCAACCCCTGCTATAGAGGGTTTTCTTTCAGTAATAGAATCACCAGTTGGGAAATATGAGAATTGTAGTGATACCCTGACTTCAGTAAAGCTTCTAGCAAAGTTTAGCATCATGAATTATTTTGGACAAGATAGAAAGATACAGTTTTCAGTGTACCCAGAGTGACTCAATGCCAACCCACAGGGAGGTTTTTGTGGAATGTCACAAAACCCTGCTATTATCCCATTCCTACTAATCATTTTTATCAAAGACTTGAATGAATAGCTTATCTCAAGCTCATCACAAAGCTGAAAGGGATAGCTAATATGCTGTATGACAAACTCAAAATTCAAAGAAGTCTTAGGCTTGGAAGATGAGTCAAAATCTGAAAGAAGAAATGGGGCCATTAATTAATTGATTAGTTAAAAGGGGTGGGTGC
Source organism: Ailurus styani (assembly GCA_002007465.1). Classification (NCBI taxonomy): domain Eukaryota; kingdom Metazoa; phylum Chordata; class Mammalia; order Carnivora; family Ailuridae; genus Ailurus; species Ailurus styani. The sequence continues at coordinate 1,571,415 of LNAC01000186.1, forward strand.
TTTAACTGATTAGAAACAAAAACTACATCTTAGAAAGGCTACCACAATCTTCAGTTGCATTAATAGAAATACAAAGCCTGTATCAAAAGAAGTAGCAATTTCCTTAACGTTGATGTAACTGGTTATATCACAAATAGAATACTGTCTCCAGATATGGGTACGACATTTTAAAAGAGATATGGATAAAATGGAGTGCAAGGGGAAAGAAAGCAAGAAAGAGAGGGATCTAGACTTCACGCTGCATGGGGGACAATATAAGAAATTGGGGGTATTTAGCCTTGTGAGTAGCAGGCTTAGTGAGAGGAGACTAAGGCAAATGGACTTTTATGTAGAAAGAGGATTATATTCATTCAAAGTAGCTGAAGCTGGAACAGTGAGTAGAAGCTATGAGAAAGCAGAATTCTCATCAATATGACAGAATTTTCTAGACCTGACCAAAAATGAAAAGAACCGTCTTACAAATCGGTGATATTCCCATTAGCCTGAGGACTCAAGGAGAGTATAGGTGCCAATGTGTCTAGAATACTACACCAGTGATTAGAACATGGTGTGAGAGGGTCAACCACATGCCTTTGAGGTCCCTTCCCACTAACGTTCTAGGCCAGATCAGTTCCTCTAACCCCGAACCATCAGTTCCTCTGTCCCAAGCCCACCTGACTCTAACCCCCGATCTAAGAATGCAATCACTTTAAGTCATAGACCTAACATGTTCCATTCCTGAAGAAGAGAGAGCCTTCCATACTGCAGCTTAAAATAAGCCAGAGCTTAGGTTCCCCAGGTTCCTTGTTGCTGGCATTAGAGGTTAAAAGAGGTCAGTGGAAAGATGAGGCTACTGCTCTAAACCTATCGCTTCTCTGAGATTTTTCTAGTACTATCACTTTTCAGACAGAATGGAGACTATTCATATCTCTACACTATGTGTAAATAAGTAAATTCTGTGAGGCAAGTTGAACAGTACACTTTTTTTGCTGTTTGGTTAAGAAAAAAAAAAGGCACAGAGTAGGATCAGGCAAGAAGCCAGTTCCTCCAACAGAGGCTGCCTCACTGTGGAGGGTCCCTAAAAGCCTCAACCTCTAGCCTGTCAACCACCACTGGCTACAAAGAAGCCAAACAGGGTATGAAGGCCAAGACTGTTAAACTTGCTCAGGATATATAAACTTGTTTAATTTCTTGCTATACCTCTGCTAACCATACTTCATTAAACAATTAAGAAGAAACTCCCCATACTTTCCACTTGGGGACCTTCAGAAAATCACTCCCTGATGGACATAGTTAATGAAATTTTCCCTAGACCCTGGTCTCTTTATTCACAATGATTGGGATTAAAAAAAAAAAACTATGTAAATATCTTTTGAGTTTTTGGTTCAATCTACTTTGAGATCAACTTGCTAGTTGAAGGAAAACTAGTAATAGAAAGTACCCTTTAAACTAACTAGGCTTTAGAAATTTACCTTACTTCTATGTTCTCATCTTACAAAGTTTCACCAGATGTCCCAAAACAGTGCTCCTCAAAACTTGTGACTGGGGAAGCACTTTCAGTTTGTTTATGGTGCTCCTGGCAGAAAACCATAAAATACTGATTGATTTCCTTGTATTTGAAATCATTTCACTTGTAGATTTTATAACTCTACTCCATGTATACGCACTACAAAAATCACAACAGCAAACACAAGTTTTTCTTAAAGTCAAAATAAGCTATCAAATAAAGCAAAATAATCTATATTCACATCTTTCCACAAATATTATTTGCCGATTGTTCGATTCTTTCGTCCATAAGTACTTCTGGCAAACTCACAGAGGAAGTCTGAGAAGTCTTAAGGGAACTTTGGCACAAGCTCGAAGAAAAGTGTTAGGAGTAAAAATTTAAAATGGAGATAAATCTGGTCATTAATGTATTCCCTACTGTGATTTAGGAAGGAAAACTACATTATTTTATCTGTGCACAGAGTAACTAGTTCTAGTACAGTGGAGAGCCAGCAAAGCATAATCAAGGAGCATAATTTAAGGACAAGTGTTCTGGGCTCCAAGTCTGTATTGTCATAGCCTGTATTACAACTATTCTTTCTTAGGTCATTGTTGCTATTACATATTCAACGTGTGATGTTTTCCATATCTATTTTATGTCTTATGGTTTTATATAAAAGTTAAGTATGTCTAATATAACTAACAATACACCCACACGGTAAAAAAATAGGCACTACTTTCGCACTTCAAATATGGTAGCTCCAGCTTTCACAACAGCCCTGTTCACAGATAGAACACTCCCGTGTTACACCTTGGAGAGATTCCATGGCCTCCTCAGGGTCACAGGGCTACAGTGGAGCAGGAATTTAAACACAGACCTCTCTGCTGCCCAAGCTCCACCCTGCCACAGTCAATGGGAACATAATGAGACTGCTGGGAAAATGAGTTCATGATGGCAATTTATTCATTAGATTTCCCAGAGAGAATTTTCTTAAACCTAAGCCCTTGTAAAAAGGTTTCAAGTAACATTTATAATACCCATACTAGGAACTGACTGAAGCTGAAGCACTTCCTATGAGAAACAGAGACCATTTAACGTAGAGCATACCTGCAATTCCCCAATGGCCAGAACGACAAGGTCTCTAACGCCATCTTCATCCAAGTCTGGCAGCACCACCCCTGGGGCAGCCAGGGTACCGTTGGATAAGTAGTTTGGGTTTAAAGTCCAAATGGCTTTCCCTAGGGGGGACAAATAGGCTGATCACAATGATTGCTTTACGCCTCTGGAAAAGGCACATGCAATGCTCCTGGTTCAGAAAAGAGAAACACAATGGGCGAATGACAAACAGCAACTCCTTACCTTTTCTTTTAGTTTTAGTCTTACTGAGGATGAAGGGAGCAGGGAGTGTGAGCTGAAATCCTCAAGTATCTAATAAACCCATGTGATAACTTCACACGTAGGTTTTTCAGATAAAATGGAGGTGCTTAAGTCTCTCTAAGAAAGGGGAGCCCACTGGTCTGAGGCAGAGGAATTGCTCTGTTAGAGATTATCACGACTACTAAGGAACAATCCAGGGGCAGCAAACCAGACCAACTCTGTCTTCCACCACCTGTTCACACGAGCAGGGGAACTGCAGGTTTTCAAAAGGACTTCAATCCTGCAGTTAACTCATATTAAAGGTTTTTGCACTCAGAATTACACCACTACCAATCCCCAACCTCTAAAACTGGGAAGACTGCTATGTGTTCAGCTTCGGTCAAGTCTAAAGCATTCACAAGCAGTACACTTATGGTTTTACACGGGGCTTTCATTACATTTGATTCTTTCTCATTCCTCATGTCATGGGGGTCTAAATATAGTAAGAAGTTAAAAGGCCATATCAGCATGCATCAACAAACCTTAGTTTCTTCCCTGACCTTTTTTTAAGTGGTAAATGGCCAAGTTTACACATGGACCTCAACTATATCAAATATGAGGAGAAAAAGCCCAGCTGTGTTTTGTACAAAGTAGGACTACTTAGAAACCAAAGGCCTCAGGGTAGTTTCTGTTTGGGTAACTCAGTTTAGCCCCATCCTATCACCAAACAGGTTTAACCATGATCTATTACTCAACCTAGTCAAACCCTTTCTCTGTTTACCTTAAATCCACCTTCCAAAGGAGCCAAATCAGACTTTCCACCACGTGAGAGTGGAAAGGTCCCTTCCACACGAGATCGTTCTGATCTGGGATTACGGCTCTCTGGAACCGAGACTTCCGTGGAATGACCTTTACCTGATGTGGCATTGAATGCACTGAACATCCTGTGTGTCCCTGTCACAAGGCAGATGGTTCCAGCCACGCTTCCTGGCATCAGATCCAAACATGTAATATCGCGGGCCTCCTCAGGGAGGGGACTGGACCAGAGTGTGCTGCCATTCATCCCCGAAAGGCACACAAGAATAGCGGCTGCTTTTGAGACACCTGAAAGCACACAAGACACAAGAACGGAAAGGAGGCAGAGAAGATAAACAGTCCAGGTGAGCAGGAGGCCAAAAAACCACAGGGGAATGGTGCTAAGGCAGCAGCTCATACCCATCTATTCCGCAGCCTCCCGTACTCCTGGCACCAAGTCTGACAACAGAATACCTAGCATATCTGCTCAACACAGTCCTTGTGTCAGACGAGATGCTGTGGACCTCCTCCAGGCCACCCTGTGTGCATCCTGCACCCCGCCTGGCATGCCTGCTTCCGTGTCTGTCACTTCAGCCCCCACCAAACAGTCATATCCTGAAGGATAAAGACTATCACATTCATTTCTGGAGCCTCAGTGCCTCCCAAAGCACCTACACATACAGCAACCAATCAACCATCTGCTGAATAAAGGACATGAGCAAAATCCAGAATATGGGAAAGTCATTGTTAAGAACAACAACAACAAAAAAAAAAAAAATCAAGAGGGAAAGGCATGCTCAGAAAAGTGAGATTGATGTAGAACATGTACAGAGCAGGGAGCAAAGGAATATGTGAATTCTAATTGTTGCTAGCAAGTGCTCCCTGAAGGCAGAAAAAGTAAATATTTTAAAAATAAACCTGAAGATTACAACTCAGCAATGATCAGTAGATCTTCCTGGTCAAGAGTCCCATGGAATCAGCTGATAAAGTCCCAGTATTTTCCCAAGAATACCTGGGAAGACTTAAGGAACAAGGACATGAACTCCAGAGACAGTCTCTCAGCTACACCAGCTCTACCATTTACCAGGTGTGGAATCTGAGCCAGTTCCTTAACCTCCCCATGTCTCAGTTTCCCTATCTGCAAATGGGGGATAATAATATTAGTCTACCCTGTTGGATTATATTGAGGAATAAATTCATTCATAACATATGTTATGCACTTATACTTAGCTCTATTATTTTTATAATCTGTAACCAAATTAGGCTGGTCCGTATTGTGTCAAACCCACAGCCTTGCCATACAAGTCCTGATAAATAGCAAACTGTGTAAAATACCAAATGATTAAAACAAATCTCCAAATCTAAAAGTGTATGGGGAAAATTTTTCCTTCGAAGGCTAATGAGTTATAGGGCAGAAAAAAAATGTAATTAAAGTTGATTAAAGCCAAAAGTCAACCTTCTAGGCTAAAGGTCCTCTCTGTAAACAGACCTATTCCTAAATTGCTTCTATCTATTACACAAGACTCAGAAAGGTACTTCTAATAACCCCAGAGAGGCAGGCAGCCTGGAATTCTCTAAAACATACCTAGATGTTTATCCCAGCTCCTGGATCATTAAAGACTAGCTACTAGGGCACCCCAGCCTCACTCCAGTTACTGTATCAGTTCATAGACTGCAGATTGCAGCCACTTTAATGGATGCTTGCAGGACAAACCAGGAGCCCCTGTGTACCTATGTTGAAAATACGATCTCTTTTTTTCTTTTTTTCAGCTGATGTGTATCAGCACACTCAATTAGGTTAAGTTGTATACGGTTTAATAAAGAGATTATTTATAAAGATGTGGTCAGGGTATAGAGAAACCATAAGAGATAGTGCAGTCCCTCAGAACTGTAATCGCTCTGAGGCCCGAAGAGACAGGAGAGGAAGTGATTCCTGGAATCCAGAAAAAGAAGTCCTATAAGAAGACCACCATGAGAGAGGATGTGACCTATGATCAAGGATGTAGCTGGCCTGAGGTTACCCTGGAGGGGAGGGAGCCAAGAGAATAAATGCCCTCTCCCCACTCACTTCCTTTCCTCCAATTTCTTGCCTATGCTCCTCATTGGCCAAACCCAACTGGAAACTGGCAGGCGAGGGAGCCTATTGACAAAATGCATACTGGTCAGCCTTCCAAAGCAGACAGCAGGTTGGAGAGCAGAGAGAAAGGAGTAAACAGAAGCAGTAAAAAAAAAGCACCTGGCCACAGTAATGTGGGTAAAGATATTTTAGAACATGAAAAAGAAGCTTTTCTGCTGTGGATGGGAAGGTAGGATTGTGTCAACATTTACTATAATTTAAGAAGCAATAGAAAATTGGCTGGGAGAAAACTCAAGAACCTTAAGAACTTATGCTGTTCATTGCAAGTGTGGGGACAAGTCACTTCTCTGGATCTTCCCTTCTTCACAGTACTGGGTGACTAGTAAAATTCCTTCCAGCTACAGATCTCCATGATTTCTTTAAATGAGCCTTACCTACATGCAGGAGCTTTCTGATAAGGTCCGTCATGAGAGACCCATGATGACTTTCTATTCGCTCCAGACCCTTTTCTACAGTGCCCTTCAGGACACAACCCTGATGTTTTCTCTTAGCTCACTGCCCCTCCAATTACTGAGCTTCTCCTGTAGCAGCCTCTAAAAGATATATATGTCTCTTACCGATTGCACTCCCATTCCTTGAAGTTACAAAGGAGAGAAGTACATCACGCAGGCCATCTCCATTCACATCAGCCAGTTCCAATGGAGACAGGTCCCCACCTGATAAACACATAAACAAAAAAAGTCCTGAGTTAGATCACCACAAACCAGTTCTCTGCTCTAGGTTAGAAAGGGAACAGACACATGCTGGCCCTGCCAGCACCTTCATAAAAACCAGGCAGACTCCTGGTTTCTAGATAAGATCAAATACACACAATTCTGCCTATTCCTCGAAGTATGGCTAAACTCCCTGCACATTAGACAGAAAACAAATGTAAGAAGACTCTGGAAGGTTGGGAGAATCCCTAAGCTGGCTAGGGATTGAGAAGCCCAAGGAATGACGAGGTGATGATCCCCTGGGTTTTCTTTTGGCCTCATATGTCCCAGACAAGGCACTGCAGAAGCTGGCAACCCAGAAATGAAGGCCCAAGGAAAGCTGACTCCTCTGGCTGAAAGTCCAAGAAAGGAACACCATAGCAAGACAGAAAAAGTTGTAGATGATAACTGTTCTACTCCAACCAAATGCCGCATAGAGAGAACTGTGGCCCCACCCCCAGTCCCACAACAAAGGCTAAATGGGAGCCTAGATTTCCACCTTTGTCCAGCTATAGGAAGGTACCCCTCCATCACCCAGCCACGGCCATGTCACAGACGGCCAGGTGGGGAGCCAGGACTTTCCTCCCCACCTAAGGTCCTCCACACACAAGGGAAACCTACAGTTCTACTCCAGCGGGCATTAATGAGGCAGTCCCCCCACCTCTGCCAGAGTGGTATCAGCAGGGGCTTATCAGGGAGCCCGGACTTCCAGCCCAGGCAGCGACAAAGTAGATAGTTCTGTCCTGCCCCTCAACAGTGTGTCAGAGGATGCCTGCCAAATATGGAGAGAACTCAACGCGTGGCTGGTGGAAATGTAAATTGGTATAACCACTATGGAAAATGATTTAACAAAAACTAGTAGGCTTGAACACGCACACACCCTATGACATAGCAATATCAGTCATAAGTTAACAGTTGAGAGAAATTCTTACATATTGTATCAGGAAACATGCACAAGAAACTTACTAACAGCAATATTTATTTTTTAAAAAATAGAAGCCACCAAAATGTTCATCAACAGTAGAATGGATCATTAAATTACAGGCTATTCATACCACGGGAAATGAGACTGTGCTAAAAATGAATAAACTCTAGTTACAGTGCATCAATATTGATGAATCTCAAAAAATGCTCTTATAAACATGCTAAATAAAAAGCAAGTCACAGAAGAATGCTTAATTACATTTATATAAAATTCAAAATAGGCAAAATTATTTTAGTGTGTGGTAAAACTTTAACAAAAAATAAAGAAATAATGACACAAAACTCGGGACAGCAGAACTCTTAGGCAGGAAGAGGTAGCTTTGGTGAGGCAGGACTCATGGGGGTTTCAAAGGTCTTTATAATGTCCTATTTCTTTTTTTTTTTAAAAGATTTATTTATTTTGGGGTGGGGAGAGCAGGAGGGGCAAAGGGACAGAGAGGGAGAAAATTCTCAAGCAGACTCCCTGCTAAACATGGAGTCTAATGCAGGGCTCAATCCCAGGACCCTGAGGTCATGACCTGAGCTGAAATCAAGAGCCTGACGCTTAACCGACTGAGCCACCCAGGCACCCCAACATCCTATTTCTTAAACTCAGTGGTGGGTACACCAACAACTTGTTCCTAGTCTTTACACCATATACAAGTATTATAAGAGCTTACTCAGAACCATCAAAAAAAGGGGGGTGTGTGGGTAGCTCTGCATCTGCCTTCGGCTCAGGTCATGATCCCAGGGTCCTGGGATCGAGCTCCATGTCGAGTCCCACATCGGGCTCCTGGCTCAGTGGGAGCCTGCTTCTCCCTCTCTTCCCCGCTCATGCTCTCTGTGGCTATCTCTGCTCTATCTCGCAAATACATAAAATCTTTAAAAAAAAAAAATCATCAAAAAAGGAAGGGAGAGATCTCTTATGTGGTGGAAACATACCGTAAGTCACATCTACTCAGTTTTGCCTTGAGACAGTAACAATGAGAACACCGAACTCATATGAAGCTAAATCAGCTAGGATCAGTGACATGTCAGAGGTAAATACTTCTAGATCAAGATGACGTAGGGGTCTGGGAGTATTGCAGGGGAGGAGAAATTTCTCCTCTACCCTCTTAGGGTTTCTAGCTGGGACTGAGTAATAAGACAGATAACGAGATAACTGATGAATAAGAGAATTTAACTAAAGGAAAGCACTGAGTTTATTTAATGAGATTTCCCATGTCCACGGGAGCCCCCACAGGAACATAAAGGCCTGGAGCAGAGGTGAGGCCTCAGGGCTTCTGTACTTACTGAACAAAGAGCGGCAGCCCGGGAAAGGGAACCAACATGGACCAGGAGACTACAGGAAGGTAAGAGTTATTTTAACAAGATCTGTTTGCACGGATTCCCTTCGGCCTCAACTCCCCATCTCTGTTGATGAGAATGGTCCTTTCCTCCTGGTATGGGAAGGGCATCTGGCACATGGGAGTTTCATCATCCCCTGCCTTCCAGGAAGAATTAAAAGTCAAGGTCAGAGTGCCCTTCTTGCATCTGCTGTTATTCATGTGCCTTTGGCTCAAAATAAACAATATGCCAAAGCGACATATTTTGGGGTGGTGTGTTCTGAACCCCTTCACCCCCATGAAGTTGACAAAACACAAGACTGCTCAGCACTGATAGCTGAGATGTAACCCTCATTCCTGGCCCAGAGCAAGCTGTTTTAAAGAAACCCACTCCAGAATGAGACACAATAGCTAGACTCACTTGGGTGGCACCTCCCCAACCATTAGGAGCAAGAAAGAAAACTAACTACAAGAAAGCAAGTCGATTTTAGGGCGCCTGGGTGGCTCAGTGGGTTAAAGCCTCTGCCTTCGGCTCAGGTCATGAGCTCAGGGTCCTGGGATCGAGGCCCGAATCGGGCTCTCTGCTCAGCAGGGAGCCTGCTTCCTCCTCTCTTTCTCTGCCTGCCTGTCTGCCTACTTGTAATCTCTCTCTCTGTGTCAAATAAATAAATAAAATCTTTAAAAAAACAAAAAAGAAAACAAGTCGATTTTACTTGAAATTATTTTAAAATTCAAACCAGGCCAGGTTCCTATAATCAACAAATGCCTGAGGGTCCTACAAAAGCCCCGGCCTCTGGTCTGGCCAGGCCCTGAGCCTTCCTTTTCCTGGTCCTACAGTTCTGCTCTCTCCTCATACAGTGTTGGCTGCACTGCGGAGACCCAGCAAACCAACGCTCTGTCCTCTCTGTATCTAATTAAGACCAACGCCAATAGAAACACACCAGGGCAGTGATCTTCCCAAGTTTCTCGAGCTGTATCAGTCTTTTTGTTTTATTTCCAATCTTAACCTCCTAACCACCTCCACACACGGGAAGAGAGATGCTATAGGATACACATTTATCTGTAGTGAAGACCTGGAGGGAATTTTCAACGTAACCAGAAGTTTTATAGAATTACAGATAAACATGAAATTTTACAGAATTAGGGCAAGAAATCCTACAACTCACCTCCCTGGGGGCCCAGGTGGCGGCTCCAAGTGCTGTGCAGATCTCTGGGGGGACAGGGGATCAGGAAAGCACAGACGAGCACCAGGATCATGGAGATGACCAGAGTTAGCAGAAAGACAGAGGTGCGCACGTAAGACACAATGGAAGAGGTTGCCTTCTGCTCCAGGCCCCCAAGAGGTTCCGAGGGGTACCCCTCTGTGGTGACCTCTGAAAGATGTGGTTTTGCAGCCCCCACAGCTTCGGCATCTGAGTCAGCCTCTGGCACTTCTCCCAGAGGGCTCTTCCCATTTTTGACCCCTCCATTCTTCTGCTGCAAGTTGAGAACAAGATCATCCTCGCTCTCATCACTATCGGCCTGTGTGAGGGGGTCATACTCCCCTAGGTCTGGGCTCTTCTTCCCTGAAACACAGAAAGACAGAGCATCAGGGCAAACTAGGAAGGAGAAACTCTTACCAACTACACAGGCAACTGTGAACACCTAAAAGAAAACACAGAAAACAAAACAAAGTTTACAAGTTTAGATCTTGATGACTATCTGTAAGGAGAATGGGAGGAAAATGAAAATCAGTGTTCTAGAATTACTGCTTTCATGAGCTTAAGAAAATTGGAAAGGAAACAGAGAAAGGGGTAAATTTCAAATACCTTTTTATTTTTTATTATTTTTAAAAGACTTTATTTATTTGAGAGAGAGAGAGAGAGATAGCACAAGTAGGGGAGCAGCAGAGAAGAGAGAGAAGCAGGCTCCCCACGAAGCAGGGAGCCAGAAGCCGGGCTTGATCCCAGGACCCTGGGATCATGATCTGAGCTGAAGGCAGACATAACCAAATGAGCCACCCAGGTGACCCTCAAGTATCTTTTTAGTTGGGGGGGGGGAGAGGAACCTCTCTTAATTTCTGTGAATCTCACTAATGAAAAAGACATGGCTCATATCAATCTTCCATATGCCTAATGTGCATATTTCCTTTGATTTTCTTAGACCTGTGATGTTTCAATCTTTCCTGGAACTTGCCTAAACTTTAGAATAATAGTTCTCTGTACACTGCTTCTCACAGTCAGATATTTGTGGCTTCCCAATTATCTCCATGGAAACAATTTGGAAAGTTGAACACTAAATGTCACCTGGAGACAACTAAAAACTCACTTCTGACCTTCCTATGATTCTGATACCCTGTCAGCACATGTTTCAGTAAACAGTGTTTACATTTAAATATGCTACTCTGAGCAAGTATCCTAGGAGGGGAGGGACCAAGCAAGAATGCAGAGGTACAGGACCTGACTCAAAGCTGGCTTACACAACAAGCACCCTGTTTTTACTTAGACACTACATTTATTTGGGGTGGGAGAGAGGTGAAAATTACAGGAGAGCTTAAGCACACCTTCTCCCAAGCCACTCCTTTGCCCCTGCTGCCAAGCACTGAATGATTTTATGCCTTTTGTTCATGCTATAACCAAGCAAAAACCAAGAAAAAATTTCTCGTCTTGGAAATCATATGGTAACCTGTACTAATATAAACTATATTGTTAAATCTTTTATTAAGAAGAGATATAATAAGGAAAATATAATATAAGGAAGAGATATAATAAGGAAAAGAATTCTTGATGTAAATCTCTGCCTCTGGTCACCGTTATCTTGGTGATATCACTTCATATATTATGTCTTGTTTACATCAAGACATAAAATGAGGCAATAAAACACTAAATGGAAACTAATATGGGAAGTAAAATCTTTAGTGTAAAGCTTGGTGCTTGGTACATAGAAAGTCAATAAATATTTGGTTAAAGATAAACATTACACAGAAATATTTTATAACATTAAATCTTTTATAAAAAAACACAGAAGATACTGAGCAAACTGGCATTCTATTAACTAGAAACCTCTATGTATTTTCACTTTCAAAGCTATTCATTTTACCCAACAAATATTGGAATTGATTTTTAAAGGCACAAATTAAAAGAAAACAGACCAATTATTAGGAATTTAATTCAAAATAGTACACTCTTCCAAGATATACCATAAAGTCATTATAAGTTCAAACTAATCTCCTACAATTTACAAATCTACTCTATGAACCAAGTTATTTTATTAATTAGGATACACCATTCCCTAACTGTTCCATATAACTTCAGTTATAATAATTTCCAAACACAACCATAGGCTGCTGTAATAATGTTAATTCTAAAACTTTTTAAAGTTTTCTTTTAACTAAAAGGATATACCTGATGGAATTAAAAATGTAGTATATACATCCAGTGGAATGCTATCCAGCCTTAAAAAGTAAAGAAATTTAACACATGCCACAAGAGATTACACTAAGTGAAATAAGCCAATCACAAAAGGACAAATACTACATGATTCATATATGAGGTATCTATCCAGAGTAGTCAAATCCACAGAAACAAAATAGAATGTGGTTTCCAGGGCCTGGGAGTGAGGGTAGACGGGGAGTGCTATTATTTAATGGTACAGGTTTCCCTCACTACCCCAAGGTACAGGGTTCCTATCAAACTCTTTGTAAGTTAAAATAGCATAAAGTGAAGATGCAATTACCATTAATTTACAAGGAAATTTTTTTGAGCTTTCCCAGACCCAAGCAATAACCTCTTCTAGGCTTTTCTGAAAACTCAGGATACATCTTGCTAAAAAATGCACAAAATAAGTGGAGATCAAGCACGGATGCTCACCGACACAGTTCAAGGAAGGCTCTGGAGGCTTGAGGCTGAGAGGCTCACCGACACAGTTCAAGGAAGGCTCTGGAGGCTTGAGGCTGAGAGACTAAGTATGGCTCCCGGGGAAGGAGCGGGGCGGGGCCCCCTCTCATTGCTGAGGATGAGGGCTAAGCACTGCCTCCATAATGCTTGCTGCAAAACAAACACTGAATGCTATTTTCGGTTTTTGCCTTTTTTCCATAAAAAAAGGAATCCTCTTTGGATTTCTCTAGGTTAACAAAAACAGGTAGGTCTTTCATAAAAGTGAAATGGCATAATGCAAAGTATCAAAAAGCGGAGGATACCTTTTAGAGTCTCAGCTTTTCAAGATGAAAAAGTTCTGGAGATTGGTTGCACAACAGTGCGAATATACTTAACAATACTTAACTGTGTATTTAAAAATAATTAAGATGGTAAATTTTATGTGTGTTTTACAACAATTTTAAAATTTTAAAATTAAAAAAATAAAAATATCTGACAAAGAGGAAAAAATAGATGGGAGCCCCAAATCTCAGAGTAGGAAGAGACTTTAAAGATCACATAATCAAACAGCCACCAAGCAATCACTTAGCATTAGGGAATTCACGGTTCTCCAATCCAGAAAACAGTTCTACAAACTGATTCAAGAATCTATTTCTGGGTATTTGCCAATCATCTGTCCTGGTTCTAATTTCTGGGACCCCTCTTCAACATGGAAATACTTCAAAACTTGAAAATACCAATCATAAGAAACACGCTATGGTATTTAAGAATTTAAGTCTTTACAAGCTGACAGAGTCAAATCTTGGCTCTATCCCTTATTAGCCAAGTGACCTCGATTAAATTTCTTAGCTTTACTAAGCCTTATTCTTCCCACTTCTGAAACAGGGTAATTATTTTTCCTACCTCATATGACTGTTTTTGAGAAGTAAATAAGATAACATATGCATGGTCTTTTGTGTCTGGCTCATTGTGGCACTTGATAAATGTCAGCTTCTAGGAACAACTGGGTGGCTCAGTCAGTTGAGCGACTGACTCTTGATTTTAGCTCAGGTCATGATCTCGGGTCCTAAGATCCAGACCCGTGTCCGGCTCCATGCTGAGCATGGACCAGTGCTTGGGATTTGATCTCTCCCTCTCCTTCTGCCCCTCCCAACCTCCTGCTCATGCTCTCTCTCTCAAATTAAATAAACAAACAAACACATATCAGCTTCTGTTATTATTTTTGGCACTATTTCTCCCAACAGCCCACCCCATCTTCCCTTCTCCAGGTTAAATGTCTTCAGCTCTTTCAACTAATTACTTGAGGAAACACTGTTTCACATATCCACAACATCCTGTTCATTCTTCTCTGTACACAATGTGATATGTCAGTGCTTCTTAAAGTATGGTTCTCGGAACTGGATACAACCCCCAGGTTGCAGTCCGACCAGGGCAGCAGAGGACAGAACCGTGCCCTCTCTAGTCCAGAGGGTACACTACAATTCAATTACTGTAACCTAAGATCTTGCCAGCTTTCTTGGCGGTCACATCACACAACCAATTCAACTCAAACTCCCAAGTATCTTCTACATACACTCAAGCTATCTTACATAATAGTACAATTGGATTTTTAGCATCAAGTGAAAAATTTAGCATTGATACTTAAATTCAATCTTGCTAGTCAGCTGTCACTTTGCAACAAACATATCAACCTAAAACAGTCAAAATCATTACTAAAATACTAAAATACAGCTTAAAGGAAATGCATTTTTATGATCTCACATACCATCACAGGTAGAGAACTTGGCTATACATACTACAGAAACTAGTAAAATCTTTACTAAATCTAATTTTTAGTAAAATCTTTACTAAAAATAATTTGCAGGGACACCTGGGTGGCTCAGTCAGCTAAGTGTCCAACTCTTGATTTTGTCTCAGATCATGATCTCAGGGTCTTGTGATCCAGCCCCACATTGGGCTCCTTGCTCAGCAAGCAGTCTGCTTGAAATTCTCTCCCTCTCCCTCTGTCCCACCCCTGCCCCACTCTAAAATAAATTTATCTTTAAAAAATAAAAGATTATATGCTTCCAGTTGATGATGGCACAGGAAGGCATTTCTGTCAGTATCCTTCCTAAAAACTGGGGAGGGGAGATAATAAAAATAGGGGGAAAAAAGAAAAGAGCCACATCCCCAAATTACAAATTATGAAAAATTATTGCCAAATGCAGCAAAACTTGAATCCAATTGAAGAAATGCAGTAAGAGTGGGCACAGGGTCTCAGGTCTCCAACAATGAGCACAGTTCACAGAGTTAATAATGACAACAACAATAATGATGACAGCGATGACAGTAACGGGAAAGTACACAGTACCTACTATTCTGGGCCCCAGGGAAGTACTTACATGTTAATTCATTTAATCCTCATGACAACCCTATAACCCCACTGTATCAACAAGAAAATGAAAATATAGAGAGGTGAGTTGCATAAGATCACAGAACTAGGAAGAAAAAGAGCCAGGATTCAAACTCAGGCAATTTGATTATAATCCGCAGTCCTAACCTATAAATTATACTACCTCCCTTGTTCCATGGTTATACAGCCAAAGCACTTATCTCTTGCTTAGAAAGACAAAGTCTGGCCATCAAAGTCCCAGAGCCATCAATGAGCCCCCCTCAACACCACGGAGACAAAGGGGAGATAAGATGTGATGAGAAAGGCTTTACAAGCAGCACATTGTCAGCTTGCCAGGTAAAAGTCCTCAAGAGCGGGGTTCTCTTATTTTTTTTTTTTTTAACAGGCGGGGTCCCATTAGATTAAATTCTAGCTTCTCACTGCCCTCACTTACTCACCTGGCCCCAGCCTCTGCCTGCCTGTCAGCCAAGAGCTAGCAAAACAACTGACCATTAAATATGATTTATAATCAGAAAGAAGCCATCATGAATACTCGTTCTATAAGATACTACAACGTTCTGCAGATATCCAAGAAAGAAGTTACAACAAAACATAGCAAACAAAATCTGCCAAGGAATCAATGCCGGGCAAGCGATGCCACTACATGGAAGGAATAAGGAACAGACGCTTCGCTATGGAATCCAGGCAAATAAAGAAAATAGTCCTCTCTGAAATAAGGGTTCACAGAAAAAAAACAGAATATTTCTGAGAAGAAATGACAACTCAGTTGGGAAGATGAGATGTAAACAAGCAGGGCTCAGAAAAACAACGGAAGAAAATAATAAAACAATTCTATTTTATTTTACTTATTTTTTTAAAGGTTTTTATTTATTTGACAGAGAGAGATGCAGTGAAAGAGGGAACACAAGCAGGGGGAGTGGGAGAGGGAGTAGGCTCCCTGGACGCGGGACTCGATCCCGGGACCCTGTGATCAAGATCTGAGCCGAAGGCAGACGCTTAACGACTGAACCACCCAGGCGCCCCAATAAAACAATTTTGGAAAAGATAGCCTTAGAGGGATGAGCAAAGAGAGCAGATGTGGCTGAAAAGAGTCAGAGACAGAAAGGGCAGGCTGATGAAAAACCAAGCAAACTAAAATGGAAACAATGGCTGGCAGTTCCAAGCCCTTCCTCTGTCTGCACTCTTCCAAACGCTTTTACTGTCTTATCTCCACAAATCTGCATAACAACTCTTGGAAACAGACACACTATTATCTCCATTTTCAAGATGAGGTTTGGAAGTTCAAGTAACTGGCCCAGAGTTAAGCCGTAGTGCAAGGATTCAAATCCAGGCAGTATGGCTTTGAAGGAAGTGAGGGGACTATCTGTGTGTCTCCCACGGAAAAGATCAAGGCTTTTTTAAAAAAAAGACTAGAAAAGCATGGACAGAGAGAGCAAAGGTGATACAATATATGGGGAACTGAAGAAAAGAACAGAAAAGGAAATGATACCGAAAACAATAATTAAAGATATAACAAAAAAAGCTCCCATAATATAGCAAGCCCTTAAATTGTAAAATAAGAGTACCTGGAGTCCCAAGAAAAACTGTTACAGAATAATCAATATTGAAACATATCACATGCAGTAAAGATGCTGAACTTCAAAGACGAAAAAAAGAATCAAGTCACTAAGGATGGAAACAAAAATCAGGCTACCTTACGTGCAGTAACATGTATTATTAAAAGATAGTATATTTTCCCAGACATTATAGAGACAAACCTCAACTTAATTATTACAGACTGCAAGCTTTGCTCAGACAACTCCCAAGTAAATATTTTTGTTATCTACTCACAGAAAGACAAGGGACTGTGAGCTATAAAGCACACTAACTTGCCTAAAGTTAATAATCGTGCTAAGGAGCTGGACATCGAATCCACACCTCAGAGCACAGGGCACTTAGCACTCTTTTCTCTGCTAATTTCAGCCACCACCCACATTTTTAATCAATGCAAGGTTTTCAAAGAATAAAGGAGAGGATGCTGATTTCATAATACATCAATATGAGCTTTCCACTTTTAGAAATGCTCTTTTCCACTTTAGGAAAACATGCTATAATATATACTATACTATGATATGTACTATACTTAGATTATATCGTACACTCTACTGCAACTAAAGATAAATAATTCACCTCACGGATTAGATTATCCAGGGGCACAGAATGATTCCAAATTACACATAATAAAACAAATCATTACAGTAACATTGTGCTCTGATAGTCCCTTCAGTGTTTGACCTTCAAACTTTAAATGGACTAAAAATATATATATACTTAAGATAACTTGTTCACCAGGCTGCTTTATGAATGTCATATTGTTCTTCTGTTACTAATTAACCTCACTGTATGTATGGGAGCCAAACGTCCTTCTGTCTTGAGCTTAGTGGAAGGGTATGAGACCGTGAATCCGACTCCAAGAAACGGCTCTTTCTTCACAAGGTTGATGACATCTGTCATTAGCTTATGATTACATTAGGCCTTCCTTCAGGTATCACATTTGTAAATGGACATGCTAATGAAGATGATAATAAGAACTAGCACTGAATAATTAACATGTGTCAAAGGTAAACAAATCTCTTCAGTACATCAATGTCTTCTACTGAGCCAAATAACCCTACGATGTAAATATGTAGGAGAGTGTGTGGCATACAGTAAATGTTCCCTAATAACAGTACTGTGACACATGAAGAAACTAATACTTAAAGATGTTAAGTAATTAATAAGTAACTAATCTGCAAAAGACTAGACAAGAACCCAAGGCTGTCTCATGCTCTTAGTCAGCATTCTCATCACATAGAAATAGTGAGGATGTCATGGTGTTGATCATTTTGCAATATATAAAAACATCAAATCATATTGTACACCTAAAATTAATAGGACATATCAATTAGACTTCAATTTAAAAAAAATAGAAGGAGGATGTTAACTAAAATAACGTAACACAGTAGCCCACACAGGACAGCAGCCTCACAGTCCCAAGGACAGGGTATCCCCAAAAAAGCTATAAGGAAGCAACTTCTACCTAATACGAAAGCTAAAAATTAGGTAGAAGGGCAGAAAGGGCAAAAGGGAGACAAGCAAAAGTATAAAAAACAAACAAACAAACAAACAAACAAAGCCGCATCACAGAAAGCACATTGCCATTGTATCTGGGCCCTAAAAAGCATCAAACATACCTGTCTGTTCAGGCCCAAGATGCTGTCCAAACACAGGCCCAAGGACCAGACTGTACTTTCCCTATCCTGTCAGCTGACCAAGTTACTGCAACTGGATAACTCCAGGGAGTAATAATGACACAGCTTTAGGATGTGAGAATGCAAAAGAGCTCAAGAGTTTCAAAAGCGATTTTCTTGCATTCTCATCCTTAGAGAAGAACAATTATCTATGCTTACATGGGGTGGGGAAGAAAAGGAATCTAAAAGACAAAAGAAATAAAGCTAAATATGTCTGACATCTCATTACGCCTTGAGGAGGAAATCATTCTACACAAAGGACAGACAAAGATACTCTCTTTAAAGATAATCCTGCAGGTAATGGGACACATCCCCCACCTCATTTCAATGTTACATACACATTCCAATATAGATATTATCAATGTTTCTTCCAATGTTCTCATGAGCCTATGTGGGGGGGAAAAACAAAACAAAACTCTGAGGTCATGAAGTCAGGGACAGAAATGCAAATTCATACCTAACCAAGTGTCATTCATGGCCCAATATAGCAGACTGGAAACTCCTTAATCATAAGGTCCCTGTGATCCCCTTGCAGCCCTATGATGGATAGCCAACAGACACCCAACTAACCCTTTCTAACGATGCTGGTGAAAGCAACTGTTTTTCCTACCAACACCTGCTCTTCCCACTATCACCTTAAATTATCAGCAAATAAATGTTTATAGCTTATTTAGGTAGAACCATAAAATTCTTAAAGCCTCAATGTTTAAGATTTCTTTGGGCAGAATACATATACTTTTCTTTAAAATAGCAAGTTTGAGGCAGCACCGTCTCATTCTGGAGGTTTAAGAGAAAAAAAAATTTTTAAAAAAAGCTTGGAGTTGCTGCCCAAAGTACTGAATTAGCTCTGAAGTTGTCATCCCCACCAGAGCTTCCCTAAAGAATATTCCACAATTTATGTGCAATTCGCAGGTGCCAAATCATTTCCCTCCTAAATGCTTAGCCTCGACAGCCAGAGGCTGACCAAGTGGAATCAAAAGCCCAAGATCCAGAATCAAAAGACCCCGACGTTCTAGTCCAGGTTTTTCCAATACTGCCTGTGCGATCTTGGACAAGTCAGTGAGCCAAACAAGTCTCATTTTCCTCTTCTGTAAACTAGAAGGGGTAAACACCTGTCCCACCTACCTCACCGCTGCGTCAGTGTTGTTATGTGGAGCGGCTGCTCCAGAGGGTGGCCCGCTTCCTGCCGCCCCTGTCCGCCCTTGTCCCCCCTCGCCCCCAGGGCCAGCCCACGATAGAAGGAGCCCAGGGCCCTGCGGTACGTGGTCCGCGGCTCCTCCGGAAAGGATGCTCCCCTCACCAGCCCTCGCCTTGGGGTGGCGACGACGCGCGCTCCGACAGTCACCCCCGCAGCAGCAGCGCCCGCCCGCTCCCGGCCACCAGCCCGCGTGCCTCCGGCGGTCCCTCCCTGGCTTCTCCCAGGCTCGCCCCCGCGCCCGCGACCCCCGACCGGCCGTGAGCCCCTCTCGCCCCCTGGTGGCGACGGACCCCAGCCCGCCGGGGCTGCACCGGCTCGCCTCCGGGCGCCTGCAGTTCCGCCGGGGCTGGGGCCAGGCCTCGGCCCACTTCGCCCCCAGAGCCTCGCTTCCCAGTGTCCCCAGGCCCCGCGGGGGCGGGGGTGGTCGCGAGGCTGCGACGCCTTACCGGGGAGCTTGAGCGCCCTGGACAGCACAGTCGCCATGGCGGAGGCCCCGGTGCGCGTGCGCGCGCCCGCGTCCTGCCGGGAAGAGTAGTTCGCGGCGGGCCGCGCGCGGGGCTGGGACCTGGGAAGGTAGGAGCCGCGCGCTGGAGACGGGTCGGCGAGAGGCCGGGGCTGCGGCATCCACGCCCGCGGGCACACAGCAGCGCGCTCCGCCCCCGGCCGCTCGGGGCCGGACCGCTCAGCTGGCAAGTCCCTTCCCCACAGCGAGTCTCACTTTCCTGTTCAGCGGTCCGGGGAAACAGAAACTACCCCCGAGGCTTGCAGTGGAAACAAACTGAGATGGCAGGTCTTACGGGAAGCGCTGGTGGTGAAACGACCGCGGGCTTTGGCGGCAGACGGGCGGGCTTTGAGTCCTGCCTGCATCCCTTACTCGCCGGGCCATCTTGGGCAAGTCCCTTGGTATGACTAAGCTTCGACCTCATTTTTAAAATGGAGACACTACCTCATTCACGGGCTTGCCTTGAGAATTAAATTAGATAATCTGTTGACGACACACGGCACGCAGCAAGCACCTAGTGAGTGTGTTTATGTTTCTTAGTAAAGGGCGAGGTTCCCTAGAGCTCTAATCGTCCTCTTGGCTTTCCAGTTCTTTCCAAGTATCTCCTGACACTACCCTACAGCTTCTCGCTTGAAGTGTCCAGGAACAGAAACTGACCTGCTTCTTACCTGCAGGCACCAAGAGATCAGCATTTTAGTGCAGGAATGCTGGAGACGTTATTTATCTTAGAGTTGGGACAGGTCTCAGAGGCCATCTAGTTCACCCACCTTGTTTTGCTGAAGAGAAAACAGATCTAAAAGGATGATGTGGCTTCTTAGTGTCAGACAAAAGCTCTAAGGTACCTCTCTTTCGGACCCAGCCTCGTTCCCGTGAGAAACCATCAGCAAGACTACCCTGAGGGTGTAATCCAGGAGACTCTTGGACAGCCAGCCCGTCACCCTCTTCCCCATGAAAATATGTCGCTGGACTCTGACAGGGCAGAGTCTGAAGACAGGCCACTGAGCTCAAATCCTGACTCCACCATTTCCTCACTGCCAGATCTAAGGTGACTTGCTTACTCTCTCTCTGCCTCAGTTTTCTCATCTGCAGTACGGGGTTGAAATAGTTCTTACTCCACAGAGTTGTCCTGGGAGTTAAATGGTTACATGCAAAGCGCTTAGAAGGTGCCTGTCACTTAGTACGTGTTTTATAAGTGTTAGCTCTTCTTTTTATTAAAAACTTATTCATTTTGACAATTTCATAATTTAATAACAAGTAATACATTTCATAATAATGGATTCGTAATTTATTCATTTATCCCTGCAATGTTTTATAATACCCAAAATTTTTACTCTTTGGCGCCTCTCTGGAGGTATGATTAAAAATCATATTTTACATTTATGTAGGTCATCTTGAAGGAGCAGCACTACAAGTCATAGTAAGCCAGTAGTGGCTTGCCTGATATCAGATTAGCTAATTGGAACACATTCTTGAGATATGAAAACTGAGGAAAATAACTTTCAAGTGAGCAGGATGTAGGACAGGTCAGTTTTAGCTGCAAAAGAACAGGAATGTATGTTTCTGGGAGAGAGCAGCGGGGCGGGGGGGACTAGAACAGCCGGGTTACACAGAAGAGGAAGCAAAGAGGAAATCAGTTCACTCTTCATAGTGAAAGGGTATATTCTTCTTATGTGATGGAAATAAAATAAAATTGTACAGTTTAAAGTTCGGTTAAAGTTTTCCTTCACATGGTACAGTCACCAAAAGCACTGATGCATACAATTATGTGTGAGCACATAACCATGTGTGAGTATACACACATCCCATACGTGTGTCATCTCCAGCCCCTCAGCTTTCCATGCCTAATCTTTGTGGCATTTCCCCTCGCCCTCTAATCACCCCAGCTTTGCCCTAATGATTTTCAAGGGGAAGCGGATGCTGAGATCTCCCTCCCTCCCAGCTCCCTGAGTGGTCCTCCTCTTTGTTTTCCTTGGCCCTCTGGAAATCTCCTCCATCCTCCACGTCTTTTTGCATCTTAATACAGGACCTCGGGCTTAGAACAGTGTTTCTCAACTCAAATGTGCTTTTCTTCCAAGTAAAGGAAAAAAACTCAAAGCAGCCACCAAATAAGTTAAGATCCTTGCCTTTTACATAGAAAAAACCTGTGAGTTCTCTTTCATTACCTGGCGGCATATGAGAGTGCCTTCACTGCCCCAACACCCACTGAGGTCTCTGGAAAATGCAGACACTCTGGGCTTCCTGACTTCCCAATTTGGCTAACCTCCCTGAGAGGTAAACCAAGAAGAACAAAAAGCTGGGGAGGGATACCTGCGAATAGCTTTAGCTGCCTGACCTTCGAGCCCGCTAGAAGGAGCAGAAATTCTATTTCTGAAAGTCAGAACTGAAGCCAGAAGAGCCCCTTCTCTTCCTCCTACATTGGTCTGTGGTGGGAATATTCTTCCCCAACCTTCCAAGGTTCAAATACTTGGTAGAAGGACCCCATATTGGCTGGCTCTTATTACCTTTGTGATATCCCAGGTATTGCTCAAAATCTCTGAGCGTCCTACATGGGTTTGCGATCAAATCTGGTCATGTAATCCTTAACATTCTGTGACCGCTGTCTCCACTTCTTGTTTCTGATGCTCCGAACTACCTTTCCCCGCTTCCTCTTGGAACCAGTACCGCTGTGTCCACCAGCACTTCCCACCCCTTCCTCCTGGTACAACCGAGACTTCTAGGCCTCCTGGCCATTTCTACTTCCTTTTAAGACTGCTCCTTCTTCCTCTTTCTCCCCCCAAGTCAATGCCACTTTGTAATTTAGCGCTGTTAAAATAGCAAAGCTGTCCAGAGCAGGGAAGACTGCCTCTCTTCTGTTTTTATGCTACTCTTAATTAGAAAAATTACAAATGCTATGCTGCCTCTTCTTCAAGGTCAGAGGCAGTATTTTCATTAAACAGAGATTTCCATTTTTACTTAGTAAGTCAATCAGGGAGGTGTTATTGCTCGTAACGAACAACCTCACAGTTTCACTGGTTTTAGAGGCTGTGTTCATTTGGGCTCACATCACAGTCAAAGTGAAAATGGGGATAGGCAGCGATAGGGTTTCTGTCCCTTCCAATTATTCAGGGCTTCTATCTAGGGCTCCTTTCTTCATCCTTAGACCTTGCATTCCTCCACTGATTATTTTCATCCCCGATCAGGCAAGAAGTTTTCTGTGCCAGGCCTGGAGGTGGTATATGTGACTTCTGTCCACACTTACTTGGCCCGAGCTCAGACACAGAACATGTCTGCCAGGAAGGTCTGAACCTAGGGAGAAAAGCAAACAGTTTAGTGAGTATCTATTCATCTGCGCTCTAGTAGACACACTATATCTTCATGGGATACAGACCTGAGTTCTTGGTAGTGGGGAGGGGGTTCGGCACTATCCTACTTAGAATCACCCCACTCCTCTAGAGACTAAAACTTTGTTTCTGAGCTGAACTCGTTGTCCTGAGTTAAGACTTTCCATTGGGCGTAAAGTAAAGCTCTCCCAGGAGCCCCTCGATCTCTCTAAGGGCCATTTCTACATCGGTCAGCAGGGCCTAGATAAGTCCAAACCCATTGGCAGGCCCATCTCCAGCTCAGAGTCCTACCCTCTGCCACACTGGTACCAAAGACATAGAATCAGGGAGGAATAATAAGATTTTAAAAGCAAAAAGAAAAGCAAATTGCACTGAGAGCAGGGAGATTGAGAAGAGCAAAAGAGGTGCTCAGCAAAGATGATTATGGGGCTAAATGCCCATGTCAAGGGTCCTATGAATCAGCCTTGCATTCAGATCAGGAAGTTCTAAAAGGGCATGCACACATGGTATATGCACTTGTCACCACAGACAACTGGATTCTGTGACCAGGAGTTGCATGGCTTATGGTGAAGACAAACAGGTTTATGTTCTCAGAGCGTTCTTTAATCAAACACAAGGCCCATCCAGCGTGGATTCATACAGATTTCCAATCTACAGAACTTTCTAGAGTCTCGACTATAAAATGCCTTCTGGGCCCTGAGATTTAAACAAAGGCTTCGTCTTAAGTCTTTGGCTGGAACATATGTTTAAGAATGACACTATAATTAAGGACAGACCTGCCCAGGGCAGCTTGGTTCCCGTTCCTCTTGGCCTTCATCCTAGCTTGTTCCTATGTCTACCAAAGCACTTGTGGTCCTAATGGGCATGCCAATAGCTACCATGTACTGAGTACTGATCTCCTACAGGAGAGGACATTGTTTTGGACCCTTGCCAACCTTGACCCAAAACTTGGCCCTTCACCAGCTTTCAAAAAAAAAAAAAATTCCAGTGAACCAAGTATATTTTGACTTGTGTAGTTTTCCTGAAGATTTGAGGGGGTTAAGGGTGGAGTCACATGGAACACATAGCATTTCACCAAAAATATCTGTTCAACACAGCTCTTCTCCCAAGCTCTTACTACTAGCTCCATCACTGTGTTTCCCTTTACTGGAACCCTCTTGTGGTCTTAACCACCCCAGTCTTACAATGAGGATGTATAAGCTGGATGGATAAAGCCACTGGCCCAAAGTTGAACATTTCCTAGACACTGGAAGAATTCAAATGCAGGTTTGTCTGGTTTTTAATCACAAGCAGGGACACCAAACACATGGCACATGGACTACAATTTGTCCTTTCTTCGTCCCTGGCACACATCCATCACCACCATATTCTTTCCCAGTGAGCCTACACACAGCTTCCAAATCTTTAATTCAGCTTTCCAGGGAGCCAGGACCTATCAATATGATTTGGCCTCAAAAGTGAAAACTATTTGTAACCCCTGCCTCATTCAGAGCATTGTAACCATACTAAAAACCCCTTTAAAGATGGTCCTTGATTCATGATAGGTGTTCAGTGTTAAATGTAGCTGGTGTTTGGCCAACGATTGTTCTGAGTGATCGAGACTCCTGGCTGATTAGTCAGACATGTTCTGATTGGTCAGGACCTAGGCAGTACTGATTTGTTAACATTTAGACTCTACCCCCGGTTGAGTCTTTTTAGTTCTACACTTCTAGCTCACTGGGTAAGTCCTAAATGATGCTCTAAAAGTCAATACATTAAGGTACCACAGGTTGTCTGACTTTTTTTTTTTTTGCCCTTCTTAGACAATTTATCATAGGCAGCTGTGTGCTGTAATGATTTGAATATGTTTCTACCATATTAAAGCTCCCATGCTTAATTTTGAGTTCTTAAAGTATAGAAGTGAGATTCATGTATCTTTTTTAGCCCTATACAGTGCAGAGCACGCTGCCCTCAGGTGTTTACTGGATAAATGTGAATTCATGAATGACTCATGGGAGAGTAGAACGAAATCAACTCAGAAAAAAGTTCTTAAAAAATGAGAGAAGAACCCCAATATTGTAGCAGCAATGTCCACAATAACTAAAATATGGAAAGAGCCGAGATGTCCATCAACAGATGAATGGTTAAGGAAGATGTGGTATAGATATATGCAATGCAATATGACTCAGCCATCAAAAGAGTGATATCTTGCATTTGCAATGGTGTGGATGGAACTAGAGGGTATTATGTTAAGTGAAATAAGCCAGAGAAAGACAAATACCATATGATTTCACTCATATGTGGAATTTAAGAAACAAAACAGGATCTTAGGGGTAGGGAGGGAAAAATAAAATAAGATGAAATCAGAAAGACAATCCATAAGAGACTCTTAACTACAGGAAACAAACTGGGGGTTGCTGGACGGGTGGTAGGTGGGGGGATGGGGTAGCTGAGTGATGGGGTAACCGAGGAGGGCACCTGATGTAATGAGCGCTGGGAGCTATTTGCAACTAATGAATCACTGACCTCTACCTCTGAAACTAATAATACACTATATGTTAATGAGAGACTTTTTGTAAATAAGACAACCTTTTCTCCCCCTAAGTTCACATCCCCAGATTCATGTAATCCAAATGTTCTTAAGTTCTTTCACCACTGCTCTTCCTACCATTGCCATGGTTCAAGCAGCCAGCCTGCCTGACTTCAGGAAACCCAGTAGTTTTGCAGGTTTGTCCCTTAGTGGTGCTTACACACACCCCATATGCCTCATGCTACCACGTCCCCATCCCTCTGGTTAGGTAGATTGCACTTGTCTAATAATTACTTTAGGTGTTCTCATGTCTGCATCCCCATCAGACATCATCATACAGAATAAGAAACGTTGGCACTTACATCACATGCCCTGTTCCTGGAGTCCACAGACTATATCCTTCTCAAGGGGCCATTTCTGGCCAATGTTTTCAGCAGAACTGAATGTAAAATAGTGGACCAAATCAGCAAGATCCTTGCCCTCAAGATCCTTGCAATCTACTGGGGGAGATGGACATTAAGCAACTAATAAAAAATGTATCATTATAAATCATGATAAGAACCCAGGACCAGGGGAAACTGAGACCCGAAGCACAGGAAAAAGTTAGAGGCGTAAAGGCTAAAGAATAATGCACATGAAGGCCCGAGTCAGAAAGGAGCTAGGTTCTTGGGGGGAAACCAGTGCACCTGGAGGACCGTTGTAAAGAGCTGGTGGTGAGAGCGAGAGGTGATAGGAGCCAGATCTCGCAGACGCAGACGACTTGAAGGCTGTGACCTCAAGGGACCTTGATCAAGAAGTGATAAAGATCTCATTGGCTGCTAAGTGGAGAATAAATTGGAGAGAGACAAGAATGTAGAGAGAGGAAGCAGTTATAAGAAAGAAGTCATGTTGGATTGAGTTACTGATGCTTAGTCTTTCAGACACGGTGTATGCATAGATTGACTTTTCACCTGCCTTTTTTGCTGGCAAGAAAGAAAATATGGGTGTTGTTATTAAACCTTACGGAACTCAAATGTTTTCTCCTGGGAGCCTGACTGTAGGTGGGACAGTTCACCTACAACCAGCCTGACACATGCCTGCTGTCAGCAGCCAGCTCACTGAGCCACGGTCACGTGGCCACAAATAGATTCAGCCTCCCTGGCTCTCCCCTGCCTTGGCTGAAGCCACCAGGCCCTGTTGCTATGATACCCAGCACACAATGTATGGAAACAAACGCTTTCCCTCTGTATTGATCTGCCATGAGGGGAAGCTAAACAGCCACCCTCTGAGATATGCTAATATAAAACTACCTTCTCCCTAACACACAATTATAATTAAATACTATCCATTATTTTCATTCCTATACAATTAACACCTTCAGTTTTCCTTATTTGAAGCACATGATTATCATGTAATTTAATGAATTATGGTAATCCTAAAAACCATTTCTGAAAACTTTGACCTCAAAATTTTCTAAGGTATTTTTCATTATAATCTTATGATCTAAAACTTATTTCCTACATAGTTTTCATGATAATCTTGCCTCTAAGACAATCTAATAAGAACCTGATTACTCTTTACTTCTGACTGGTTTTTTGGTAGCGAGCTTGTCTGGTCAGCCTAGAGTTTAATATGGAACAGTACTTGATGTGATGTTTCTAACATGTTCTTTGAGGTTTTGAAAGGAGTAATCACAATGGTGGAACTGAAAGGACCTACGTCACCACAAACCACGCAAAGATCATGAGACAAATACATCTATCTTCTCTGCATTTGCTACCACAAATATTTTCATTCATTCTTCTTTTATTCTATTTTCTTGTCAACAGCTGTTCTTAAAGAAATAAAGCCTCTGAGAAATTTTCCAGAAGCTCTATATAAAGTTGCTTTTTACTTATCCAGATAGTTCATAAAATCACATTCATTGATTTTTCTTCTTCCTTACCATGAACAGTATTCTTTTTTATCTTAATCTTCCATACCTGGGAATTTTGTTCTTTCATCTGAGTAATTACTTTTTATTTCTTTACCATAGTCTGAAAGACCATAGGTGGGTTGCTTAGAGATGAGATTGTGCATAAAGTTATTTCCTCCTTCCCAACACAGAGTGTCTCATTTTATTTCTTCTTCTGGGTTAATCTTAGGAATTTGAGTTTTGTTCTTCACCTGGAAAGTTTTGCATAAGACTAATCTTTCCACCACTTCCCCGGTCTTAAAAAACTAGTGTCTGACTTATTTGAGGAGATGTTTTACAATTGGTTGTTAGATTTTCTTCCGTCATATTTGGGGTGGGGGGCACTTACTAGCCAGTGCTCAGACTTGCATGTGGAAGGACTTCTGCTTGAGCATCATAGAAGAAGTGAGTTTTCTGACTGGTGAGTTCAGAAGAAGGAAGGAAGGCATGCTTAGCATAGCTGCTTCCCCTTTGGGACTCATTCATTCATTCACTTTTAAAATTAGTCACTCAACAATTATTTGAGTGACAGCTTTATTCCAGGCCCTATTCTAGATGCTGGGGTTGTGAGATCAAACAAAACAGACAAAACTCCTTGCCCTCTGGTGTATGTGTTTGTGGGAGCAGTGGAGTCAGACAGGGAAGAAGGTAGGTAAGTAAATAAAATACATGTTGTAGCAGATGGTGATGTATGTTATGGAGAAAAACAGAATAGGGAGGGGAAATGAAGTATGGAAGCTGCAGGCAGTGAGGGGGGCAGGAGGCCCAATTTTAAATGGGATGGTTAGAGAGGGTAATATTTGAACAAAGGTTTAGGGCGGCAGGTTGACTAGCAAGTAAAAAGTCTTGGAGGCAGAAGCCTGGACTGTTTGAGGACTACCAAAAATGTGGCTGGAAGGGGTGTTTCAAGGGAAAGTTTTGTAAGAGATGAGATCAGATGTGGCCAGAGCAGAAACAGGGTATGCAGAGTTTGTAGTAGGCCCAATGAAGACTTTTTGGCAGTTAGTCTGTGTTAAATAAGAAGCCTTTGAAAGTTTGGGGGCACAGAAGTGTTGATTTGACTTAGATTTCAAAAGGATTCCTTTGGATCGCTTTGCTGTTCTGAAAACAGGCTGTGGGGATGGTAGGGTGGTGAATGCTTTTGGCTACTGCAATAATCCCAGTGAGAACTGATGGTGGGGGCACCTGGGGAGCTCAGTCGGTTAAGCATCCGACTCTTGGTTTTGGCTCAGATCGTGATCTCATGGGTCACAGGATCAAGCCCTGCGTAGGGCTCTACTCTAAGCAGGGAGTCTGCTTGAAGATTCTGTCCCCTCCACCCCTGCACCTCTAACAAATAAATAAATAAATCTTAAAAAAAAAAAGAATTGATGGTGGTTTAGACAAGAATGGTGGTGGAAGAATTAGAACTGGTAAGACTCAATTTATTTTGAAGGTAGAGCCCACAGGATTTACTGATGAATTGAATGTGAGCTGTGAAAGACAGAGAAATTAAGGAGACTTTGAGGCTTTTGGCCTGAGCAATTGGAGACACAATGAAGGGGAGACAGAGAGGACCAGGATGAAAGGGGAGATCAAGGTTTGGTTTGGGATGTGCCAAACTGGACATCCAACTGGACACACAAATGAAAATGGTAATGAGGCAGTGGAGTTCAGGGAGAAGTCCTAGGTAGAGATGCGAATTTGGGAGTTGTTAGCATAGAGCCCATATTCAAAGAGATCAGCTCAAAGAGTGAGTGTGATAGAGGAGAGAAGGGAATAGGAGGGAGGGGAGAATGAGATCTGAGGCTTTTGAACACTCAAGGTTCTTGGAGAAGGGGAAGAACCAGCAGAGGGAAACTAGCAGGAGTAACCAGTGAGATCAGAGAAGTATCAGGAGAATTTGGTGTCCCAGAAGCCAAGAGAAAAATGTGTTTGGGGTAGGAGTGCAATCAATAGCTTGAAATATGCAGAGAGACCAAGGAAGAATAGACTATGAGTGATCTGCCTACTTTTAGAGCATACATTTTGGTCTACTCTCTGCAGTTGTCCTGCTGGATAAATCTCTCTAACTCAAAGAAAGAATTTGTAAGCCCTTTTGGCCACAGATCTAAGCCATGTCATTCAGTCTAGCTTTCTTTTAATAGTGAAGCTGATATTTTTATCTTCATCTTCCCATCCCTTTGATCTATCCTCAGTTCAGTCAGAGCTATGAGGGGAAGATGGGTATTAATTTATTGTCCCCAAAACTTCAATCATTATAAATATTCTTTATTATTATTATTATTATTATTATTATTATTATTACTTGCCCCAGGGGTACAGGTCTGTGAATCATCAGGCTTACACCTTTCACAGCATTCACCAAAGCACAAACCCTCCCCAATGTCCATAACTCATCTACCCTATCCTTACCCTCCCACCCCCCAGTAACCCTCAGTTTGTTTTGTGAGATTAAGAGTCTCTTATGGTTTGTCTCCTTCCCCATCCCATCTTGTTTCATTATTTTTCCCTCCCTATCCCCCACAACACCCCCACCCTGCCCCTCAAGTTCCTCATATCAGAGAGATCATATGCTAATTGTCTTTCTCTGATTGACTTATTTCGCTCAGCATAATACCCTCTAGTTCCATCCGTGTCGTTGCAAAGGGCAAGGTATCATTTCTTTTGATAGCTGCATAGTATTCCATTGTATGTATATACCACATCTTCTTTATCCATTCATCTGTTGATGGACATCTAGGTTCTTTCCATAGTTTGGCTATTGTGGACATTGCTGCTATAAACATTCGGGTGCACGTGCCCCTGAGGAACACTACCTTTGTGTCTTTAGGATAAATACCCAGTAGTGCGATTGCTGGGTCGTAGGGTAGCTCCATTTTCAACTTTTTGAGGAATCTCCATACTGTTTTCCAGAGTGGCTGCACCAGTTTGCATTCCCACCAACAGTGTAGGAGGGTTCCCCTTTCTCCGCAACCTCGCCAACATCTGTCATTTCCTGACTTGTTGATTTTAGCCATTCTGACTGGTGTAAGGTGGTATCTCGCTGTGGTTTTGATTTGTATTTCTCTGATGCCGAGTGATGTTGAGCACTTTCTCATGTGTCTGTTGGCCATTTGGATGTCTTCTTTGGAGAAATGTCTGTTCATGTCTTCTGCCCATTTCTTGACTGGGTTATTTGTTTTATGGGTGTTGAGTTTGAGAAGCTCTCATAGATTTTTGGATACAAGCCCTTTATCTGATATGTCGTTTGCAAATATCTTCTCCCATTCTGTCAGTTGTCTTTTGGTTTTGTTGACTGTTTCCTTTGCTGTGCAAAAGCTTTTAATCTTGATGAAGTCCCAATAGTTCATTTTTGCCCTTGCTTCCCTTGCCTTTGGTGAGGTTCCTAGGAAGAAGTTGCTGCGGTTGAGGTCGAAGAGGTTGCTGCCTGTGTTCTCCTCGAGGATTTTGATGGATTCCTTTCTCATATTGAGGCCTTTCATCCATTTTGAGTCTATTTTTGTGTGTTGTGTAAGGAAATGATCCAGTTTCATTTTTCTGCATGTGGCTGACCAGTTTTCCCAACACCATTTGTTGAAGAGACTGTCTTTTTCCCACTGGACATTCTTTCCTGCTTTGTCGAAGATTAGTTGACCATAGAGTTGAGGGTCCATTTTTGGGTTCTCTATTCTGTTCCACTGGTCTATGTGTCTGTTTTTGTGCCAGTACCATACTGTCTTGATGATGACGGCTTTGTAATAGAGCTTGAAATCTGGAATTGTGATGCCGCCAACTTTGCTTTTTTTTTTCAACATTCCTTTGGCTATTCGGGGTCTTTTCTGGTTCCATATAAATTTTAGGATTATTTGTTCCATTTCTTTGAAGTAAATGGCTGGTATTTTGATGGGGATTGCATTAAATCTGTAGATTGCTCTAGATAGCATAGACATTTTCACAATATTTGTTCTTCCAATCCATGAGCATGGAATGTTTTTCCACTTCTTTGTGTCTTCCTCAATTTCTTTCATGAGTACTTTATAGTTTTCTGAATACAGATTCTTTGCCTCTTTGGTTAGGTTTATTCCTAGGTATCTTATGGTTTTGGGTGCAATTGTAAATGGGATTGACTCTTTAATTTCTCTTTCTTCTGTTTTGTTGTTGGTATATAGAAATGCAACTGATTTCTGTGCATTGATTTTA
The DNA here is from genome assembly GCA_002007465.1 of Ailurus styani. Classification (NCBI taxonomy): domain Eukaryota; kingdom Metazoa; phylum Chordata; class Mammalia; order Carnivora; family Ailuridae; genus Ailurus; species Ailurus styani. The sequence goes on from LNAC01000186.1 coordinate 1,603,286, forward strand.
TATCCTGACACTTGACTGAATTCCTGTATGAGTGCTAGCAGTTTTGGAGTGGAGTCCTTTGGGTTTTCCACATAAAGTATCATATCATCTGCAAAGAGTGAGAGTTTGACTTCTTCCTTGCCAATTTGGATGCCTTTTATTTCTTTTTGTTGTCTGATTGCTGAGGCTAGGACTTCTAGTACTATGTTGAATAGCAGTGGTGATAGTGGACAGCCCTGCCATGTTCCTGACTTTAGGGGAAAAGCTCTCAGTTTTTCTCCATTGAGAATGATATTCGCTGTGGGTTTTTCTTAGATGGCTTTGATGATATTGAGGTATGTACCCTCTATGCCTACACTGTGAAGAGTTTTGATTAAGAAAGGATGCTGTACTTTGTCAAATGCTTTTTCAGCATCTATTGAGAGGATCATATGGTTCTTGTTTTTTCTTTTATTAATGTCTTGTATCACATTGATTGGTTTGTGAATGTTAAACCAACCTTGCATCCCAGGAATAAATCCCACTTAGTCATGGTGAATAATCCTTCTAATGTGCTGTTGGATCTTATTGGCTAGTATTTTGTTGAGGATTTTTGCATACGTGTTCATCAAAGATATTGGCCTGTAATTCTCCTTTTTGATGGGGTCTTTGCCTGGTTTTGGGATCAAGGTAATGCTGGCTTCATAAAATGAGTTTGGAAGTTTTCTTTCCATTTCTACTTTTTTGGAACAGTTTCAGGAGAATAGGTATTAATTCTTCTTTAAATATTTGGTAGAATTCCCCTGGGAAGCCGTCTGGCCCTGGGCTCTTATTTGTTGGGAGATTTTTGATGACTGCTTCAATCTCCTTACTGGTTATGGGTCTATTCAGGTCTTCAATAAATATTCTTTTTTTATACCTCTGCCTGATATATGTGAATGTCTGATCTCTTATACTATGTTTTCCAAATGATTTTATTTCCTCTTCTTCTTGCCCTGTCTTAGAAAGATTCTCTCCAGGGCTACCTTCTTCTTCTTTAGCTCAGCTTTTAACACCTATCATGGGAGTTGTAGATACCTTGACATGGACCCAGATCCTAATCCAGCCATGTAGTGATTCCTTCTTCTAATGGCGAGCAGGTGGGATCAACAGACCATTCTTAATTATTGTTTTTAAACAGGGTACTGCAAGGTTCCTAAACCTCTTCCCAGAAGCCCGGCTGTACATCAGACACAAAGGAGCAGAATGTGGATTTTTTTACAACTTTGCCATTAAAAGTCCCTCTTTATGGAGAAACCATGCTTGTCTCTTTTCATATATCTAAGAGGACAGGAATACCATGCCCCTTGGTAACTCAAACGAAGTAGAGGAAATGATGGGATATCTCCAATAAGCCCACAGTATCTGCTCTGAGCAAAACAATATATGGAGTGGAAAACAATCTTACTCCTTGAAAGTCAGCAGGTCATGCCTGCAGACACTCAATTGCCCTTTGTCTTCCATGTCCTCATAGAAAAAGACAACCGAATCTGGTCTGGGGCATCTGGGAGCTGTAAGAAAGACCTCCTCCTGAGAACAGCAGGAGTCACAGAGGTCATATAGTTGGTAGGCAATCCTCTGGTGGCCTCTGGCCCTCAGTATCTGAAATTTCTCTCTCAAGGTCAAAAGCATCAAGGTGTAGTCTAGCTGAGAGAGGGCACTGGCCCCAATTTTGAAAGAGCCCGAAAATAAACCAATTGGGACTTATTAGAAAGATAGTAGTGCATGGGCTCACTCTTGCATGAAATTAAACTTATTTATTTTTCATTCTTTCTTTAACTTGGGAGTTTAAGACCTTGGATTTTGTTGTTGTTGCCTTGTCAATTGCTTTACAAACTATAAGTAGGATTCTTAGATTTATATGAAGTTATTTTCTTAATATCAACAATACTTTATTTTCATTCTAACCTCTCACCCAGGGGATAAGGTTTTATTCTTTTATTCAAGAGATTGTACATGAAGCTACTTTCTCATGCCTGTGAAAAACACTTATTTTTATTTATTGACATAAATCTTTCTCCTTTAAGACAAGTAGACTTCTGATAGTGGACATATTACATAAAGTCAGGCCATTCTTTAAGAGTACAAATTTCTTTTTTTTTCTCTCTCTCTCAGCCTTAAATACTTATGATTGAGTTCCCTTATTGAGAAAACATGTGTGCATCTTCTCTCTTTCACCTTGAAACTGGGCTAGAAATATTAGATACTGGAGACCGTATTACCCTTTGGCTTTATATTATATAATTCTTTCCAAGTGGAATAACAATTTAATTTTCAATCTATCTTCCATTACACCATTATGCAGGTTTTAAAATATTAATCTCATTGATAATATATCCTCTCCTCCAGTTCCTGGTACATAGTTAATTGCATGTTCTCAAGCTTTCATTTCAATGAAGGAATAGAGGAGAAAATTTGGCAAAAATCCAGTTTAAGATGGAATAAAAAATTAAAAAAAAAAAAACTCCCTTAACCTTAATCACATTCCATGTACTTGCCTCTGACATCATTCAACCACCAACTGTAATGACATGCCTTTTAAGTAGATCCAGAATGACCACTTCAGACAAAAGGACACTAAGTACAGCCTTCACACCAGGGCAGAGAGGGCTCCTGTTTATATCAAGGAAGCCCTGCTAGAAATATTTCCCCAGGTCACCCCCCCACACCTACTAATAATCTCCCCACCGCACAGAGCCATCACACCTCACTTCCACCCCGTGTCCAGTGTCAGCCCTGCTTGAAAGGGATCTGAGGGGGTAGGGTTGTTTCTTCTAAAAATATTGGATCTCAGGGTTGGAAGGGATTTCAGAGGTCTGCAAATCTAACCCCCACCAAGTAAGAATTGCTTCTGTACTCCCTAGTCATTTCAGTCCTGCTCCATGTGACCCCAGCCAGCAACAGTAATACTCCCCCTTCCGAAGCCATAGGGAACAAGGCCTAACCCCCGTGCCATATGGCAATCCTTAACAGGCGTGAAATATGAGGCAGCATTCCCAAGAAATTTCACTTGAAGTTACTTACTCTTTTCTATCAAAATTATTTTTCCCTCTCCCTCCTACTCTTTGCCTTAGGTATATAAAGTCTCATATCCCAGTGCAAGATGTTTCCTTTGACATTAACTTCTTCGGCAATCAAGCCTCACATTCCTTAAAGAGAAGGTTTTTTATGGAGTTAATTTCTCCTTCCTCTCAAAAGGTTTTCTCTCAATGCACGGCTTTAAATCTTTACAGACCTTAGGTATGTACTCTAAAAACTGAAGATGTCCATTTCCATGGTAGAGGCTTGAAGATCAAGAATGGCTCTTTTTATTTTTCTTTTAAGATTTTATTTATTTATTTGAGAGGCAGAGAGAGAGAGAGAGAGAGAGAGAGAGAGAGCACAAGCAGGGGGAGCAGCAGAGGGAGAGGGAGGAACAGGCTTCCCATGGAGCAGGTAGCCAGATGTGGGGCTCCATCCCAGGACTCCAAGATCATAACCTGAGCCAAAGGCAGCTGCTTAACAGACTGAGCCACCCAGGCACCCCAAGAATGGCTTTTTTTTTAGAGAAGAGAAGGTACCTAGAGCTCCTTGGACCTATGCCATTCCATCACAGAACTCTCTTTTTATTTCCCTTTCCGTGTTAACCTTAAAGAACCAAGTTTTTGTTCTGATTTCTAAGAATGAAGTTCTTTTCTTCTTTAGTAAGCCAACCCTAAACAGAAAACACTTTAGAGAAAGGATTTTTACATGTTTTTCTGCCTATCTCATATAATCCCTTACAAATTCTTTTTTTAGCCTTAATTTTACTCCTGCAGCTCTGTTCTCTTATCCGAGAAATCGCTGGTTACATTTTCCTCCACTCTCTCCTATTGAAGATCAGGGATGCAAGAGTCCGTTTGCTTCTGTTACAAATGTATTGCTTTTTACACCTTAGCCTTATAGATCTGTGGATTTGTTCCCTCTTTTAGTGAATGAGCAAAAAATACAAACTGGCAATTTAGAGAACAGATACAAGTGGGACCAACAACCAGATACTACTTATTCAGATTATATGTATAATGTTTTCATTTTAAAAGAATAAAAGAAGGTTATGGTTCATTTGATTTTATCTTTTTGTGTATCATTTCAATGAGATAAAAATGTAATTCATTACATTTGGGGGAAGGGAGGGCAAAATAGGGGGAGGGGATTAAAAGGTACAGACTACCAGTTATAAAATAAGTAAGACACAGCGATAAAATGTACACATAGGGAATATAGTTAATAGTATGTAACAACTTTGTGGTGACAGATGGTAGCTAGATTTACTGTGGTGAGCACTTCATAAGATGAATAAGTGTTGAATCGCTGTGTTGTGTACCCGCAACTAAGTAATAATACAGTATGTCAACTACACATCAAAGAAAAAGTTTTGATACAAAGGAAGACATGATGTAAAATATATTATACACGTAATTATTTAGTGGTCATCCCTGAACTTGATATCCAACCCAAGAGTTAAAACATTCCTAACAGTTCGTACCCATGTCTTTCTTCTCTCTTCTACTTCTGCCTTCCACAAGTGATAACAATATACTAAAGATTGCCTTCCAATTTCCTCACTTTATGAAAATGTTTTAATACATGTGGTTATATGCCTAAACAATAGATATTTAATCTTGCTTGTTTCTGATTTTATGAAAATGGCATCATGCATATATCATCTTCTGGATTTGCTTTTTCTTTCAACAAAATATTCAAAGATTCATCCATGTAGATCTATTTCACCACTTTTTCTTTTGTACAATATTCCATTGGGTGAATGTATCATAGTTTATGTAGCTGTTCTCCTGTTTATGTATGTTGGTTGTTTCCATATTTTTCCCACATATAAGAGTGCTGTTGTAAGCATTCTTGTATATGTAGTTTTCCTGGGATAGGGATGGAATCGCTGTGTTGAAGGATATGCAAATGTACGGCTGTACAAAAAATTAAAATCTAAAAATTAAATTTTAAAAATTCGGAGGAGCTCCTGGGTGGCTCAGTTGGTTAAGCAGCTGCCTTCGGCTCAGGTCATGATTCCAGGATCCTGGGATTGAGTCCCTCATTGGGCTCCCTGCTCAGTGGGGAACCTGCTTCTCCCTCTGCCTGCTGCTCCGCCTGCTTGTGCTCTCTCTCTCTCTCTGACAAATAAATGAATAAAATTTTTTTAAAAATAATAAATAAAAATAGCAACTTGCTTTTGAAAGTAGTACTAATATCATTAATAGTTGTACTAATATCATTCCCACTAGCAATGTGTAAGAGTGTTTTGATGTACATACATCTTTGCTAACACGTGGTATTGCCAAGACTTCTTTTTGCTAATCAGAAAGGTATATGCAGGGACACTTCGGAGGCTCAGTCGGTTAAGCGTCTGCTTTCGGCTCAGGTCATGATCCCAGGGTCCTGGCATTGAGCCCCGCAGAAGGCTCCCTTCTCCCTCTCCCTCTGTCCCTCCCCCCACTTGTGCAGGTTCTCTCTCTGACTCTCTCTCAAATAAATAAATAAAATCTTTAAAATAAATGGGGGGTATATGCACTATGTAATTCCCTGATTACTAATGATGTTGAGAATATTTTCATATGTTCCTTCTCTTATGGGCTTCTTTTCCTGAAAATTGTCAATTATATCTTTTGCCCATCATTCTACTGAGTTGTTCAAATTTTAAAAATATATTTCAAAAAATGTAATTTATCAATAGATATACAAAATGAATTTCAGTGATTTAAAATAATGACTTAGATCTAAGTGTACTAGTATGGGAATACATCCATCATCCCATCAGAATGTTCAGAAACATATATGTATATATATACATATATACATATATATGTGTATATATATGACCCAGTGTGTGTGTGAGCACATGTAAAAATGTTTAATATATATAAAAAGGTGCAATGGACTGAATGCTTGTATCCTCCCAAAATTCATACATTGAACCTAACCTCCAGTGTGATAGTATTTGGAGATGAGACCTTTGGGAGGTGATTATAGAAAGAAGGCAGAACCCTCATGAATGGAATTAGTGCTCTAATAAGAGACCCCACAAAGCTCCCTCACCACTTTGCCATATGAAGACACAGCAAGTAGACAGCCATCTATGGGCTGGGAAGCTCAAACACGACATTATGTGATGGCACCTTGATCTTTGACTTCTCAGTCTCCAGAACCGTGAGAAATACATTTTTGTTCTTTATAAGCCATCCAATCTATGGTATTTTGTTTATAGTAGCCCAGACGGACTCAGATAGGAAAGATAAATCTAAAACTGTAAAAAGTGGTTATCTCTGAGAGGTATGTCATGTCACATGCCTGAGGGAGAATACTCATACAGAACAACTTTCACTTTTGACTCCATATTCACTTGTTAATATAAGATAACAAGCGCATATTCCCTATAAAAAAAATTTCAAGTTGCCACCAGAACAGAAATAGAAAAAAGAAAATGTACTAAAACCATAGGGTCAGGTGTAAGCCTGATGATTCCCAGACCTGTACCCCTGGGGCAAAAAAAAAACACAAAAAAACAAAAAACAAAAAACAACCCATAGGGTCAGTCAAGAGAAATTATAGAAAATGTAGACATTGTTTTCTATCAAAATACTTTTCTAATGTCTATTTAAATGATGTCATGTCATTTAATTTTATAATCTAGTGGTGATTGTGTTTAACATTGGTTGCAATTTTCCTATAAAAAAGTTTGTGATGAACTTTGATATCTTTCCCTTTGCATACTGAAGACTGGGAAATATCTCTTAAGGAGGCATTATACATGTTTGCCCACAATAGAATTTCAAAGCTTTTGTATTATAAGAATTCTTCACAAGGAATACTTTCCTTTTCCTAGCAGTAGTCAATATTTTATTTTCTCACCCAGCATGCAGTTCCCAGCTTTGTTGAATGCCTGTTTTCCTCAACTTGACTCTAATCAGGTTCAATCTTTCTGGGATGTTTTCATAGAGTGTTTCAAAGAGATGATAAACCAGAGTTTCCCCGTATTCTCTCTCTTTAAAAAAAAAATAAATATCCCATTCCCTTGTTAATTTTAGAAATCAACTAGAATTTCTGCTTCCTGCAAAGACGGAAACCTGGCACAGATTGCTGGCTCCCTTTCCCAGAATCAAGTGAGGAAAGGTTTACAGGGGATATGAATTCCAGAAACTAATGACATCGATCATCCGAAGGGTTGGGGAGGTGGCCACGGTGCTCCTGCAGGGGGCGGGGACACAGATTGGCCACAGTCTGGGGCAGACACCTGGCAGGGAGAAATAGGTTAGTGAAAACAAGTTTACATTTCCTCTCGCCTCTTCCTTACTCTGCTTTGAGGCAATGATTGTCTTCCTGTTCACCAGGGAAATCAGTCAGATAGAGTTCCAGGAGATAAAATCAAGCAACTCCTATCTTAGCTAGAGTTAGCAGTTAATGAAGGCAGGGGAGAACTGACCACCGGCCTGAAGCATTTCCACCTCCAATCCTTCGCCATCTTCCCTGGCTTAACTTCCGCGTTATATGTCCAGCCTAGACCTTGCCCTTAAACTCCAACTCGGATAGACAAGTGCTTGCTCTAACTCTCCCTAGATGTGGATAAACATCACCAGCAAAACGTGTCTTCAGTCAGACTCCTGATAGTCTCCTTAAAACCTGTTCTTTTTGCAGGCTTCCCCATTGCAGTAAGTGATAATTCTATCCTTCAAGTTACTGATTTCAAACCTATTGGTGCTCTCTTCAGTGTGTATCTGGATAAATGCACACAGTGGAGAACTATGCAGCTGTAGAAAGGAGTAAAATTTCCGGGGTGCCTGGGTGGCTCAGTGGGTTAAGCATCTGCCTTTGCCTCAGGTCATGATCCCAGGGTCCTGGGATTGAGCCCCACATAGTCTTCTTGCTCAGTGGGGAGCCCGCTTCTGACTCCACCCCTCCTCCTGCTCTTATGGGGACACTCTTTCTCTCTCTCTCTCAAACAAATAAAATCTTAAAAAAAAAAAAAAAAAGATTTCTGGGCGCCTGGGTGACTCAGTCAGTTAAGCGACTGCCTTCAGCTAAGGTCATGATCCCAGGATCTTGGGATTGAGTCTCGCATCAGGCTCTCTGCTCGGTGGAGAGCCTGCTTCTCCCTCTTCCCTCTGCCTGCTGCTCTGCCTACTTGTGCTCTCTATCTCTGTCAAATAAATAAATAAAATATTTTTCTAAAAAAATTTTTTTAAAAAGATTTCTATGTACTACTATGGAGTGAATTCCATGATGCTTATATTTAGTTCAGTGAGAAAAGCAAGGTATAATATAAAATTCTACATTTTTTATCTTAAAAGTGAGGAAATATGAAGAAAACGCATACATTTGCAAAAGTGGAAGAGTAAGTTAAAATGTAATGGAAAAATGGTTACTTTTAGGAGGAAAAAGGAAGCAGGTTAAAGGGAACAAGGTTAGAAGCTAAACTCTGAATATACTTTGTGGGATATCTTTTAATTTAGAAACCAAGTAAATGGTTTACATAATTACAAAACAAAATTAAATCAAGATGGGAAAATATCAATCCCCCAAAATTAAAAGACAAAATATCAAATATATCAAGTTGATGGCTTCACTATATAGAGAATATTTAATTTAGTACTTTGAAAACATAACAATTTGACTCTATTTTCCCATTGGGATGTATTCTAAAGGGAAATAAAGTTGCAAGAAAATCTTAAACTGTATTCAGGGGTCATATTGCTAATAACAATAGTATGAAACTATTATACTCATGTATATAATAGGAGAAAGCCAATATGTAATTTGCTAATGATGTTTGAAACTATTATACATACACATGGAATAAACTAAAATAAATTAAGTAATCATGTTAATGAGTAAGAGTAAAGAGATACAAATATAAAATAAAATAGGTAAAAAGACTTGTAATGTTTTATTTGAATTGGAAGTATGAATATTAACTGATGAGGTATTTTTTTCTTTGATACAAGAGTACATATTTCTAGTTCTGTCCAAGGAAAAGGCGTAGAAGTGATGGCCAACCCAAGGAGGACCCCTAGTGCCCAGACTGAAAATAACCAGGCTCCTTGGAAAAATACATGAGTTTCTATTGGGAGCAGGAACGGACCTGGAATTCTTGCTAGAAAACAAGGAAGCTGTTAAAGTCCACTCGAGTCTTGTTGAAAGGTCACAGAAACCAGTCTGAAGGAGCTCCCAATGGTCAAAACTGAAACAATTTGACGGGCTCCCAATACCCAAAGATGGAATGTTATCATTAAGAATAATGATGGTAATAGAGTGAAACATAAAAAATATGTTGAAATCCATAAGTTTATAATGATACTTTAAAAAAACAACCTTATTGGTCACTTTTAGAAGATACAAAAGGATGAAATAATTTTTCTAAAAACTGGAAATGCAGGGGCACCTGGGTGGCTCAGTCATTAAGCTTCTGCCTTTAGCCCTGGTCACTAGCCCTGCATGGGGCTCCCTGCTTGGGGGGAAGCCTGCTCCTCCCTCTCCCACCCTGTTTGTGTTCCCTCTCTCGCTGTGTCTCTCTCTGTCAGATAAATAAATACACAAATCTTAAAACAAAACAAAACAAAACAAAACTGGAAATGCAGGAAAGATAATACCCCATGGGTCAATCTTCATAGAAGAACAGGAGTCAGTGATAAATATTCCCTTTCTTCCCATTCAAATAGACAACTCTTACACACATTCTTCTCTAACAGGATTAACCTCTAATTCCTCACAGTGGATCAACTCAGTGAGGGGCTCTTAGGTTATCTGTTCTCCTTTCCTGCTTCATTCTTCCTTCTCCCGTTTCTTGGAGGATCATTTTCCAAAATAATGACCATCATGCAAGTCCTTGTCTCAGCCTCGGCATTTTTGAAGAACATGAGCTGAAACAATTGGTAGTAGAAGTAGAAAGCAGCCCCTCAGAATGAGATTCTGGAACGGGGCTACTTACAAGGTCAGCCTGGGGTAAGGACTCCGTTACTGGTGATAAGTAAGAAGGAAATAATTATGAAGACTGTGGAGTTGGCTGGCTTTGTTCATGGGCTGAGAAGACTTGAAGAAAAAAAATGAAAACGAAATCCGGGGACACCTAGGTGGCTCAGTCAGTTAAGTGTCTGCCTTCAGCTCAGGTCATGATCCCAGGATCCCGGAATCAAGTCCCACATGGGGCTCCTTGCTCATCAGGGAGACTGCTTCTCCCTCTGTCTGCCACTCCGCCTGCTTGTGTGCTTCTCTGTCTCTGACAAATAAATAAAAAATTTTTAATTTAATTTAGTTTAATTTAATTTAAATTTTTAAAAAAGATGGGCTCAGACTAACCAGACAACTCAAGATATCCTGTGAAAGTGAGAAAGCCTCCATGGCAGTATTTAAAGTGGTGCTTATACTTTGTTGCCACAGGGGGTAGGCTCTGCTGAAAATCAAGTCCAGGATTTCATTACAAGCCTAGCAGAGCTCAAAGAATATTGAACAACAGCCTAAACAAGTCTCATAGGAAGGTCAAGGACCTGATATGACGAAAGTGAGAATCAGAGACCTAAGACCGGGATATCTGGGTGCATGAGCCTAACAACCTTGAACCCTGATAGCCCTTAATCCTCCCGGTTGTATGAGCTCCCTCCCCCTTGCTAAAAGACAACAGCCTCCTTTCAACTGGAAGCTCTGAAAAGACCCCAGCTGAGGGAGGTACTTCACAAAATGGGGCTTATCCCTCTCAAATCTGGCTCCATCTTTTCTAACTTCCTTCCATACTGCAAGCAACTGAGATCCACATCACAGGCCCACATATCAAAGTATTCAAAGAGAGACATCACCAGGAAATGAAGCCAAAGAGAGCAAAGATGACATCCAAGAGTTGATACCATAGAATATTGGAAATTATACGACTGATCTAAACAGGGTAAGATGGAAGGGGAATTTCCCAAAATAAAGGACAAACCGTGCCATGTAGATATAACTGGCAAATAGATCTTTTACTATTCTAGCTGCAATCTTAATATAGATTCTCTCATCAAAAAGAAATCACTGACATTACAATTGAGTTATGGAAATGTCAATAAAGTTCCTTTCTTTTGATTCCTCTTTTTCTCCCAAATTGCTGATTATGATCAACCTCTAAGTTTCAAACGAGTAAGTTTTATATAACTTTTTCCTTCTCCCTTCTAAAAAAAATGCACTTGGTACAGGATGGAACCTTAGACACTAACACACAAACGCACACACACAGAATCTCTTCAATAACTGCTCATCCTGCCAACTTTCCTCCTAGAATCCTGTCCCTCCCACCCCACCGTACTCCATCTCACCTTCATTTATTCAAAAAATATGTATTAAGAACTTATGTTTCTGACAATACATACTGGAGACAGAGTCCTAATCAAGGTTCCTCTACTCACGATCTATACATATTAGCAGAAAAAGGTAGAAAAAAAGAAGGAAAAGCATAGAAATCAACTAATTAAACATTTTCAGATAATGGTAAGTGCTCTGGGGAAGAGGGAACACTTAGGCTGAGTCATCAAGGAAAGTTTCTGTGAAGAGGTTATCTGAGACATGAATGATGAGAAGGAGCCAGTCAAGTGAATTTCTGGGGCAAGAACTTTCCAGGCAGGGAAATAGTGAGTGCCAAGGCCCTGATTCTTGAGGAATACAAAGCAGACCAATATGTTCGGGGCATAGTAAACTAGGAAGAAGGCACTAACGTACTGGGTGAAAGAAGTAGGCTATGTGGATAAGTGTGCATCCTACTACAATTTATCTCCACACTATTTGATAGTAGGGTGGAAATATCATGTCACCTGCCCCCTCAAATACTTCAGTGTGTTTTTTCTAAGAACAAGGATATTATCTTGCACAACCACAATACAGTTACCAATTTCAGCAACTTCAGCATTGATACATTTATCTAATCTATAGTCCTTTTTCCAATTTAAACACTTATTCCACTAATGTTCTTTATAGCATTTCTTAGTACAGAGTCTATACCATTTCTTAGTACAGAGTCTGGTCCACAATCATAGACAGCATGTAACTGTCATGTCTCCCTAGTTTTCTTTAGTCTGGATTAACTTTTTAGCCTTTTCTTGTCTTTTAAGATACTGGCATTTTAAAAGAACACAGGCTAATAATTTTATAGAATTTTCTTCCATTTGGGTTTTTCTGATAGCTTTACTGTTAGATTCAGGTTACAACTCTTTGGTGGGAATTCCACCTCGGTGATTTTCTGTTCTCAGAGTATCAATCCAGAGGCACGTCATGCCTTGTTGGCAATACTAATTTTGATCATTTGGGGAAGGGATTGTCCCGGTTCTCCACTGTGTTGTTACTCTTTGTGGGGAGATACACATTAATTCATACCCAACAAAATGGACAGTGATTCCTGGGTTCAATTTCCTGGATTATTCAGAAAATTTTTTTAAACCTTTAGTCATTTAAATCAGGGTCCAAAGAAGGACCATGCAATGCATTTGGTTGCTGTATCTCTTAAGCCTCTTTCAATATCTGACCAGGGATCATAAATCCTGATGCATCATACAAGCATGGGATTCCATGATGGGGGAGAAGCATCACAAGCAAGGTCATTGTTCTATTTCTGGCACCAGACCACAGAGAGCTCATGAGTTTTCGATGAACTGCTGGGTCCTCACTTTCCTGACATGTACACACAGGGTCTCCTTCTGCTGCTGGTAGTTGCTGTGCGGTTGGCTCTTCAGACTCTTAAGAGCTTGACACGGTGAGGCGAGAAGAGCTGGGGCAGGGCTCCAAAACATTAGCATTGCCAAAGGGCCTGGGCTGAGATGGCTTGGGGCATGGAAGTATCCGAGTGCCACCTCAGGAGGCCGAGGTGCATGATGGGAGAAGATAGGCCTTCTTTGTCATTACCTCAGGGCTGAACTGGGCGAGACCATGTGCTCCTTGCTGTCACAGCTAGCTGGTGTGCAGAAGAACTGAACTCCTGGCTGAAAAATGGGCCGTAAAATATTTAAATACCATTACTGGGAATGGTAGAAGCTGAAAAACTCCCTTCAAATACTGCAAACTTGTTGGGAGGGTAGGGTACAAGTGTGTGTGTGTGTGTGTGTGTGTGTGTGTGTGTGTGTTACAGCAAAGGCTCGACTGCCCCCCTTGGTGCAGGCTACAGTGTTGGGGAAAACTGCTCAAACACCGCATAGTTTAGTGAATGTGAAGCCGAGTCTCTGGGGGGACATGGCAAGATATGGGAAACTGGGGCTCCCTGGAACCGAAGAACTGGGAACACTGGCAAAATGGGTTGTCAGTTGCATGAGCTGAGGTCGTCTGTGCACACCGCCTCCTTCGAGGAACAAACACAATGTCCGTTTTTAAGTAGGAACTTTGTGCTATAGCAGAAAACTAACGGTTGTTTGGAAGAGGATCTGTTTGTCCTTATTGGAGCAATTACAAAGGAGAGGCAAAGAAGCGTGCAGGACAGACTACGTCTGCCCCTTGTCTGCAGCCTCACTCCTGAGGGAGGGCCATAAAGATAAAGACAGTAACTTGCTGCTGCTGTCCTACATACTGTACTTTTTTTTTTTTTTTTAGTTTTTTAAGTAGGCTCCGTGTCCAGCATGAAGCCCAGCAGGGGGGTTGAACCCACAACCCTGAGATCGAGACCTGAGCTGAGATCAAGAGTTGGACACTTAACCAAGTCACTCAGGTGCTCTCTACATAACTGTATTTTTTTAAAGATTTTATTTATTTATTTGTCAGAGAAAGAGAACACAAGCAGGCAGAGTGGCAGGCAGAGGCAGAGGGAGAAGCAGGCTCCTTGCCGAGCAAGGAGACCGATGCAGGACTCGATCCCAGGACCTTGGGATCATGACCTGAGCTGAAGGCAGCTGCTTAACCAACTGAGCCACCCAGACATCCCTACATAACTGTATTTTTAAGGTTCCTCATTTTTCCAGTTGCTCAGAACAAACACCTTCAAGTCATCTTCAACTCCTGACACCCCATTTCACCAGCAGAATTCTTTTAGCCATACCTTCAAATTCACCTAGGACTCAACCACATCTCACTATCCCCCACCCTGTCTGAGCCATCAACACCTCTCCCCTGCGGTAATTACCTCAAGGGCCTGCTAGCTGGCCTCCCTGTTTCCACCCCTGCCCTACCTCCACTGGCTTCCTGTCTTCCTCAGAATAAACCCAAAGTCCTCACAACGAACACGAATGACCTATAAAATCCTGTATGATCTGCTCTGCACCCCACCTGAATCAGGCAGCATCCTTCTATAAATTTATATAAATTTGTTTGTTTAAATATGTCTACTTATTTATTTAAATTTATATATAATCTTATCATATCTAATTTTATACATTGCACATATAGAGATTTATTATAAGGAATTGGCTCATGCGGTTACGGAGGCTGAGAAGCCCCACGTTCTGCCATCTGCAAGCTGGAGACTCAGGCGAGCCAGCGGTATAAGCTCCAATCTCAGTGGAAAAGACCAGTGTTCCCACTCGAAACCAGGCAAGATCTCAAATTCTCCCTTACCCCTCATTTTGTTCTATTCAGGCCTCTACCAGATTGGATGAGGCCCACCCACATAGGGGAGGGAGGGCAATCTTGTTTACTGAGCTACCGATTCGAATCTTGATCTCCTCCGGAAACACCCTCACAGACACACACAGAATAATGTCGAGGCAAACATCTGCATATTCCCATGACTCAATCAGGTTGCCATGTGAAATTAACCATCACCCCATCTCAAGTCATTTTTCTTCTTTCTTGGTTTAAGATTCATTATGGAGTGCTTACTATTTGTCAGGCACTGTTCTAAGGGCTTTCTAATTATCCTTATAACAAGCCTGTGAGGTAGGTGTTATCATTATCGTCATTTTACAGATGAGAACCTTGAGGCACAGAAAAGACAAATAACTTGCCTGAGGTCACCTAACTTGTATGTGGTGGAACTGGGGCTTGAACCTGGGCAGCTTGGCTCTAGAAGAGCCCATGCCTATAACCACTCTTGCAACTACTACCTCTTCCCCTTCTCAGTCACCTCTAGCCACACTGCCTTCCTCGCTTGCTTCAACCAGGTACTTTCCTACCTCAGGACCTTTGCACGTGTTCTTCTCACTGGCTTAAAAACTTCTCCCCTAGCTATCTCCTCAATTATGTTCTCATTTATTTGGGTCTCTGTTCAGATGCCACCACCTTATTTAAAGTGGCACACACAGAAACGTATCTGCTCCAACACACACCCCCTGCCCTATTATATATTTATTGGTGCATTTATTTACGACCTGTCTTCCACATTGAAATGTCAACTCCAAAAAAGCAAGGGTTTTTGTCTGTCTTGTTCACTGCTCCACCATAGAGCCTAACTGAGACCATAGTAGACATTATATAAACATGTGCCAAATGAATATAAGACTACACAAACCAGACCTTAAAAAGTGTTGAAAATTAGAGGAAATGACCTTTTGTTTTGTAATCCGGAAGCAAAACTGCAAGGACACAATTCCCTGGTGAATAAATATGTGTGGTACTAATTTTATGCTATGTTCTAAGAGGAGGCAGAGGAAAAACTATCAATACTGTGGGCAGAGAGGGGCCTCCCCTGAGGATGGAACATGTGCACAGTCAAACACCTGGTAGATTGTCCGGATGAGAAAGGCTAACTGGGAACGCAGTCTTTGTGCAGATGAGGGAAGAAGGTAATGAGGAGGGAACTCCCTCCTCTCTGAGCCTCAGGCTCTTGGGCTTGCACTCAGAAGCATCTCAGTCACACCAGATGACGCTCTCTGCTAATGTGAGGCAGGAACACCGATTATTTGGACATCCTAGGTAAAAATCTTAGTAGGCTAGATCCCCGTTACCTGGTCCACACTTGCTAGCCTTCTTAGTAGTGCATACAACTGTGTTCCGATTCCCTATTACCAATTGCTATTTGACTTGCTGATGCCTTGCCTACAGGGAGAGAACGGTGCCTGTTCTGTCCTGTACCTTTGCCATCATTCTCGCAAAGAAACACCTCCTGACATGAGCTCCCACAACTTCCCACCTCCAACCTACATATGCAATAGACACCTTTACTCAACTTTTCCTCCTTCCCTCTTTGTATGATGGAGGATAAGTCCAGCCTCCCCAGATGGTCTGATTCACATCTGTTTTTAACTTCTCAGAAATACGCAGTTAACCGCCTCAATCCTAAATCTTTAACGTCTTCCTTCTTCCTAGCTCCTTCTTTCCAAAATTAAGACTTGCTTCAGCCCCTCCCATGTTTAAAAGCAAATGGATCCAGGCCTTCTCTCCTCGTTCAGCTGCTGTGTATTACCTTCCTCTCTTTAATAACCAAACTGTGTCATCCATTGCTTTACCACCCACACCCTCCTTGGATCACTCAGTCTGATTTCTGCACCTCTCAATCTACATCTTAACTGTTCCTGCCAAGATCAGAGGCATTCTTTTCTTTCCCCCCAAGATTTTATTTATTTGTTTGTTTATTTATTTATTTATCTATTTGAGAGAGAGAGAGAGCAAGCAGGGGAAGAGAAGAGGGAGAGGGACAGGCAGAATCCTCATTGTGTGTGAAGCCCGACTCGGGGCTTGATCCCATGACCCTGAGATCATGACCTGAACGGAAATCACAAGTCCAAGTCTTATCCAACTGTGCCACTTAAGCATCCCAATATCAGAAGCATTCTTGTTGCTACACCCAATAGATGCTTCCCAGTCACTTTCATACCTGACTCCTTAGCAGCATTTGACACTGTCCATCGCTCCTTATTGAGACATACTCTTGGTTTCTTGGCTTAGTGGCTCCATGGATTTCCCCTCTTTATGTCACAACTTTTACTCCTCCTCCTTAGTGCGTTTGTCCTCCCACTCTCGTCCCCTTGAATGTTGGCATTCCCAGTGTCTGGTCTAGGCTCCTATTCTTATTTTACCTACTCTACCTGCGCCATTTCACCACTTCCAAGGTGCCCATGAACAGCTGAAGATGCTGATGACTTTCATATCTATTTCTCCAACCTACATCTCTTCCCTGAGACACCAGAGTCCTGGGCCTAATTCTCAGCTTCAGCTTTTAAGGCTCAGAAACTTGGTTCACCTGCTTTTCAGAGTGGCTTTTTCTCAGAGGAAACAAAGTTATAACCGTCACATAGTAAAGATGCCAAAGATGTTAGGAGCTGTCTTCACTGATTGCACTGAAATTATTAGTGGTATTATTAGCATATTCATCATGAACATTTAAGTAAAATGCTAATTTTTTAATGTGGAAGTGATTTTTAAAACTATAAATTAAAGCCCATTCTGAAAGGGGTGCAGGGACCAAGAGCAAAAGGGCTCCTCATGCCTAATTGCAATGATGTACAACAATGGAACAAGTTTCCATTATTCTGTCCAGTTTGGGAGGAAAGATTTTATATTGTACAACCTCAGTGCAGAGCATGCTTTTGGGCTTCGATTCAAAGAAAGAATAAAAATAAAACTCTAGGTCAGTCAAATGTTATCCAAAGTCATTAAACTTCATCTCCTTTTAATTAAGGAGGCTCAACTTTTGACTTCCCATGTGACCCACTGACCTGGAAAGTAGGTTGGCTTAATGAACATTTCCTGCAAAGATAGAAGAGGCAATTATCATATGTATCAGAAAAAAAAAAAAACTTCCATTTCAAGTGGCTTTCCTCCAAATCTTCCTCTCCTCAACGACTAAATTCTCTCTCCTGACCACACTCCTTCACCAACCTCTCTTCCCACACTCGTGGTCTTGCTCTCTTCTCCTCATAAATGGTGAGTAGGCACTTTAACATGCATACCAGTTTGGTGGCTAGAACTCTGCTTTGTCCTTTCTTACACGTAAATATTACTATCTGTGTTACCTCACTCTTGGCCTGAGTAAACTCTGCTTCTGAATATGCCTCCCATCAAGTTCCATATTTTTTTAAAAGATTTTATTTATTTATTTGAGAGAGAGAGCGAGAGCATGAGAGGAGAGAAGGTCAGAGAGAGAAGCAGACTCCCCATGGAGCTGGGCGCCCGATGCGGGACTCAATCCCAGGACTCTGGGATCATGACCTGAGCCGAAGGCTGTCGCTTAACCAACTGAGCCACACAGGCGCCCCAAGTTCCATATTTTGAGTGAGTTCCTCTGTAGTAGATCTCAACCCCCACATCCACCCCCGATCTCTTCAACTCATCTGTCTTCTTGGGTCTCATTTCCAAGGAAACAATAAGCAGCTGCAACCACTGCCCTGATTAACGGTGGGGTCCCCCAGTGCCTTCTTCCCTGCCCTTTACAGCACTTGATGGTTTGGAAGTGGGGGGTCATATTGCCTGACTGCCCTCAATGCTTAGAGAAGCTTTAAGAGCAGCACAGCTCTGACCGTACAGTACCTGTGTTTGAACCCTACCCTCACTGTTACTAGCTGCCTGCCCTTAGGTAGATTACCTAGCCTGTCTATGCCCCAATTTCCTAAACTACAACACTGGGGAAGTACTAGTACCTTCCTCCCAGGGTTAGGGTCAAGGTTAAATGAGATGAACCAAATAGAGCACTCACAATGCTTACTGGCTCATATCCAGCCCTCAAGGAGTATAAGTTATCATCTCTTTTCTACCAAATTCTGCTTCGTAATAATATTTTACCCTCAAAACCACTGCATAAACAATACATACAGTGTCTTTCATCAGCAGTACACACAGAGTCAACATTATTCAATTTTAATATGTAATAAATTGCCAGGGGGAGTATCTTGCAACATATCAAAGTCTTCAGATAAAGGAAAACTCCTAATAATCTGTGCTTTAAAATGATGCATCCATGGATGTTTTTGAAGCAGCTGGGTTGGTTCTTGGTAGCAGAACCAACTTGACCCTGGGGGTGGGCGAGTCCCAGCCTTAGCAGTGCACACAGTGGTTTTAATTGCCTGAGAAATTTTGATCCTGCCAACGGCACTCTGAGGGGGCATTATTGCCCCAGCATTGCAGGTGTAGGAACTGAGGCCTGCAAAGGTTCAGGAATTTGCAGAGGAGACACGAATCACACTAGTAGGACAGAGCCAAATTGGAATCCAGACCATATGACCCTATGTCTTCTGATTCCCAAACACTTTTGCTACTTGGCCATGCTGAGTAATAGGCTCCATTTCACTGTAACTACTTTATTTTTTTTTTAAGATTGTATTTATTTATTTATTTATTTGACACAGAGAGAGAGAGAGTGTGAAAGAGGGAATACAAGCAGGGAGAATGGGAGAGGGAGAAGCAAGCTTCCCTCTGAGCAGGGAGCCCGATGCGGGGCTTGATCTCAGGACCCTGGGATCATGATCTGAGTGGAAGGCAGATGCTTAAAGACTGAGCCATCCAGCCGCCCCTCACTGCAACTCTTCAGTAACTAAAATATGATTAGATCTAATATCAAGAATAGTTTGGGGGCACCTGGGTGGCTCAGTCGGTTGACCATATAACTCTGGGTTTCAGCACAGGTCATGATCTCACGATCCTGAGATCGAGTCCCATGTCAGGTTCTGTGCTCAGTGCAAATCTGCTTGAGATTCTCTCCCTCTCCCTCTGGCCCTCTCCCTGCTCCCATGCTCGCTTTGTCTCTAAAATAAATAAATAAATAAAATATTTTTTGGAGAGAATAGTTTTGTTAATCATTGGACAGTTACTGAGCAACCCCTGGGTGAGGGTAAAGCTAAAGAAAAGTAGATCTTTGCCCTTTAATAGAGTAGTTTGTAATAAAGGGGACAGAGCTGTGAGGAAGAAAGACTCAGGAACTCTTACAATGCAACGTGCAATCTCTTATGAATCGTAAGCTGCAGGCTATTTCACATTTTTATGTCTCTGGATGATTTCAAATCAATTAGATGTCATAGCTTCCTAGGTAGCATTTGTTTTCTTTCTTGGTGGCACGTCAAATAACAGTGATGCATAATCATTGTCATCTTAGAGTCAAAAAGATATAAAATAATTAAATAGCCATTTATTTTATAGCAGTCAACAAACATTAGTCAAAAGTAAATCTTTTTTATACATAGTTAATAAAGTTAATATCTGTTACCACAAAACTAGAAGTCAATCAATATCACCATTATTGATTCCCATTATCTGGCTCAGGTTCAAGGTCCCTTCTGTCAGGAAGCAGGCACAGCGGAAGTCCCTCGGGGTTGGTTCAGCCCGGCAGCCTGCACAAACGAGGCTGTCAATTAGGTTAACCATTCCAGATGACAATATAACCAGGGAGTTAAACATGCATATAAAATCCTCCCACAAGCAGAAACATTTGAATAAACAAAATGATAGGTGAGTTCAGACAGAAGACCCACACAGAGCTTCTGAACACACAACGAACGTTGGACTTTCAGAGAAGTCAAATACCAAGGGGTGCCACAGAGGGGGAGGTCCTGGGGGAGGCATCTCTGTGTCACAGGGACAGGAACATACAGAGGGTATGTGGCAAGTAGTGCCACACATAGGACATGTGTAGATCTGTAAGAGGTCAGGGGACAGGGAATGATAAAAATGTTATGGATACTATTTTTAAGATTTATTTATTTATTAGAGAAAGAGGGAGAGCATGGGCATGAGTGGCCGAGGGGCAGAGGGAGAGAATCTTCAAGCCCACTCCGCCCTAAGCTGGGAGCCTTCCTGTGGGACTCGATCTCACCACCAATGAGATCACGACCCGAGCCAAAACTAAGAGTGGATGCTCAACTGACGGAGCCACCCAGGAGCCCCATAAAGTGTTGGGGGCACAGACACCCCCCTCATGGATTCAAATCCTGGCCAAGCCGCACATCGGTTTTTGACCTTAGGAAAGTCACTTAATGATTCTGATTATCAGGCTCCTTCTTTGTAAAAAGACTATAAAATATGTATGTTTAGTGGTGTGAGGAGTAGGGATGATATTTGTAAAATACTTATCGGGGAACAGGCACTCAACAAACGGTAATGAAATTGGTTAGAAGGTTTTGATTGGAAGGGCGCAAGGAGCAAAGCCCTGCTGTGAGAAATTAACATGGAATTTGTGGTTAAAACTGATTAGAGGAAAGGAAGTAGTAAGGAGAAAACTAGTTAAGATGGTTTCCAATCGTCTAGAAGAGAGGTAATGGGGTGGAGGGGAGACAAACCAGAATATGTCGGTGGAGATGCAGCAATCAGGTGTCTCTAGGGGTGGGGGCTATAGAGCCTTTGAACCTTGTCTGTGCGGTAGGACTGGGGCTAGGGCCTTAGTGGGCAGGGCAGAAAAAGCTCGAGCGGATTGCAGAGGCTTGAAAGTTTGGCGCCCAGGTACCTGAAAGTCGAAGCCGGGGTCAATGGGGAGTAGAAAGTTCTCCATCATTGCCGGCTAAATCCCATACCGGGGGCGAATCTGCGTGGGGGCCCCAGCCGGTAGTCAGGCTCCGTAGAGGAGGAGGGGCCGGCGGGGGCGGGGCGAGGTCGCTCCTCC
>LNAC01000186.1:1627411-1681206 GCA_002007465.1 Ailurus styani
CTGCCTGCCTCTCTGCCTAATTGTGATCTCTCTCTCTCTGTCAAATAAATAAAATCTTAAAAAAAAAAAAAGATATCTTTCCCGGGCGCCTGGGTGGCTCAGTAGGTTAAAGCCTCTGCCTTCGACTCAGGTCATGATCTCAGGGTCCTGGGATCGAGTCCTGCATCGCGCTCCCTGCTCAGCGGGGAGCCTGCTTCCTCCTCTCTCTGCCTGCCTCTCTGCCTATTTGTGATCTCTCTCTCTCTCTGTGTCAAATAAATAAAAATCTTTAAAAATATATCTTTCCGATCTACTCCCAGACTAACTATAAATATTACATTTTTTAAAAAACATGAAAATGCTTTGTACACTCATACACCTTACAAATGTGGTACTATCATTCTGTCAGAACACCTCTCAGCTCTGCTCTTCCTAGCTGTGTGGTCACAGGCAACGTACTTAACTTCTCTGAAGCCGACCATGAGAGGAAATAACAATTTGGGGGGGGGTTGTTGTTGTTGTTGTTGTTTATTTATTGGACAGAGAGAGAGAGAGATCACAAGTAGGCTGAGAGGCAGACAGAGAGAGAGGAGGAAGCAGGCTCCCTGCTGAGCAGAGAGCCCGACACGGGGCTCGATCCCAGGACCCTGAGATCATGACCTGAGCCGAGGGCAGAGGCTTTAACCCACTGAGCCACCCAGGTGCCCGGAAATAACAATTTGTATCTTGTAAGAATTTTTGGAAGTTTAAATGAGATAACCAGCTATAAGTTGTTCTGCAAAATACCTAGCACTTGGTTGGGTATGGTAACCCTTAGCTTCCCCTTAGTTTCATAGGTAATTTCAGGTAAGCTACTTAACCTCCTAAGCACTGTGAACCCTGAAATCTCTCAACTGTAATATGAGAATGACAGTGCCTATGTGACAATTACTTAACTATTCAAAGATACTCATAACCCTTTTTTTAAAAATATGCAAATTCATGGGGTTATTACTTTGAAGACAGACTCGCCCTGGAATTATCTCTCTTGCCCCGGGTAGCTTCTGGATCAGGAACCGTTGCCCATTTTCTTGGGCCAATAGATGGCAGACAGTGGGCCCTGTGTGGCTCAGGTTCAGGCTCACCAGATGTTCAGGACTGATTGTGATGGGGAGGTCCGGGCTGCTGCAGAAATTATCAGGTGCCTTCCATGTTACTTTGGGAAGGAAGGGGGCACACTGCTATCTGTGTTGAATTAGGTGGGTCTTGTGGATGCTCAGAGCAGGACTGATATTAATAACTGACATCTTAATGGGATTTTTTTCTCAGCCTGTGCACATTGGTTAGGACCTGACCGACGAGGGGTTTGAATCCTGGCTCTACCACTTTCCCACTGTAACTCAGGCATGTTACTTAACCCCTCGTGCTTCAGTTTCACCTGAAAATAAAGATAAAAACACTCACTTCTCCACAGTTTCATTGGAGGGATTGCATGAACAAATCCATGCAAAATATTTAAAATAATATCTGACACATAGAAAGTACTGAGTTAGGTGAGCTATTATTATTATTATTTTCTTATGATGAGAAAGCTGGCTTCGAGAATCAACATGTATACCCCGCCCCCGCAGGTGGCAAGGAAAAAAACTGACCCCACAGAGGACCTTGCAAATCCCATAGCAAGAGGCATTGTTGCAAGATCCCTGTCTGGGATTTGAATCTGATCAAGGTTCCCAGGGAATGTTGAAAATTGGTGTTTGCAGCCATGGGCTAAATTCTTATCTGATTGGGAGCATAAGCTAGATGAATCTGTGACAGAGGTGGGCTGTTACAATGTTCCATGTGACAAGGACACACACTAAAGACACTAAATTGGAAGAATCAAATGTGTTAGCTGTGTTAACTTAGGTGCTTGATTTTCTGCAGAAATAGAACCCTATTTAAATTCTCCCTAGAGAATTAGAGTAGTTTTGCAATATCCATCTCTCCAAACTAAATCTTCACAGTTATCCAGTGGTTCAAATGAAAGTTTATGGACATAGGTGCTATCAAATCTGGTGGGACCTTCTGTAGTACCACCTTAAGACATTGTAAGTGTGCTTTTCTCCAGCATAGGTATGATTAGACTAATTGCTTATCTGTCTACCAGGCTCTATGTCTATTGAATTCCTTGGAGTAAAACTGGGTTTTAATCCACAGCCTGCCTTCCCACAAATACTCCTAGTACCTACTATATGCAAGACGTGGTACTAGATGCTAACAGATACAGTGGTAAACACAGACAGCCCCTGACCCCAGTGGGGCTTATGGTTGCAGATGGAGGTTAAACACGTTATTATTCAGTTATAATTACAATAACTTTTGTGTTGTGAAAGTCCAGGGGCCTATAAAAAATATCATGGGAACTTGTTTTAAATGAGGATCCTCTTTGAGGAAGTGACTTTTAGGTTGGGACTTTGGGGATAAGAAGGGGTCCATCAGGCAGAGACAGGAAAGAGGTACTCTAGGCAGAAGAGGCGGGTACAGAGGCCCTGAGGCAGCAATGACTATGGCATTGAAGGCCAGTGAGGAAATGCTCTGGGTGTGACTGGCAAGGTAGGTAGAAGCTAGCTGATACCTGGACCATCTGGGAGAGGTTAAGAACTTGGTGAATGAAGGCTTTTAGGTAGGGCATTCATGAACATGATTAAGTGATACAGAATGCTCTATGTATGTTCCCTAGGCAATCTCAGTTTCATTCACAGCTTCAGTTACCCCTTGTGCTGATGACTTCCAAATT
Organism: Ailurus styani; assembly: GCA_002007465.1. NCBI lineage: Eukaryota > Metazoa > Chordata > Mammalia > Carnivora > Ailuridae > Ailurus > Ailurus styani. Next base: position 1,630,149 of record LNAC01000186.1, read on the forward strand.
TATCCCCCATGTCAGTCTCCTGCTGAGCTCCAGACCCACATGTCCAGCTGCGCAATGGATAGTTTGCCTTTCTGTCCCAGGAGGCAAATGAAGTGATAGATATGAAAGGGCCCTTCAGGCCTTAGTGTTCTCTGCTTTCGGAGTTCATAGGAAGGACAGATCACTCAGGAAGAGGAGGTGGAGTTGAGCCATAAAGACTGGTAGAATTATGGGGCACCTGGTTGGTTCAGTTGGTTAAGCATCTGCCTTCAGCTCAGGTCATGATCCCAGGGTCCCAGGATCGAGCCCTGCATCAGGCTCCTTGCTCCTTGCTCCTTGCTCAGGGGGAAGTCTGCTTCTTCCTCTTCCTCTGTCCGTCCCCCCTGCTCGTGTTCTCTATCATTCTCACTCTTGCTTGCTCTCTCTCAATTAAATCAATAAGATCTTTTAAAAAAAAATTGGTAGAATTATCCTGGGGGCCTTGGCTCTCCAAATCCAACTGGATTCTTTTCTTGGCAGCCTTTCTTCTCTTGCCGTGGACCTTCTACCTGGGGAAGAGTCTGAGAGCACAGATCACCTATAGGATCCCCAGAACTCCTTTCTGTGCCAGGACCCCTCCCCCTCAAAATCCCACATTTGGATCACAAAGTCCATTGAACGGATTTGGGGTAGGTGAAACTGACTTGCACTCAGCTCACCGTCGCTGGAACGATGCTTCCAGAATCCTCCCTATGACAGCCTAGGAGTCCTTCAGGGGTCTGGCCCCAGCCAGAATGTGCAGCCCCTCTCTCACTATGCCCTGCGTGGTAGCCTTTGCTCCAGCCCCAGTGAACCAGCTGTATTCTTCCCCTTCGGTATATTGTTCTTCCCCTCTGCTCCCCGCTACCCGAAACTGCCCTGCCCGAACTTTAAGAGCATTTACTACATCATACGATAATTTCATAATCTTCTCACCACCCCCACTAGACTGCCCATATCATATTAATCTCCAAATCCATAGCACCCGGCAGAGGTTTTCAATAATATCTCCTCAATAAACCCATGCATCAGTGACTGAATGTCCAGTTGGATGATCTATAAGAACCTCAAGGTCAGCCTGACCTAGCCGAGCACATCGACACACACCCTGCCCCCCAAAATAACTGAAGTCGTCCTCTTCTGTTTTCCCATGCTGCCCTGCCTCTCCTCTTAAATATACCATTAGATTATAACCTAGTTTCCTGGCTAATTCTACTAGACCAAACCCGCCCTGATGTCAGAGACTATGTCTTTCATCAGTGTTTTATCTTAGCACCAGGCACAGTGCTCAGCAAGAGGCAAAGCCCCATTGTTGTTGGGTGAATGAATAAGAGAAGGAAAGAAAGAAGGAAGGAAAGAGCCAACCAGGTCTTTTCTCCAGTGAGAACTTGTCATCAGTTTCTCTGTTGGTGAGAGAAGAAGCTGCATTCAATGACTTTAGATGTCCCTGGTCAGAGTTAGACACAGGCATCCAAATGTCTATCAGAAAGGACTAACTCAGTATCTAAAGGAAGATGCTTAACAGCGCTCCCATCATCCCCCATACAGTACCGAGTCCTGCAATTAGCGTTAGACTAGGGTTCAGAGATTGGAATTCTGGTGCCAATGTCAGCACTTAGTAACTGTATGTTCCTGTGTGTTCCCTCCGGTTCTTCGTTTCCTCTTTGGGAAAATTGGTTTGATTGGACAAACTTTAAACCACTTTCAGGCTGCAGTTCTGTGATTCACAGAGTAGCGTTTCTGGAATTTTAAACACGGGTGGCAAGACTCAAAGGGACCTCAAATGAAGGGTGAATCTAGTCTCTGCTGTGACAGAGCTAGAAAGGGCAAAACACCCCAGGTTTATGCAACATGGCTTGCTACTGAAGGCCCTTTGGAAATGCAACACTTGCCAAGGAGACGGCCTCATAGCTATCCTCGGAATGAGTATCCACAGTCAATTTGATTTGGAGCCTCTTGATTCCTAGTCTGCTCTGCCCACATGAAGGGAAGTTGATGAAACTGACATTCAGAAACCTTTCAAACTTCCCGGGCCCCTTTCTCTCTATTCTCCTTTAATTTTACATCACTCACACACACACACACACACACACACACACACACACACACAAAATAGGTGTGGTTTTTTTCATTCTAAACATAAAATTATAATGTAAATGTACTTTTTCAGTCTCTACAGGCCTCTTAGCTCCATAGTCCTGGCCACCTCCAGAGAGTCATTCTGTCCCCTTGAGTTGAGAACTTTCAGTCTGGGATGTCACAGGAAGGCCCATTTGCCCAGCCGGGTGGCCAAGTCCTCTGATTATTTTTCACGATCATCAGGAAGAGAGGCAGCTCTTTAATCAATAACCATACACTTTTTGAGCATCTAATTTATGATGCTCTGTGGCATAGTTCTTGTCCACAAAGACTTTAGAACAGATCTTTTCAAACTGCACCAGTGTTCCATTACCAGATAGCAAAATCAATATAGAGTATGTCTTTCTTCTTTTAGTGGAATAGAATAAAATTCACTTGAGTAGAGTAGAGTAGAAGTCAACAGGAAAGAAAGAAAAGGCTGGTATCAGAAAGCCTCCATAAAGGTATAAAGTATCATTTTGTGAAACTCTGTTTCAATCACGTGTATGTTCTTGATAAGGGCATGAGGTAAAAATACATTTCTTGTTTTGAATCGTGATTCTTTTCCAAGTTTGAAAAACACTGTCTTATAGCGTATGTTCAGGGAATACAAAATTATATCATATGAGATATCAAAGGATGAGGAAGAGGAGGGGGAATGGAGGAGGGCTGCGAGGGCCCATAAGGCAAAGGATAATGACCTTAGAACAGAGACCCCGGTGGAGAGTGGTCATGATGGGTGGGGGTCCTGCCACGGAGGAAGGCTTTGGAGGGGGGATTGGCAGTAGAGTTGAGCATTCAGGAGGGTATGATTTAATGAGATGAGTTGGAATGAGGTATCACGTCTGAGAGTACAAGTGAAGAGAATGATTTTTTTTTTTAAATGGGGTGAAAATTTCCATGGGAACTTTTATTTTTATTTTTTTAATTTAAAGTCAATTAATTAACGTATAGTGTCTTATTAGTTTCAGAGGTAGAGTTTATTGATTTATCAGTTGCATATAACACCCAGTGCTCATTATATCACCTGCCCTCCTTAATGCCCATCACCCAGTTACCCCATCCCCCCACCAACCTCCCTTCTAGGAATCCTGAGTTTGTTTCCTAGAGTTAAGAGTCTCTTATGGGGGGCGCTTGGGTGGCTCAGTGGGTTAAAGCCTCTGCCTGCAGCTCAGGTCATGATCTCAGGGTCCTGGGATGGAGCCCCGCATCGGGCTCTCTGCTCAGCGGGGAGCCTGCTTCCTTCTCTCTCTCTCTCTGCCTACTTGTGATCTGATATCTCTCTCTCTCTCTCTCTGTGTCAAATAAATAAATAAAATCTTTTTAAAAAAAAGTCCCTTATGGTTTGTCTCCCTCTCTGAGTGACTCTGATTCTTCTTGACCTACAGCCCTGCTTCTAGAATGAGGCTAATCCTGGGGCCTTCGAGTTTGTGACATTGTTGTTGGATCTCTTTCTTTCCTCTTTTCCAATTTTCGTCTCTTTTTCCCAGAGGTCCTGCCATTCAGATGTTAGATCTCCTGGCTTAAACCTCTGATTTCCATTTCTCTTCTGTTTTCTATGTCGTCACCTCTTTACTTGACTTTCTGAAAGATTTCCTTCAGCTTTATCTTCTGACTTCTCCCCTGAATTTTTCATTTCTGTTACATTTTTAATTTCTAAGAGCTCTTTGATCTCTGAACATTCTATTTTTATAGCATTCTGGTGATGCTCTGAGGGGCTTGGGATGCGATATCTTCTCTCATCTTTCTGAGGGTATTGATGATTTGAGGTTTTTTCTGCTGACTCTACATTTGTAAGAAATCCCAGAATCTTTTTTTTCACAGCTCTTCATACTCCTGATCGTCTCTTCTACCCTGTCACCTTGCCCAGGTTCGTTATGGACAGTTCTTTAGCAGTTCTTGTAACTGGACCATTACCACTTCCAGAGTAATCACAGGTTGCCACTTTAAATCTCTTAAGTACGTATATTCTATCTCTAGGAAGACGTCTCCTATGAGGAAAGGACCTGTGAGGGCGGGCGGTTTGCCACAGTAGAAGTGACAGACAAGCCTGTGGATGAGGGTCTACGGGAAGCGATGCCCAAAGTCATGAAGTACGTGGGAGGCACCAATGACAAGGGTGAGTATCCCTGAGGGATATGGTTCTGGGCTCAGAGGCAAGCTTGCTAGATCTCATGTCCTCAGGGGAAAATAAAGGGAGGGGCCACAGGGAACCTGTCACCACCTGCTTCAGTAGCATGTGAACCTGGGCTGTGTGCACAAGGACGCTCTAGGGGGACCACGCTGACTCCATTCCAGCCTACCCCTCGGCGTGTGGTATCCCCGCTCCGTATCACAGACGCACACTTCTCTCCCAGGTGTGAACATACACTCTGGGGGTCTTGACCCTACAGTGCTTATAGTATCTTTGGACTAGTTGACTGAGTGAGAAAAGCCAAGTCACAGAGCCAGGCCAGCCTCAGACTTGAGACCTCCGCCTCAGGCTGAACGTCTCTGCCCAGTCCCCCAGTCGCTCAGAATCCGCGGAGCACTGAGGCCCAGTGAGTGATGGGTATGGCAGGGCCTTGGCTCTGTTCTGGCAAATGAAGGGGGGCTGAGAATTTTTAGGCTGTCCCACTCTTAGACCTGGCAGTCTGTGCTGGCTGTGCCCCTATTTTTAAAATGATGGGCCCGAAGTTTCAGCATACCTGTCGGCATGTGAACCATATTTAAATACGAATTTAACCCTAAAGCTCTCTAATTTAGACTGCTGTTTGGAATCAGTGCAGACCCCAAATGGGTCAGAAGCAAGGTAAAGAAAAAGAGAGGTGATGTCTAATTTTTAGGATATTTCTCAAGCTGATAATTCAGGAAGTCAGAAACTGGTATTAACCTCAGTAGCATTTAGTAACACCAAAGTAATTAGGCTTTGGACAATAAGTCAACCAGTAGGAGGTCAAGAAGAAATCTTTTTCTTCTTCATACTGTTGTAACTTTTTTTTAGAAGAATATATGTATAAAAATGATAAAATTTGGGGTGCCTGGGTGGCTCAGTCGGTTGAGCATCTGACCCTTGGCTTCAGCTCAGTTCGTGATCTCAGGGTCGTGAGATCAAGCCCCATGTTGGGCTCCATGTGCAACACAGAATCTGCCTGGGATTCTCTCTCTCTCTCCCTTTTCCTCTCCTTCGGCCCCTCCCCCCAAAAATAAATAAAACATTTTTTAAAAAATTTTTGTGTGTTTAAACATTAAAGAAAATCTTGAAAATAACAAAACAGCACCGCTGATCCATCTTTTTTAATGCGATCATTGTTGTCTTCTGAATGTATTTCTTTGGGGCTTTTTAATAGGCCTTTAAAATGTAATCACAGTGTTTGTGCAATTGTGTATCCTTCTGGTATTTATAGTTGCTTATAACTATTTTCCACTATTGCTAAGCAGTCTTCTTAAGTGTAATTATTGATAGCTATATTATATTGCATCGCTTGCCTATAATTTAGACATATTCCTGTTTTGAACATTTATATGACTCCCAGTCTCTAACAATTATAAATTCTGCTGCAATGAATATCCTATTAATTACCTACAGCCTTTTTGATATTTTGGATTCCTTCCTTAAAATTTATATTTAAACAGAAAGTAATTAGATACTGATATATTTACAGTCTTGATGTATATTATTAAATATTTTTTCCAAACAAGTTGAGTTGCTACAGTCCTATTTCCAGTATATACACATAAGAGGTATTTTGTATGTATCTGACTATATAGTTTTAACACCTAAAAGTTTCGTTATTAATTTCCAGAACAAAAAGTACTGTCTTGGAGGAAGAATGACACTAGCAGATCTTCCACGGTCCTGAGCAAGTTCTGTCTGTAATACCCACCTCACTCTATGGGTTTTTATGTTTTCAGGAATCGGAATGGGGATGACAGTTCCTATTTCCTTTGCTGTCTTTCCTGGTGATGATGGCTCCCTCCAGAAGAAATTAAAAGTCTGGTTCCGGATTCCAAACCAGTTTCAGAGCAACCCCCCTGTTCCCACTGATGACAGCATCAAGATCGAGGAGAGGGAAAGCATCACTGTCTATTCCCTGTAAGGAGATGATACTTTAGTCATCTGAGGGTAACGCCTGAGCTCCATAACCACTACTTGATCATCTGCAGTGAGCATTTCCATTACATTTATATTTTATTCCAGTTTTATTGAGATATAAGTAGGCTATAACATTGTATTGACTTCAGGTGTCCAATATATAATGCTTTGATATATAGAAATATTATGAAATGATCACCACCATAAGTTTAGTTAACATCCATCATAATTACAATTTCTTTTTCTTGAGATGAGAACTTTACAGATCCACTTTCTTTTTTTTTTAAGATTTTATTTATTTATTTGACAGAGAGAGATCACAAGTAGGCAGCGAGGCAGGCAGAGAGAGGGGGACGCTGAGCAGAGAGCCCGATGTGGGGCTTGATCCCAGGACCCTGAGATCATGACCTGAGCCAAAGGCAGAGGCTTAACCCACTGAGCCACCCAGGTGCCCCAGATCTGCTTTCTTAATAACTTTCAAATATACGTGACAACATTGTTAATTATAGTCACCTTGCTTTGCATCACATTCCCAGGACTAGTTTATCTTATAGCTGGAAATCTGTACCTTTGGACCACCTTCACTCTTTTCTCCCATTCTCCGCCCACATTCCATCTCTGACAACCACCAATCTCTTCTCTATATCGATGAGTTTGCTTTTGCTTTATTCTACATATAAGTGAGATCATATAGCATTTTCTTTTCTCTGTCCGAGTTATTATCACTTAGCATAATCTCCTTAAGTTCATCCACATTGTCACAAATGGCAGAGTTTCTTTCTTTTTTTTATGGCCGAATAATATTGCTTTGTGTATAGACATACCACATTTTTATCCCTTCATCTCTTGATGGACCCTTAGGTTGTTTTCATATCTTGACTATTGTGAGTAATGGGACAGTGAATATGGTCGTGCAGATATCTCTTCCAAGATAGTGATTTCATCCCTTTAAAAAAATTAAAAAAAAAAAAGAAAAGAAAGAAGATACTGATTTCAGTTCCTTTGGAAATACACCCAGAAGTGGAATTGCTGGATCCTAGGGTAGTTCTACTTTAAATTTTCTGATAAACTTCCATATTGCTTTTCACAGTGGCTGCACCAATTCCCATTCCCATCAACAGTGACTGAAGATTCCCTTTTTTCCATAGCCTTGCTAATACTTATTTCTTGTCTTTTTGGTACTAGTCATTCTAATGGGTGTGAAGTGATATCTCACTGGGGCTTTGACTTGTATTTCACTAATGATGAGTGATGTTGAGCACCTTTTCATGTACCTACTGGCCATGTGTATGTCTTCTTTGGAAAAATGTCTATTCAGATCCTCTGCCCACTTTTTAATCAGAATGTGTGGCTTTTTTGCTGTTGAGTTATAGGAGTTCTTTATATATTTTGGCTTTTAACTTCTTGTCAGCTATATGATTTGCAAATATTTTCTCCCATTGAGTAGGTTGCCTTTTCATTATGTTGATGGTTTCCTTTGCTGTATAGAAACCTACTTAGTTAGCACAGTAGGTTTCTGGGAGACTCGGGGAATAGCTAAGTCAAGCTGTTGTTTGGGGTCATGAATACATAAATGAGTATATGAATATATATAGGACTTGGGGGCCCTCCTTTTTACCCCATGCTCCCCTTGCATGCCAGAAGGGCAGGGAGTATTTGCCAGCACTGGACTGCCACCCCCTCAGCTGTTCGCTGTCCAAGGTCCTTGGAACATTCTCGTCCTGTTTCCAGGGCCTCATTTGGGGTCATGTTCCTTTCGACTATAGAGCATAAGAGGTGCAGGTGGTTGTATGTTTTTATTCTTTGGGCCCCAACCTCCCTTCAGAAACTGAGTCTCTTATAGAGAATCTGTGACTCCCCATTTGTTAAAACCCTACTTTGTGACAGGCACTGAATCATGTACAGTCACAGACCAGGAGCTTTACCAGTATTAACTATAGGTGTGGATTTGCTTCTACTCTAGAACAACCTGAGGGAAGAAATACACAGATAATCTTGTACTGGACAGTTTCTGTCCATTCCCCAGGGTCTCCAAACTGACTTATTTGACTCCTAACACTGACGCTGGGAAGGTGAGCTTGGCCGCTCTGGGCAGTCGTAGGCTGGGTGACTCAGGGCCCCTAGAGGACAGTGCGTGTACTGCAGCCGGGCCGCTTGCTCAAGAACCTCTGACTCCTCTCCAGTCATCATTCAGACCTTCCAGCCCTCACCACAGAGGCAGCAGGGGAAGCAAACTCTAGGTAAAGAATATCCTTCCCAAGGTCAGGGACTAGAGTGGGGAAGCGAGGTGGCTGTAGTACACAATTTAAGGAGGCACCCACTTTCACAGTGGTCTAAGTGCAGGATTGGCCCGGAGAGTGAGCGCCTTCTTAAATTTTGGGTGCTGTGTCTCCAATGACTCACCCTCATTCCTGCTCCCTCTTCTCCATTCTCTTCGCCCTTCCCCATGTGTCTTAGGAAGCAGCCTGGTGTACTCTAATGAACAAGTGTATTTTAGTTTGAATCCCACTCAGCCTCTTTAAGACAGTTTCCCCTTTGTTAAGTGCCTGAAACAACCTACCTCAGAGGACTTCTACTAAAGAGTATCTTTCAGTAGTTACTAAGATGCTTCTGTTTTTAAAAACGATTTAACGTATATGAGCTGTGGTAGGTTTCAGTAATTATTTTTTCCCTTCACCCCTTTTGATTTCATAAGGAATGAGGTTGAGATGATTAAATCAGTTCCATAAGCCTTCAAGGTAGCTGGTCCATTGGTTTTCTTTTTTTTTCTTTTTTTTTTTTTAAAGATTTTATTTATTTATTTGACACAGAGAGAGAGATTACAAGTAGGCAGAGAGACAGGGAGAGGAGGAAGCAGGCTCCCTGCTGAGCAGAGAGCCCGATGCGGGCCTCGATCCCAGGACGCTGAGATCATGACCTGAGCCGAAAGCAGAGGCTTTAACCCACTGAGCCACCCAGGCGCCCCCATTGGTTTTCTTTTGTCCCGCTCCCTGCTCAACAGGGAGCCTCCTTCCCCCCCCCCCGCTTGCTGCTCCCCCCATGCTTGTGCTCCCTCCCTCTCTCTTTCTCTCTCCCTGTCTGACAAATTTAAAAAAAAAAAAAGAATAAGATAAGGAAACCCTATGGAACCCATTACTCACCTTCAATGATAATTAACTTAAGGCCAGACCTGTGTCATGTGTACCCTCACAACTGCCACCCAGCCCTTCCACTGGGTCATTTTGAGGCAAATTGCAGGCATTTTATTAATTTCATCCATAAATACTTCAGTGTGACTACTAAAGACTTTTTAAAAATACAATCGTAATGTCTTATTACTCCTAAAATTATAGAAAATGTCTGGCATTCAGATTTCCCCCACTACCAGACCTTGTATTTTTAAAGTTTGGATCCAAATAAAATCCATCCATAGCAATCGGTTGGTACACCTTCTTCTTCTTCTTCTTCTTCTTCTTCTTCTTCTTTTTAAGGTTTTATTTATTTATTTGAGAGCAAGAGAGAGGACACAAGCAGGGGGAGCCGTAGAGGAAGTAGGAGAAGCAGACTCCCTGCTAAGCAGAGAGCCCTATATGGGGCTCGATCCCAGGACCCTGAGATCATGACCTGAGCCAAAGGCAGACGCTTAACTGACTGAGCCACCCAGATGAACCTGGTTGGTACACCTTTTAAGCTTTTACTAATCTGTGGTTTTTCTCACTACTATACCTTTCTATTTTTCATGGTTGCTTGTGGATCATTTGTCCTATTATTTCCCATAGTCTGAATTTTGCAAACTGCCTTTCTGTGGCATTTTAACATGTTCTTCTGCCTCTGGTATTGCCTGTAAGTTAGTAGTTAGAACCAGAGGCACAGACAGATTCAGGCTGGTGCCTTCAGCAAGGCTGTTTCATAGGTAGAGTTGTAGATCGCCGTCAGGGGGCTTCATCACGTTCGCTTGCCTTTGTGATGTCAGTAACTGTAGATCACCCTTACCTAGATGCCTTGCTTCGTTCGAGTTTGTAACATGATAAAATCCTCTATTTTTCCTTCACTTTTTAGCTGGTGTCCTTTGAGAAAGAGAAACCTCTTGTCTGCTATTTGACTTCTCTGAGATGGAGTCACAGAAAAAAGGCAAGATACCTTCTCTTTAGCTTGTTGCCTTCTCTTTGCCCATTTTCAGAAGAGTGGTTTCATTCCTGAACATCCTCCACAGGCAAAGTATCACTGGTCTCTGTTTTTCAAGGATCGATATAAACATAGGAATTTAAACGTAGTTGATGTATTTCAGTTCTTGGCAGTTGTTCTTACTAGTGCTCACATTGTCCCATCTTTGGCCAGTGGGAGACCCTTCAAATTGGTTTCCTAGTCCTTTTGACAAGATTCTAGTACTGTCTGGGAGCTTCCTTGCTTTCTGGTGTAACAAGATGTTTCAAGCACATCTGGGCATTTCTTGCTCTAGAGTGGAATTAGCCAATTCTCCAAGGAACCCTGGCTCCTTATGGTGGGACAGGGTATCTCTTTAAAAGGTACTATTAAGGTCAGGTCTGTGGAAGTTTCCTGTTAATACTCTGAAACCTAAACAGCTGAATGTGATAAATAGGGTGTCTAGCATGGCTCTGTGGATGTTTTTTAAATACCTAACCCAGGTTCTTAAATTAGCATGTGTTATTCCTCAACTAGCCACTTGGTGTCACTGCACAGCCAAATGTGCATTTAAGAGTACCTTACTGTGGAAGGCAGAGTGAATGAGGTGGTAGAAGGCACAAGTACTATTTCAAATACACGTAAGGGCATTAGATGGCAAAATTAATTCTAAAATGAAAGGCTTGCCTCCTTAATTCAGGCTTCCTTTTGTAGGACCTCATGAAGGGATGTCAAAAGGGATTATGCATTTATTAGTGGTATGTATTACCAGTCAATGGCTAGAAGGCCAGGAAGGGCTAACACTATTAGAATCTTCTTAGTGGTCACAAGAGGCCATACAAGAGGTATCCTCACACTTGTATGAGTGGCCACATTCCAGGTCCCTCTGTGTTCCCTGGAGGCCACTTCGATTACAGCTCAGCCTCCTTAGTGTAGTGTAGCCCTGGGTTCAACAAAGACCAATGACAGGAGAGAGTAATGGCTTCAGTGAAATGTCTGGGCATAAAGAAAAGAGCTGGAATCCAGGAGTTCATTGTTGGGGTGACCTGTGATCCAATCCTAGCTGTCCTGCTCAATGGTCATGGGACCTTTGGCATGTTAGCGAGCCGCTCTGTGCCTCAGTTTCCCCAAATACAAGATGGGGTAAGAGTACCTAACGCCCAGGGTTGTCGTGAGGAGGAAACATGGTATCCATAGATGCCTACACGATGCTGGATGTTAGGTAGACACTAGGTCAGCATTAGCCTGTTTTCCTGTTCTTGGCTTCATCTGCCTCCAAGAATCAGATCAAGTTTTACTAGAATTAACAACAGAAAAATCAAGCAACTACAGATACACTTCAGTTCAAACCACAACTCTAATAATTATGAGTTTTATAGCTGGGCTGTCTGAGCTTCAGTTTTCTCATCTATAAAAAAGAACGTATGACACACTATTGTTAGGGTCCAGCGAAGTGTGCGTGTGATACAACTTTGTCAGCCACACAGCGCCTAGGGATGCTACTGTTGTTTTCCTCTCTAAAGGACCAGGCCCTAACTGAGGCCACTGGCAGCTTGGGAAGCTCAACCTAGAGGAAGAGAACTTTGGAAAGAACTGCTAAGCCTCTAGGATGTTCCATATTACCGCTTAGGAGAGCTGTAGACCCGTGTTAGCCAAGTACCTAGATAATTCCAGAGCCCACCTGGAATCACAGGAGGCTCTGGCCACAGGGGAGATAATACAGTTTTGCCTCCTTGGTCTGCTCAATGCTTAAACTCTGTCATTTTGATTTCAAGCAGCCTCGCCTGACCATTCTATCAAAAATAGCACCCCTTGCTTTTCTATTCTCTTACCCTGCTTGATATTTGTTCACCTCACTTATTCTCATCTGCATTATATACCTAGTTGTTCATGTGTTTATTGTCACCTCCCTCACTGGAATATTCTTGAGGGTAGGGCCTTGGGCTGTCCTCTAGTAAGTGCTCAGTTAAAAGCCAGGGAATAGGGCGCCTGGGTGGCTCAGTGGGTTAAAGCCTCTGCTTTCGGCTCAGGTCATGATCTCAGGGTCCTGGGATCGAGGCCCGCATCGGGCTCCCTGCTCAGCGAGGAGCCTGCTTCCCCCTCTCTCTCTCTGCCTGCCTCTCTGCCTCCTTGTGATCTCTCTCCCTCTGTGAAATAAATAAATAAAATCTTTAAAAAAAAAAAAAAAAAGCCAGGGAATAAATAAGCAAGTGAAAGTCTTGGTCCTTGCCTTCTCTGCACTTATCTTTTTCTTTTCTTTTTTTTTCTCTCCTCACTAAAGATCTTGGTCCCCTCCCATAGCTTCAGCTGTTGCCCCTCCATCGGTAAATCTCCAACCTGACCGTCTCTCCAGCTCCCTCGAATGCCTTAGCATTCATCAGACTCAACATGATGACCAAGATGAGGCCATTTACATGTTTATTCATTCATTCAAAAAACCATGTATTCATTATTCACTTATTCTGTGCCAAGAACTTTTTCAGTGCTCAAAATAAAGCAGGGAACAAGCGACATGTCTGCTCTTTGAAGCAGGAAAAACTCGTTTTTCCTAGTGGGGAAAATAGATGAGAAACAAACATCTCGGATATTTCAGGTCTGTGTTATTAATTTTTTTTAAAGATTTTATTTATTTATTTGTCAGAGAGAGAGTTTGAGAGAGCACAAGCAGGGGGAGCTTCAGGCAGAGGGAGAAGCAGACTCCCCACTGAGCAAGGACCCTGGGATCATCACCTGACCCAAAGTCAGACACTTAACTAACTGAGCCACCCAGGCATCCTAGGCCTGTGCTATTTCAGAGATGAGAAGTGGTCTTTGTGGATGGAAATTATAGGGAAGCACATTTCTTACTGAAAAGCCTTCTGGCGTAAAGTCTCTACCAGTAAGACCGACAGGTCACAGGGTGAGGAAGCCTTGATTGGAGGAATTCAAGCAGCATCTACACAGATGAGCAGCAGTTATGCTCAGTAATGCGTGTGCTTGGTGGCAAGTTTGGTTCCATTTAGCACATGTCTGTTGAGTACCTCTGAAATCGAAGCCACCTCACTTCTAAGAGCCCTACCAGTGATAAGATTCTGAATCTAAAAATTAGTTAATCACCACTTCCCCCCACAATGGGTCAGGTATCCCTCCAGTCCCTTACAAACGGGTCCTTGGAAGTGGCTTCAATCCCCATTTCTGGGTGGATGAGCCCAAGTCAACATGGCTGGAGCTGNCCCTCCCCCGCCTCACCCCCACCCACCCCCGGGAGGCATTGCCACCTAAACCTCCCCAAGGTCTCCCAAATCAATAGGTCAAAAGTGAAGCTCAGGTTTGCTCCCCAGACCTGATGCCCTGTGTTCTGTCTTACTAAAGGTCAACTCCATCCTCCTACTCATCCCATTCAGACAGCATCTGGACTCCTTCATTTTCCATATCAACTGTTGGCCAAGTCCTAGTCACCTCCTAGCTGTGCCTCCCTTCCATCCACACTGCCTCGGTCTTCAGCTCCTCTTGCCTGAACTATTGCTATGTCCTGATTATTCCTAGTTCTTCCACCTCTGCCCCTTCTAAGGTGTTCTTTTTGGACCGACTTTTTGGAAAGGATCTTTGAAGAAAGATCATAAGGCAGAAGAGGGAAATTGAAAACCTAAAGCACGGGAGCCATTCCACTCCCCTCGCCTCTCAGCTCTGCTTAGGCGCACGTTAGGGTTGGGACCAAAGCCCAAGCTGGTAATAAAATGAGATGGGGGATGGGCAGACTTTGGGTTGGGTCCCCAAATGTCTAGCCAGGCAGTGAAGCCTAGTAAAAATGCTTCGTCATGGCATCTGATCCACAACACACCCCCACTCCGTGTCCACCTGAACTCAGGGCATGTCCCCCCCAAACACATCCATGTGCAACACCCACTTCCGCTCGCCCAGCTCCTCCTACAGCCCTTCTCCAGCCTATGCTTAGTGAAAGCTGTGTGAGGCCAGGCATTTTTGTCATATTGTTCATTGCTGACATCAAGAAGAGAGGCTCAGTAAACAACATCTTAAAATCAGGTCTTCCATAATGCCTTCCCTTCATGTTCTAAGTCAGAACCAATCACTGCCTATTCCCCACCCCCCAGAGCATTCCATCCGTAACTTCTGCCTCCACTCTAGTGCTTCCTTCTGCCCTATATAATCTTTATGTGTGTCGCTGGCCTGACCACTACAGTTAGACCTTACAAGGGTAGAAAGACGTCTTCATCATCTTTACAGCTCTGTGGTGTCCAGCTCAACTCAGTAAGCATGGTTCCGTCTGACCGAATGAAATGCCTCATGGGGTGAAGCTTCTTTCCTGTTGACAGGAAATTATCAGCTCCTAGTCTTATGCTTCCTTTGCCTCGTACAGAGCTCCATGCATAGCAGACCCTGCCCAAATTTGTGTTGACTTGATTGTTAAAGGCTCAGACCATCCATTTCTCCATCTACCCCACTGCATGCCTCTACCATTATGATTTCTTGCCCCTCTGGGACCAAAGCCTCCATCTGTTAGCCTGCCTCATTGAGGCCTGCCTCATCCCCACCCCACCAACCTCTTCCAGGCCTTTTGTAGTCAGCTCCTTTTGTGTTTCTGGAATCCAGGGGGATGTGTGTCTTTCCTCAGTTCCCATAGTAACCAAAAATCTTTGTTCCAAATACTGCACTCTGACGTAGGGAGAGATAAAATACAGTGCCCTGGAGGAGCTTCTTTGAAGATGGAGATGGAGACTTGTTAATAGGCGTACAAAAATAATGTGTAGACTTCGTGTTTATGTCCTTTGAGGAGCTCAAAATGCTTTATGAGAATTCTTGAAGTCACACTCAGACATGCTTGTGAACGCGGAGAGCTGTGGGCACTGTGTTACCCTCCGTGTAGGGCTTGGAAGCTGAGGCAGGGAGGAACAGGGTGGTGTTTCCCCCAAACAAGACGAGGAACTAGCATCGGGCGTCCGTTGTGCATAGTAGAGTCACGTGCCTGGCAGGGTTTGGTTTTCTGGATCATTTGTGCAGTTCTGTGCTTGGATGAGGGCGTGTTGGTTAGACCGGCTGTGAGGAGAACACGTGTCTGCTGTTTCCTAGCCCATTCGCTTTGCTTGTTTTCTAGTAGAAGCTTCCATGATGAAGCAAGAAGGAAATCTTTATCCTCGTTATCAGCATCTCAGGAGACCTGGGAATAAATATTTTTTAATTGTTTTTGTTTTGTTTGGGGAGGGTTTTTTTAGTGAATTTAAGAATCCCCAAATGATGACATTCTCCATATCCCTTGCTGGGTCTCTGTATTTTTCTCAGACAACTCCTTCTCCAGTGGCCCTTGCCAAGGCCACTTCTTCCGCCTACCGCCTGGGGACTAGGATGCCCAAGAGCAACCCACTGACCCTCTGTCTGCTCACCCTCAAGGCCTCATCTCCTTCCTTCCCATGATGATAGCCAGTACCTACTCAAAGAGAACTCCCAGTATCTGTCACTAGACCCACCTCTTCCCAAGTCGGGATCTCTGGCTCCGGTTCTTTCCCAGGTCTGGGGAGATTTGCACAGTGCCTGACACACACTTAGGTACACAACAGTTGCTGCGTAAATGTATTTCACAGACACACCTTCATATCAACATGGCCCCCCCAAGCCATATAATTAATCACCCCCACCCCTCCTTTTCTTTACCCTAGCATCCCTAGCAGCAGTTTCTATCCAGAGACTTCACTGGAAACCCTGGAGAATCCTCAACTCCTCCCTCTTCCTGCCCTCCCCTTACCTCTAGTCACCTGTCAAGTTTGCCTTTGTCCAGAGGCCTTTGCCATCTCACACATGGCCATTCCTGGCCTCCAGCAATTCCATCTCTTTCCCTTCACTGCCATCAGTGGGATTTCTCCAAAACACAACCTGCTCCTGTCAGCCCCTTACTTTCAAAGCCTTCGTAAGTCCACCTTTTCAAAGTCATTGGCATGGCATTCAAGGCCCTTTCCAGAGTGGCCCCAGTCAATCCAGTTTCCTTGTTTGAATTCTCACCCTTAGTGTGTGCTTCAAATTTCATTATATGAATGAGTGACTGTGGAAGCAAACAGTCTTAAGTGTGATCATCTTGAGGTCTATCCACCCGAAGACCCGAAGACACTAACTTTTAGTGTTTACCCCAGAATTGTTGATTTAGCCAAGGGATTGAACATGTATCAGGCACCTGTTAGGTGCTCTGGATACACGAGTGCACAAAAATTGACCAAGATCCCTGCCTTCATGAGGCCTATATTCTACCAGGAGACTCAGACTGTAAACAATGAACACAGTAAATGAATTATATAGTATGTTAGAAGGTCATAAGTGCTGAGAAAGAAGAAAGAGAGAGAGAGAGAGAGAGAGAGAGAAACAAAGAAATAAAGAAACAAAGAAAAAGGAAGGAAGGAAGGAAGGAGAGAGAGGGAGGGAGGGAGGAAGGAAGGAGGAAGGAAAGAAGGAAAGAGAAAGAGAAAGAAAGAAAGAAAGAAAAAAGAAAGAAAGGAAGGGAGGGAGGAAGAAAGGAGGGAGGGAGGGAAAGAAGGAAGGAAAGAAAGAGGAGAGAGGAAGGGGAAGAGAGTGAGAAAGAAAAGAAAGAGAAAAGGGAAAAAGAATGGGAATAGTGGGTGGGGTTAAAGATTAAATAGGGTTTTGAGAGAAGGCCCAGTTGAGAAGGTGAGATTGTTCATCGAGCCAGCTCTTCGTTACTAGGCTCTCTTCCTGGGTTTCTGATACTGTTTGAGATCCTCATCACTTCCCTCACCCCAGGAGGCAGGGAACTGGATGGCTGTCCTGAGCAATTGCAAAGTAACAGTAATAGCTCCTGTTTGTTGTGGGCTTACTGTGAGCCGGCACTACGCTGAGCAATCCACCATCTTGTCTCCCTTCATCTTCACACTAGCCTTCTGGGATGGATTTGATCAGCCCTATTCAGCACACAAAGGACCTGAAGGTTAGAGAAGTTAAAGCATTTGCCCAAGACCATGAGTTAGAAAGGGGCCAAGGCAGGATTGAGCACACAGCTAGCCCTTTGCCACCAACTGATGAGTGAAGGTATTTAAGGACCACTCTTTCTTTGGACATTTCTAAAACCCAGTAGCCTAAAGAGCCAGCATAGCTCATTTTCGAGGATAATAATCGAGTGACACAGCCTGAATGCAGGATGCGGGGGGCACTCAACACCTGCTCCTACGTTCAGCATCTGATTCGTCTCATGCAAATGGTTCTCAACCTATAGACATTCTTTGAAAGTAATTCCATTGTCTCGCAGGCTTTTGTTGCCAGAACAGTCTTCCCTTAATGTTCATCCTGGGTCTACTAATCCAGTTACCTCTCATTTGAGCCTCAGTGAACCTAGAGTTCAATTTTCCTCATCTGCCTTATGATCTTTCTTCAATATACTTGAACCAAGCCTCCTCTATTCCAAACTGGTCTCAGCTCTGTCCATACTGTAGCTATTGTCTAGACATTGGAAGAACCAATCCCTAAAAGATGAAATCCTGAGTGTTTTTACATCAATAACCCTATAATCAACATGCTGAATGCTTGTCGAGCATGACTAACCACTTATAAAAGAGCAAAGCGTGACTCAGAGAACTCCACCAAAAATAATGCATTTGGCCTAATCTTGGCCTGGTGCAGATTCAGACTTTTGAGTCATAAAGCTCATTAGAAATGGGGACATATTTGACTCTAATAAAGATTTTAGTGCAACCCAGATTTAGAGTGGTATATTTAGGGGAGGCCACAGGATGAATTTTGGAGTGTAGGCAGATGACGTAAGGAGGGAATAATCATCTTGAAAAGGCAAGCTTTATTCCTTCTCTGTCCCCACCTTCTGCCATTAAGAGAGAAGCCTGATTTAGGAAAGTCTTTTTACTTACTAGAAAAAGAAGGCTTTCATGATTTGAACAGGAGAAGGGATTTATTAGAAGTGATTTCTTTATTTGGGGCATGCTTAAAGCTTGCCCAGGGGCCTCCCAAGACTTCCTCGGGTCCCTTTGGTCGCTCCGCTTTTTAACAAAGCTCCTACTTGTCACTGCCGTGATGTGCTCACTCATCAGAAAGGATCTGCTGGGGGAAAAGGGGTTAGCTACAGCTCCATCCTACCTAATGCCCCTGCATCTTCCTCCTTCCGCAGCTGGAGACAGGGGCCCGGAGGAGGGGCTGCTGAGGCAGGAGAGAGCTAGAGAAAAGGGTGAAGGCACGGCCTAGTGGAGGGTCAGCCTACCATCACTCGGGGACGTTTCAGGAAGGACAGGCAAGCTCACACTCAGTACTCGTTTGCTGTGTTTGAGACTCTGCATTAGAGTTTTTCACATCCATTATTGTATTTAAAGTTCATAACAACCCTGGAGGAAAAAGACGTCCTATCCCAGGTGCACAAACGAGGATCTGAGGCTCGGGGGGATCACATCCAGCCATCGAGGAACTGACTGGCAGTTCCCG
This sequence comes from Ailurus styani, assembly GCA_002007465.1. Lineage (NCBI taxonomy): Eukaryota > Metazoa > Chordata > Mammalia > Carnivora > Ailuridae > Ailurus > Ailurus styani. The sequence goes on from LNAC01000186.1 coordinate 1,648,882, forward strand.
CTCCAGCGTGCTTGTCCTAGTGAGAGTGGCAAGTGACTTTTTTAAAGATTCCTCACTCTCGGGTGCCTGGGTGGCTCAGTGGGTTAAAGCCTCTGCCTTGGGCTCAGGTCATGATCTCAGGGTCCTGGGATCGAGGTCCAAATTGGGCTCCCTGCTCAGCAGGGAGCCTGCTTCTTCCTCTCTCTGCCTGCCTCTCTGCCTACTTGTGATCTCTCTCTCTCTCTCTCTCTGTCAAATAAATAAATAAAATCTTAAAAAATACATAAAATAAATTTAAAAAAGATTCCCCACTCTCAATAAAATCTTAAAAAAAAAAAAAAAAGGCACCTAGGTGGCTCGGCCAGTTTAAGCATCTGCCTTTGGCTCAGGTCATGATCCCGGAGTCCTGGGATCGAGGCCCACGTCAGGCTCCGCACTCAAAGAGGAGCCTGCTTCTCCCTCTCCCTCTGCCTGCACCATTTATTTATAAATAAACAAATAAATAAAATCTTTTAAAAATAGCAAANGAAAAAACCCCCCCCCCCCCCCGCCGTGTCTTGGAGATCACGTCTTCTCTTAACCAGCCCCTCACTCTCTTCTACCTCAGCCAGTTCGGTGGTTATGCAAAGGAAGCCGACTACGTGGCTCATGCCACCCAGCTGCGTACGGCCTTGGAGGGTACGGCCACTTGCCGCAGTGACGTCTACTTCTGCACTGGGTATGACCCCCCCATGAAGCCCTACGGACGCCGCAATGAGGTCTGGCTGGTGAAAGCCTGAGGAGCTCGCCACGTTACAACTTCCCAGCCATGTGCTTCTGTGTCCACTTCCTGAGGGGAGAAGGGGGGAGTACAGCTTCCAGCTGTGTCTCCAGCGTCACCCACTTCCCTTCAAAGCCGTGTACTGCCAATTTGATGAAATACGCCTATTCCGTCTATGCTTTCTCTCTCCTGGTAGGAACTAAGACAGCCGAGATAGGCAGCATCCTTTGAACTGACTCAGAAAGTTCTGTGGTAGATCAGAAAAGGAAAAAAAAATCCAGCAACATTTTCCCAGATATCTGGGTCACTCAAAACAGATCTTGAAAAATTATTGAGCCTGTCTTTTTGTGATGGAGGAGAAAATGTGATTTGAGCATGATCTTTCTTCTGTGATTCTTGCAAGACCTTTGTCTGAAAAGGACCTGAAAATAAAGATCTTTGACTTAAACAGCTGAGACAAATCCAGAGTATAGTTATTTCCAAGACTGCACAGTGTTATAATATCATTATGAGTACTAATGATGATGTTTACTGGGACAGGAATCCCATATTTAGTTCCAAAGTCCCTCAGAATCCAAAGCCAAAGATCCTGGGGTGGAAAGATATGTACCCAATGCTAGAACGTCCCCACATCATAGATGTTTACCACGACCATGTCATAGGGATTTTATGATCCGGAGCTGAGGGTCCTGTTTGCAGCTGTGGTCCATGAAGGGATTCCAGGAGGGACAAAAGTAAACCAAGGGGAAAAAAATCATCACATTCTGATACACGTCCCTGGAAGCAGGAACCGCTTGGAGGACCCATGGGAATAAGATGAGGTGAGAAAAAGCTGAGCTCCAGTTTGATGAACTGAAGAAAAACGTGCGGTCTGGCCCGTAGAGAAGGAACAGGACCTCCCCCCCACATACACACACACACACACACACACACACACACACACACACACAGAGGACTGTGACGGGCAGTGGGAAAGTTGCTGAGCTGGAACAGAATGTGTGGGTGAGCAAGAGGACAGAAAAGTTGGGCAGGTCACAGTGCACATGGAGGGTATGCTGATCATCCCAGGGTTGACCACCCATCGCCCTGTCAGCAGGCACCCCGCTACCCCCACCCCACCCCTGGGGACTGCTGGACAGGTTTTCTGGGAGAAACCCACCATGGCACCCATCAGAAAGTTACTACATAAGCGGTGAGGAAAGAAACAAAAATGAGCTTGAATCCGCAGCAGGAAGGGTTCTCATTGGACATAAAATGGGATTTGCTAAGGAAAGGGGTGAAAGCTATGCCATCACCTTTCCTAGCAACCGTTCAGAATAGCGAACTCTTCTGAGGGCCGGGACAGGCCCCTCTCTGAAGATCAGTGGGAAAGCACACTGGCCACTGAGACCTGACCACCTGTCAGACCCCATGCTGGGTCCCTTATGTCATCCCCACGTGCCCCACGCACACCCTCTGTGAGGAAGGTACCGTCATGACCCTTGCACACGGCTGAGGGCCCATGGGTTCACACAATGAACTCAGGATCAAGACGAAAGTATAGCCACGGGGGCCTTCGGTCATGTCAAAGAGTTTGAATTTTATGAAAATTAAGTGAATGACTTTGAGCAGGAACATGATACCATCATGTTTTAAAGGGAAAATTCTGTCCTTAGTGTGGAAAATAGAAGGGAATGCAACGGGCAGTAGGAAGACCACTCACAAAACTCTGAGTTGGTGGTGGCCTAGAAGCCAGAATGATGGCATGGGGTTGGGGACAAGGGGACAGTTTAAGAGGAACAGGGTCAACAGGGCTTGGAGAGGAAGAGGTGAGTGAGACAAGGGAGAAGAGCTCAAGGGCAATGTCCAGGAAGCTGGTTAAGATGGGGTGGATGGGGCTGCCCCTCTCGGTGGTAGGGAGCACAGGCAAGAAGCGGGTGATGGAGAGCAGTGTCCACAAGACAGTAGTTAGGCCCACGGAGCACCCAGGTGAGGCTGTCTCCTGGGCAGCTGGAAGGAGGGTCTGAGGCTAAAGAAGAAACCTGAGCTGCAGACATACGCGTGGAGATCACGAAGATACTGATTGAGTGGACGCATTATGGCCACTCCTGGGGAAAGGCTGTGCAGTGAGAAGAGAACGTTAAGTGAGATCTCAGGGGAACCCCAATGTTCAGAGAAGAGGTAAGGAAAAGAGCCTAACAATGATCGAAAAGACACGGCTGGTGGTATGAGAGGAAAATGAGAAAATCAGTGAGGAGGAGGTGACCAGTGAGTGTTAGTACATCAGTAAGTGCCACAGAGGCAAGTCTGCCTCCACTGGACCACCCTAGGCCATGTCACCATCTCTCTTCCCTGGACGCCTACAGAGACCTCCCAACTGGTCTCACCTCCCTTCAATCCATTTCTATGCAGCATCCAGAGGGACTGGCTCTAAAACTCTCACTTTACCCTTAGACTGACATGCACGCTCCGTTTCACACCCTGCCAGGCTGTGTGATTTAGCCCCTGACCACTCCTTTCCCTTCCTTTCCCTCTAATCTCTTCCTTCCATCCTCTAGCATCGTGAACTTTTACCTCCTTGAACACACTACGCTCATTATTGTCCTGGGGCCTTTGCACCAGCTGTTATGTCTGCCTGGAACCCTTTTTACTTCTTTTTCAAGCTGCTGGCCCTTCTCATCCTGTAGGTCCTAACTTAAACCCCTCCTCCTCAAAAAGGTCTTCAGTGGCCCCTTCTTCTAAACCAGGACCCCCCACAGCTCCCTACCATCATGTCATGTTTATGTTTTCCTTCTTAATACAAACCACCATTTGCAGTTTGGAGACTTATTACTTTTCTCTCTCTCTTGATAACAAGGAGGAGACCCAGACCTCTTTTGTTCCCCCTTATACCCCTGGCACCTAGTCCAGGGCCATATTTAGGGATGAATTAAGCTGGAAGTAACAGAAACTGAACCAACACCAGTTTAGACTAACGCACTTTTATGTTCTCACATAGCAAGAAATCTAGCAGTAGGCACGGCAGCTCAATGCTTACATCTGCCCTTGCCTTGCTCTTTCCCCCATGGCTGCAAGATGGCTGCTGCTGCTCCTGCCATCACATCCATGTTCAAGGCAGGAAAAAAGGGAGAGGAGGAAAGGCTGTATCAGTAGTATCTGTCTAATTTTATGAGGATACAAAAGCAGAAGCTCCCCCCAGCAGATTTCCACTTCTATCTAATGCGCCAGAACTGACAGAGTCACCCACTCCTGCAACAGAGATGGAGAAAGTGTGTTTGGCTTTCCAGCCTCTGTAGTGGGGAGCAGCAAAGGAGAATAATATTCAGAATGACCCTCTCCAAGGGTTTCTGCAAGGGGACAATGAGTAGGTGTGTACACCTGGAGCCAAGAATTTGGGACAGCAAGAAATGGGAGACCTCTAGAGAGATGGGTTGAGGTCACATTGCAAAGGATCTTAAAGGTTTTAATTCTACATTCTAAGCTGATGCAAATGGTGCAGGAGCACTTTGCCGCCTTCCCTGGCAGTGTCTGCGGTTCCCCCCCCCATCTCTCCTCTCTCCCCCTTCGAAAGGCCAAAACAGTGGCGCATCAGTCAAGGTGAAGAAGGAGTTGGTTTTCAGTCTCCTACCCTCAGTGAGGACATGGGGTGACTGGATGCTGGTGATATCGTGAATTCAGAGAAAAGAGGGACAGGAGCAAAGGAAATAAAATGCTTATCCTCGATCTGGATTTAATAATGAAAAACAGAACCACAGACACTGGGGTTTCTAATTGCCAATCTATGGACTAATAAAGCAATCTCCTTTCCTGACTCCCAAGTACTTTCTTGTCTGTATCTTTCCCAAAATAGAACTTTATGAAAAGACCCTCTGGCCCCATCTCACCCCTCCTCTCCCTAGGGTCTGGAGTAGAGCAGATGGTTAATATTTTAGGTTATTGTGTAATGAAGTTGGGAAAGCAGAAACAGTGAAGTACAGATATTAACAAATATCTAAACTATGTTCAGGGTTTGGGCGCCTGGGTGGCTCAATGGGTTAAAGCCTCTGCCTTCAGCTCAGGTCATGATCTCAGGGTCCTGGGATCGAGGCCCGCATCGGGCTCTCTGCTCAGCGGAAAGCCTGCTTTCCCCTCTCTCTCTGTGCCTGCCTCTCTGCCTCCTTGTGATCTCTATCTCTGTGTCAAATAAATAAATAAAATCTTTAAAAAAAAAAAACTATGTTCAGGGTTTAATACTAGGAATCACAGCCTGAAATGGCATGTATAAGGACACTCTGCCTTCAGCCCAAAGCCATCTTCCTGTGGCATTAATATCCTTGCATGCTTTGTGAGCACCACCCAGTAAACTTTGTCATGTCTACAACACAGCCCAATACCACACTCTCCTGCTTATATGAGTGCTTAAGGGCCACTGGACGATGGTGGGTATAAATACAGTGGAACACTGGGCTAAGTTCAGGGAATGGGTCATCACTTGTTTAAGGAAGACTTCCTTCATTTACATTTGGCTTCTCCACTCTTGAGTAATATTACTTTGATCTTGAGCACAGTAATTAAAGCTTCATAACATGCCACATGGATGGGTATTTCTTTGGTTGAATGCCATGGACCTTGCCTTTGAATTTATATTCTGGACTAGCTCTGGGTTTTCTCTTTGGAAATATCATCTTTCTACAGCAGTCATCATTTGGGGAGAGACCCAAGCAGTATGCACGAATGCAGACTTGAGAATCAGCCCGTGTCAGGTGGAAATGCCAAAGTGAACCAGAGGCGTGGCAGGAATTGGTATGGGCTTTGTGGGGGCAATCTCATCGCCAAACTTTGGGTAAACTTGAATGAAGTTTTCCTTGGCAATGAACTCATCAGACCTTCATCAAAAAGTCATTTTTTGAGCTGGCTCAAACCCAGCTTCTTCTCATGTCGTGCCTCTTCTTCTCTCCTGGGCTCCTTATCCTGCAGGAACATGAGCCTAAATGCTCGTTCCCCCAAGGGGCCCTCACTCTCCCACTCTGTGCCTCTGCTCTCAGTGCTCCCCGGCCTAGAACCTCCCTATGCCTTCTGGCCCCTCCTCTGCCCGTCCCACAAATCTCAGCTGAAGAGACTTCAAATTCTTCCCTGATTGCTCCCCGTGTCACCCCCAGAGTGTGAGGATATGTGCACAGTGGATGCTCAGTTTTACTAATGTAGATGCTTTTGATTTTTTCAACGAGAGCCTTTGGTAACTAACGCTTATGAAACATTCGGCATGTCCTGGGCACTAGGCAAACTCATTACATGAATTACCTTCTTTATCCTATACAACAACCCCATGAGGTTGTCACGCCTCATTTACAGACGATCTGGGGCAACTCAGGAAGGCTCACGGATACACACCAGGCTATACAGATGGCACCTGACAGGGCCAGGATGGGAGCTCAGGAAGTTGGACTCCAGGACCAAACACTCCTAAACACTCAGTTCAACGTCTGGTTTCCTCCTCTGGCAAGAAGGAAAGGAGTCTGGGAGGGAGTCTACTGGGTGAATGCTCCCTCCTCCCTGTGGAATTTATTCTGAGGCTCGGCCAAAGTGGCAATGATATCATCCCTATATCCCTAGGGTATATGCCGCTACCTGGAATTTCAGTGAACAAACCCCAGGAACTTAACACTCCAGAAACAACACGGATACCCACCAGCAACCTGTTTGCCACCTGTCCGACCAGCAGCCTCGTCTGTCTTGTCTCTATCTCCCTCTACAGATAACAATCCAGCTAAGAGAGGGCACCTGGGTGGCTCAGATGTTTAAGCTTCTGCCTTCGCTCGGGTCATGGTCCCGGGGTCCTGGGATAGAGTCCTGAGTAGGGCTCTCCCTGCTCAGTGGGAAGCCTGCTTCTCCCTCTGCCTGCCTCTCTCTCTCTCTCTCTCTCTCTCTCTCTCTCTCTCTCTCTCTCTCTCATGAATAAATAAATAAAATCTTCAAAAAAAAAAATCCAGCCAAGAGCAGGTCTTGGGCCACCCATGCAAACACAGGACCATTGCCCTTCCTTAAATAACATCTGCAAAGTACTTTTGAATATATAATGTGTGTCCGTAATGATGCTGACTCCACTCTGATTTTAGAGTCCTTTCTTAGGGGCCACCAAATGGGGGCATTCATTCACACAGGATGTTTGCCGGGTAGGCAGAGCGTGCTCCATGAACAGAGAGGCTTGCCCTAGAGGCAGAGCCCAGTCAAGTCTCGACCATTCTAGAAAGCAAGGGGAACCTTCAGCATTTGGTTGTACCTGCAAAGGCCCCATGGAGGAAGTGGAGTCATGGGAGTCCATGTACTTCATAGGAGAAGGGCTTGGTGGTCGTTGGAGAACACTGTCCTTGATTCCTTCCCTCTCCCGGGGGGTGAGGTGTCCCAACGTCCATCCAGGCTGGCCGGGGTTGGAACTCTGGCCCATCTTACTCCATCCTTGTGATTTCTATCCTGCCCTCTCTCCTGGCTCTCTCCTCTCAACACAGAATTACCTCACATCCTCCATTTTAAGCAAAGACACGTCCCTCGGTCCTCTCTTGTTTCCGGTACCATCTCAGTTCTCTCATTTCCCCCACAAATTGCCTTATGAATCACTTGACACACAGACTGTTCGTTTCCTTTCCTCTCACTCACAGTATTGATAGACATTTACTTTCTCTGAGCTTCTTTGATCTTCATTCGCAAAGTCCAGCAGGTGAATTTTGGTCTTTATAAGGGTAGATGGCTCCTCTGTACCATTTGACAGAGACACCCCCCTCCCCCCTCTGCTTTCTCCCTGGTGTTCCTCCTTTGGCACCTGTGTTCTGTCATTCTCAGGGGCACCTACCTCAGATTAACCCCTACTGCCTTCGTGGACTTCTCTCTCCCTGCCCTGCCCCTAAGTCTCTGGTGTTCTGGGGGCAGGGGGAGAGGGGACATCCTCTCCTCTCCTCCTGCTGCATCACGTCACTCTGCACACCCTCCCAAGGTGAGCCCATCCGTGATGCCACAGACCATGCCCGTGGCTTCTGTGACCATCCGTGTGCTGGTGACTACCGAGCATTCAATACCAGCCCATCCTCTGACTTAACTTCTGTATGCATCCCAACTCCTTTCAGAATGTGTCCCCACAGGCATGTGGAAGTAAGAAATGTGTCCACTGCTGAGACAAACACTGAACAGCATCCCCCCTCCGTGACACAAAGACATAACAAAACCTTTGGCATAATCACTCATAGGGGTTAATAGGTCATTAATAAGACTCCCCCTCATTGGGGGTCATTTTTCTGGTAGGAAAGGAGACAGATGTATTCATTTATTCTTCAAGTGACACACGCCGTAGAGAGCATAAATCTCAATATTGGTCAGCCTATCTCACCAAGGACATGTGATTTCTTGAGTGCTGATATTTAGTGTTATTCGTTCTCATACTCCCAGCTCCCAGCGGAACACCAGTTCTTAGCAAAAGCACCCTGTGTGATTGCGGGATGAAGAAATGGAAGAAAGTGCTTCCTAATTCACACGTTTCTGAGAGACAGCTGGAAACAGGGTGGAGGGCGCCCTGGCCACCTGTCTCCCTGTCTGCCACCCAGCTCGGCGCCAACAGGAAGCTGGCACATGAAGACAAGTACGAAAAAGCAAAAAGAAATCTATAAGCTCCAGATTGCATTTATCCAACAAACTACTTGACATGCACACATGCAACTCACAGGGACCTCGGACTTGACGTGTCTGAAACTGAACTCTTGGTCCCCAAAACCTTTTCCTCCCTCCGTCCTCCTCGTCTCTCTAAATGGCACACCATTCGCTTACTAACTCGAGGCAAAGACCTGGAAATCATTCTGGGGAGAGATAAGTCTTCCTTGGGAGCTGGGTGGTCGTCAGGCAGCTTCTTCCTATCCCATGAGGCTATCATCTGAGACCAGAATGTTCCTCTTACCAACAGGGCCACTCTCCTTCTTAGAAAGGCCCTATTTTAACTTGACCAGTTATCCAGTTGTTTCCCAACTTCTCTTACAGAGAATGGAGGGGTGGGTGGGGAAGGGTGGAGACATTCTCCCAGAGCACGGACCACAGTGCCTCCAGCCAAGCCCAGCCAAGAGCAACATTCTGGGCGACTGCACATGTTCTGCCGACCCCACTAACGATGCTCTCGCCTGTGTTTATTGCGTTAGGCTCTACTCCCTGGCTTGACGCATTCCCGATCCTTCTCGTCGTTCGTTCGTTTCACAGATAGCTATCGAGCCCCACTCTATGCCAAGCATGGTTGTGGGTGGTGAGATTCATCAGTGACCAAGACAAAGATCCTTGTCCTTGGGCAGCTGGGGAATGCAGGGAGTACACAGTACATAATAAATCACTTACCACCTTGTAGTTTAGAAAGTAATAAATGCTCTGGCAAAATTAGAAGGTAGAGCAGGATAAGAAAATAGGCAGTGTTAGAGGACGGTGTGAGATTTTTACTAGGGTGGAAAGGCCCTGTGGAGAACAAAGACGAGAGACAGCGAGCGCGTTAGACGTGCGGCTCTCTGGGGGAAGCACATTCTAGGCTAAGAGCGCAGAGCAAAGAGCCAGTGCAAAGCCCTGAGACAAGGTGAGCCTGCGTGACCGAGGAGCCTGGCCGGTCAGAGGGGCTGGAACAGTGAAGGCGAGTGCACAGACGGTGAGGTCAGGGAGGTAACCAGAGCAGGTCATCCGAAGCCTTCGAGGCCACTTGAAAGCGTCGGCTCGTCCTCTGTACAAAAGGAAGAAGCCCATCGCTGGATTTTAAGCAGAGAAGAGACATAATCAAAGCCAAGCTTTGAAAGAATCCCTCTGGCTGCTGGACGGATTCTGTCCTGTGAGAGGCACAGGCTTGGGGGCGGGGTGGGGACAAGCGTCCAAGCAGCTGGCTCGGCGGCTTCCTACAGCCCTGCAGACAGGGTGACGGTGACTGGGGCCGGCCCATGACACTGACGTGGTGACAAAGTGATCAGAGTCCGTATATATTTTCACAGTAGAACTAACGGGATCTTCCATTAAACTGTGTATGGCGCAGAAAGAAAAAGGCAAGATGACCCCAAGGTTTATCATCTGAGCAACTAGGAAGACGATTCGCTATAAACTGCGAGGTGGGCGGGGCCGTGAAGTAAGTAGGGGCTTCAGGGGTCCAGTTTTCCTTCATTCTCTGCCTCTCAACCACCAGCAAGACGGAGATCCCACGGCCAGCGTGCCCCTTGAATCTCCCGGGCTCTCTCCCACCGCCCCCGCCCCCGGACCTAGGAAACGAAGAGCCACCATCGCATCGCCCCTCGAACTCCAGACGGGCTCCTGCTTCCCGTCCCGATCCTCTCCGATCCACTGTCCACGCCCCTAGTTCCTCGGCCGGTTAGGCAGTCCGCAGCCGGACCCGTCTTGGGCAGCCCAGCTGGATGGCTCCGCACTCGCTGGCACCTGCGGGCTCCTGCCCGTCGTCCCTCTCTGCTGGGATTGCTCTTCCTGCCCCTCCGCGTGGCCGTGGCTGGCTCTGTCTGTCCCCGCTGGGGTCTCAGCTTCAGTGTCGCCCTCTCCGAGGGGCTCTCCTAACCCGCCCTAACAGAGGCGCCCCACTCCAGTATTCCCTATTACAGCATCTTTTATAGGACTTGCCACAAGCGGTGAATGTAGATGTCTTGTCTTTGCCGTTTAACTGTCTGCTCTCCCACCAAACTGTAAGCTCATCGAGGCGAGAAACGTGTCTGCCTCCTTCACTGCTGTGTCCACAGCACTGGACACGGGAACTACTCACAGATGCTTTATAACGATGCGTTGGATAGGGGAATAAATGAATTGTATTGAGCGTAATGCAATATAAAGCTTAAATGAAATAAATAAAATTACCCCCAGGATAACATCTATAATCTTTAAAACCTTTAAAAAACCTATAACCCTTAAAATACAAGGCCCTGGGCCCCTCCTGCCCTCTCGCCTGCTCATGCCCCACACCCCCCTCTGACCTACTTGCCATTCCTGACCTTGGCCACTGCAGGGGTCGGCTGTTTCCTCCATCTGGGGCGCTCTGACCCCCCTTGTTTCACAGAGCTTAGCTTGGCTTAGATATCTCTTCCTCTGACAGGTCTTCTCTGATCCTCCCCTCTGGCGTACCCACAAATTATTTACTGAATACCCGATGTTTCCATTATCGGCTCACTCTCCACCCACCCCCATTTTTAAGCCACCTGAATTCAGACAACGGGTCCTAGGTCTCATTAGCTGTGGCAGCTCAGGCACAGACACAGTAGTGGCACAAAACAGGCCCTCAAAAAAAGTCATTAGAAGAAGGAATGCACAAATGAATGAATTAATGCCATAATACTTTTTGAGAGAGGGGCTCTAGAAGCAAATAAATGGGCTACATTATTCTGTAGACCTAACATTTGAATTTAACATAGCAGTTTACACGTTGATAATTAAGGTATGAAAGTCCTTTAAAATTAATCGTATTTCTAGGTTGAACGGTCTTATTTCAACTTCCATGTAATTTATACCATCACTTTGCTTTCAAAACTCTTTAACCCAGCCCACACTAAATTATCACAAAAATCACTGACGTTTTTTTCTCTATGTAAATAAACCCACAGGGAAGAGGAAACATTTATGGAAGTTCAGAGAAACTTAGGTAAGTTTCTTTGTCCAAGATCAGAGAGTTAATTCATAGCTGATACCCAAACCCAGGTCGGATTCCAGACCAGTGCCCATTTGATGAAACTAGTATATCTTTTGAACGCGGTTCTTGCCTTTTAAAATCCAGTCAAGTTTGAAAACCCTAAAAATTCACCCAAATAGGTTGTTGTGATTGATAATATAGTAATACTCTCTATTTAGCACTAGAAGTTTTTCTTAATCTCAATCTAAATAATGAACATAATGTCTTTTCATCATTTTTCAGTATCAGAATTAAATGCAATTATTTATTCTCTTTCCTGTTCACCAAGGTTAATTCAATAATTGGTTCAGAATTACTGATTCAGATTCAGTGAAAAGCAAGTGCACCTTTTATTCAGATGTTTTTCTTTCAAGCTTCAGATTTTCTTCTACAAAAGAATGATTGGGACTTTGAGAGAAAAATGAAGTATAACAATATCTCTAATTTTATTTCATTCAAACTGATTTTGTAATGTTCCCTTCTACATGTTGCAGTAATATTGAGGACATCCAGTAGCTAGAGTTATTACATTTATAAGGAAAATTTAAAGACTTTGGAATGAACATCTTTTCAATGGAACGTTCATGCCTCTGATCCTATAGGGATGTGTGCCTTTGGCTTTGACTAGGTTTAGGCCCACCAACCCACCCAAGTAAAAGATGTCAGTTTTTCTTTGGAGCACTGAATGAAGTTTCAGTGCACTTTGAAGCTTCAGGATAGGAACAATATTTAGAGGGTAGATGTGAAATTGGCCTGTGTTTGAGAATATGATAACTACAACCTTGAAAAATACTATCTGTGCTTCTACTATAGCAAAAAGCTGAACTGTCACCAAGACACCTTTATCAGTGGGTTATACAGAGCCTTCTATTAAAATCCAACAGTTTCTTAAAGCTACATTTATCAGCTGGGCAGGTATTTATGTTGTCCACAAATTTTCCAGAGATAATCATTACTTCTAATATTAACTAAGCCAATATTTGCTGTCTTGCTAAGTACCAGGTGCTCTTCCAGATGCTAATTTTTGGTCATTTGACCATTCATTGGGTAAGAAGGTAGGTATTCACCTCTAGAAATGAAAAACAGGAGAACAGCACATTTGCAAGTCAGTCAAAAAAAAAAAAAAAAGACCAACCCAAATTTACTAGTGTAGAAGTCTCTAAACTTAAGTCATTCTTGATTCTGCAAATCCTCTCAGTAGTAATTGTTAATGTCACCTTTGCCTTCAAAGTGGCTTTCCTCGCCCAGTATTGACTTGGCTCTTTTAGAACTTTGTAGAAATAAACATGAACTTGTAGAAAATTCATAGCAATGCAAATAATTCTTGCTTATGGATATGTACATAAAATCTGTTTGGTGAAGTTTCAATTGAACACCTGGAACAGAGGATCCATTTCACAGAAGGCTTTTCCATTCCCCTGTCTGGTACTTTGGCGGGAATGGCTGGAAGATTGGACTCTGCTGGTGCTGCTGACCAGCGAACCTACGGGTGGTCTCTTAGGTGCCTTGGATTCTCAGAGCTTCACAGCTGTGTCTCAGGGGGGATCATTGGGAGACCAGGTATTCCAAGGGACCAAAGCAGAAACTGCCGAGGGTCATTTTGACCTAGCCTCAGAATTCATATATCCCCACTTCCACCGTATTTTATTGGTTACAACAGAGTCAGTCAAAATTCATGTGGAGGGGGGTTCGATCCCATTTCTTGATGGGAGGAATGTCACAAAATGACAGCCATCTTTTTTTTTCTCTTTCTCTGACTGATTTATCATAATACTCTTTTTTTTATTAACATATAACATATTGGGGCGCCTGGGTGGCTCAGTGGGTTAAAGCCTCTGCTTTCGGCTCAGGTCATGATCTCAGCGTTCTGGGATCGAGGCCCGCATCCGGCTCTCTACTCAGCAGGGAGCCTGCTTCCTCCTCTCCCTGTCTCTCTGCCTGCCTCTCTGCCTACTTGTAATCTCTCTCTGTGTGTCAAATAAATAAATAAAATCTTTTAAAAAAAAACCATAATATATTATATGCCCCAGGGGTACAGGTCTGTGAATCATCAGGTTTACACCTTTCACAGCACTCACCATAGCACATACCCTCCCCAGTGTCCATGACCCATCCACCCCATCCTTACCCTCCCACCCCCCAGTAACCCTCAGTTTGTTTTGTGATTAAGAGTCTCTTATGGTTTGTCCTCTTCCCAATCCCATCTTGTTTCATTTTTTCCCTCCCTACGCCCCACAACCCCCCGCCCTGCCCCTCAAATTCCTCATATCAGAAAGATCATATGATAATTATCTTTCTCTGATTGACTTATTTCGCTTAGCATAATGCCCTCTACTTCCATCCACGTCATTGCGAATGGCAAGATTTCATTTCTTTTGATAGACAACCATCTTTTAAAACTGCTGTGTCTTTAGGAATCCTTGAATGTATTTGACATGTTAAAATATAGTTTTCTTCCAAAATGGTAGTTAAGAATGTTCCCAAATCAGCCAAATATGTACTTTTACTATCCAAGTATCACATCCCCAGGTATTTGCCAAATGAGGTATTTTCCCAATTCAAGATAGCTAAATCTTGGGACATCCAAGTGGCTCAGTCGGTAAGTGTCTGCCTTTGGCTCAGGTCATGATCCCAGGGTCCCGGGATGGATTCCCACATCAGAGTCCCTGGGCTCGGTGGGGAGCCTGTTTCTCCCTCTGCCTATGCTCTCTCTGTCTGACAAATCAATAAATAAGATCTTTTAAAAAAATGAATTCACCTTCTTTAAAAAAAAAAAAAGAAATCTAAATCTTATTCTGAGTTTATGTATCATGCTTCGCTAAATATTTTGTCTTACGGTAACTAGGAATTCTACCATGTTTAATAAGTAGATATGGTCAGCTCCAACATCTGAACAAAATATTTCTATAAGTTTTGCTAAGTAGCATCTCATTTGATTCCAATAAATCCATGAGGTTCAAGAAAAATTTCTTTAGGTGCCAAAGATTCATGATCAATAAACCATGGTTGTTAATCAGTTTTTAATAATTCTGACATAATTCCTGGTCATATTTATTGTCCAAGCCTAGAATTCCTTTACAATTTCTCCAGGTTAAATGATACTGAATCAACATGTTTTTTTCAACTTAGAGATTATAGCTTATCCAGTAATAAGTGAACTTAAATCTATACAGCACAAAAAAATCCTCCACAAAAAATTGTCTTGTCATTCATACCCGATCTAACTGAAAGTGTTGACAACTTACATCAGTGCTTTTATCAAATCAAATCACAAAATTTATAGAGACTATAATTATGTTAAAACATAGCTTCCCTATGTTCTGCATAGTACAGATTTGATGAGACATTATGGTATACAGGTCTTCCTCAATTTACCATGGGGTCACAGCCCAATAAACCCACTGTAAGTTGAACATCTAGCAAGTTGGAAATGCATTTAATAAACCTAACCTGGGGCACCTGGGTGGCTCAGTTGGTTAAGCATCTGCCTTCGACTCAGTTCATGATCCCAGGGTCCTGGAATCGAGTCCCGCATCTGGCTCCCTGCTCAGCAGGGAGTCTACTTGTCCATCTACCTCTGCCCCTCTCTATCAAGTGCTCTCTCTCTCTCTCTCAAATAAATAAATAAAGTCTTAAAAAAAAATACACCTAACCTACCCAGCATCCTAGCTTAGCCTAGCCTATCTTAAATGTGCTCAGAACACTTATATTGGCATAAAGTGGGGCAAAAATCCTCTAACGATCTAACACAAAGCCTCTTTTGCAATGAAGTGTTGAATATCTCAGGTAACTTATTGAAAACTCTACTGAAAATGAAAAACAGAATGGTTGTATGGGTGCAGGCTGACTGTAAGTGTACAGGTTGTGTGCCCTCGTGATCACGAGACTGGCCGGGAGCTGTGGCTGCCACGGCCCAGCATCACGAGAGAGATTCATTCAGCCCATTGTTAGGCTGGGAAAGGATCAAATTCAAATTCGAAGTTCAGTTGCTCCTGAATGGGTGTCTTTTTCATGTCATCATAGTCAATCAAAAAATTGGAAGTTAAACCATGGTAAGTCAGGAGACTGCTGTACTAAGGGGATAATTTTTAATTTATCAGATGATTTATCATTTTATTTTCAAAAATCATACATTCCATACATCCTGAAAGAATAACTTTTAGTGGCTATGTGGGCCCATTTTCTTTTTTGCCACCTCACCTAATATATTACTAAATAGATGACTTCAAGCCTCTTTCACTTGTAATAATTGACAACCTAGAAACTATTGATCAATGTACCTATTTTTCTTTGGGAACATGTGAGGGACTTATTGACAGGATGTCGTGCTGTGTTCCCAGGTGTGTTCTTAATTTTGAAGATTGTAGGTTTTCATTTGTAAAAATGTCATTATAAATGATATGTCGACTGTCATTTTTGTTAAGCTTTGCATAGTTAATTAAATCCCATTTAAACCATCTTCATATTTAAGGTCCTGCCTCTACTTTTTTCTTTGTATAACGCATCTCAAATAAAATTAAAGTTTTTATTAGTCAGCATCATTCTCAATATTATTGTGTTTACACTTCCCATCCAGCAGTTAAACTTGACATACCTCTGTATTTCTCACATCATCTGCTTTCTTCAAATGATGATAAAACAATCCAATATGAAAGCAATGTATACTAGTTCAATTAAAATGTTATAATAGTTACAAACTGGAAAAAATGTCAGATCGTTTCTTTTCCAAAAAATACCCTACACATTCATAAATGACATCCTGTTGAGTCTTGACAATTTGCTCATCCAGATAAAACATTGCATTTCTTCACAACTAACTGCACTTTCTATTAATACACAATTAAACTGTACACTGTTAGCATCCTGATATAATGTTGACTGAATTAACCATCTTATACCAGAAAGTTTAATGAGATCCCCAAAGCCAGTTACATAATTTGCAGGGCCCAGTGCAGAATGAAAACGTGGCACCCTGTCTCGACATGGGTGGGTCATTTCCCCCTTTCCAAGAGCTCACTGCCTCAACCCATGGGGACAGGTGACTACATAGGTGGAGTGTGGCAGCAGTCATGCTCAGGGGCAGAAATGGGGAAGCCAAGTGACCCAGGGCACCAAGGGGCGGTAGGGAGTGGGTGACACAGAACCTGTCTCAGGGAGGCAGGGAGGGAAAGGGAGGCAGCATCATACCCGAGCCCCAGCTCCAAGCCCCCAATGCATGCTCCATTATCCCATCTGACTTCATGGGAAAACACAAAGTCACAAAGACAAAATTAGGAATTTCAAGATAGTGACCACAGAGCCTTAAATTTCCAGCATGGGATCCTTCTGAGTCGGAGTCCCTGAACAACTGCACCAGTTGCACACCCATGAAGCCAGTCCTGGAGGTGACAGTGAGTAAAATGACCCCTTGCGGCCGGCAACCACCACCGTCACACAGCCAGTCCTCACACAGCCAGACACCATAGTGATAGGGTTTCTCACAGGAGGCAGAATATCTGATGCTCTCTCCTATTCTAGGCTTTTTCCTTCTTTCTGGTCCTGACCCACATGTCATGTCTAAGTGCTTGTCTCTTTCAAGGCTTGGCCTCCTGAGATGGGAAGTGTCAGGAAGGCAGCCTGGGATGGCAGCAAGAACATGCCAGCAGGCAGACAACCCTGGCTGGCCCCTCTCACATTCCCTACCTTAGGTACCTCCCTTCTTCCCTCTTGGCCTCTGCCTCCGTATTATGAAATTCCTCGTGCCATAATTTTGGCTTCCTTAGTATTAATTATCAGTGGAAGGGTTAGACTAGGTGACCTCGACGGAAGGGTTAGACTAGGTGACCTTCCAGCTCTGTTTCTGGAAGGAGACAACACGAATGGGTGTTTGGCAAGAGGCCTTTGACCTCTTGACTGTTTTGTCTTCATCTTTATTGGACTTGTTGTACTCAATATACTTTGATTCATCAAAGCCATATCTGAGCTGTTTGGTGTGTTGCTGTTGCTGCATAAAAGTCAAAAGGAAGGAGCCATGAGTAACGTGGATTTGTGAAGGCAAAGGGAGCCCTCGTTTGCTTAAGGCCTAGCAGCAGATGGGTTAATTCCATGACCACAGATTTTAGAATAGCAATAATTAGTACCTGAGTCGAGCTCTTTTATCTAAGGTGCTCAAAAGGCTTTGTGGTCATTAACCCATTAATTCACCTGCCTCAAGCCATCAGGAGGTCAGGAAGAATCTCCTTAGAAGACAAGCATGCCAGAAATGGAAACATCACCTCAGTGAGGAGTGGCCATGAGTAACTAGCTGGAAGGAAGGAGTAGGGGAGGGGGTCACCAGAACAGTTTTCTTGGAAGAATTAAATGGAAAACCCTCTGCCTTTCTACAGACAGCAGTTTAACAGCTCACTAGGCTCTTTGAGTGAATTCTCACGGATGTCACATCTCATCATCTATCTGGAAAATCCCTTTAACCTTTAATGTAAAGTTTAGATTAGCTTTTACAGATTCTGACAAACCACAATTATGCCTAAAGCAAGTAAAGGAGAGGACTCTCCTCCCTAAAATATTCTTCTCTCAAAGGGGGAAAAATGGCTCTTTAAAGTTGAGGAGTCTCTAAAGATAGAATACCACTTCAGAATGAATTTGTCTGGGGTTTGTTAAGGTCCTGACTTATTTGCAGGTGGTTTCCATTACAAAGCATCTGTTGGAAAACCACACTGTTAAAACATACCTTCACAAGGCCTGGAATTCTGTCATTAGAGTCCCTCCTTCAACTGAACAGTCTACCCAACACCTAGAAGGTGCTCCCCTCGGGGCCAGGTGCTGTGAGGACGTAAAATGTGGAACCTGACCCCCCAAGCAGCTATAAATCGAATCAAGAGGATGAGGCTAATACAAATAAAGTAATTTATTACTTACTATTTTTAATTTGTTGTTTTATTTATTAAAAACTAATTAATGCAAATAAAATGGGCAGAAAATATGGTTTTCATAATCGTGAACAGCACAGACACAACAGGCTGTGGAGTTGGTGGTAGGAGGTAATTGGTGAGGGCTCCAGAGATCAGGGAAGGCAGGAGAGCTCACAGAGGAGATAAGAGCTAAATCTTAGAGGTAGGGGAAGTATTTGGTAGGGGAAGTATTTGGTTAAGAAATGGGATCAGTGGGAATAAAGCAAAAGGCAATTCAGGCCAGGGACAACATCTAAGAGAAGGCAAGCAGATGGGAGCCTTGTTTCTTTATGATGCAGAGGGAAAACCAACCTGGTTAAACCATAGGGCCAGGAGACCTGAAAGAAATACGCTGGATGAGAAAGATAAGGCCAGATCACGGGGGTGACTTGAAACCAGACTAACAGGTACTGATTTGGAGTATCTGGAAGTCTTCTGTCAAAATGCAAATATGCAGGAAAAAAACCACGGAGTCCATTGGAGGGTGGGGGTGCAGTCAGTATAGGCTGAACTCTACTATGTGCTCCATTATATGTTGTAGCAGGAGGAACAAAATTTGTTATACCTATAGCAGCTGGTAAATTCAACTGTGAGTTCTCTCTTGGGTCCTGGGAGGGATGCCCCAAAGGAATGAAACCTAGAACAAGTGAGCTCTGACAGGGATGAGGAAAGGAAGGATAAAGGGAAATTATACCAAAGCCTTCAGTGCTACCAGGAAGAGCTGGTCCAGGTAGGGGTCCACACTTGATGGACAGCCAAAGCCTGTGAAAAGACGTCCAATGGAGATGAAAGGGAGTAGGAAAGAAGACAAATTTCCCCTAATTCACAATTTTGTCAACTCCTGGCCCTTCTAATGCCCATGACCCTTCTTCATGGCCCAGTAAAACTCTTATTCCTTTGTTGAATGGATGCTCTTTTGGCTCTCACAATCAAAAGTTGAGCTATAGGGAAGAGTCCAGAGAGGGCTCTTTAGGGAGTAGGTCAGAAGAAGAATGAAGTGTCCCCACGTAAGGTCAACTGAGGGCCTCCTGAGGCTTCCTAAACACAGTGTAGTCTATGGAGAGGAGGCAGTCTCCCCTAAAGTCACCTTCAGGACCCCCTAAGGCCAAGGTGCCTCTGGTTAGCAATAGAATAGAAAATAATTGTTCTCACCAAAGAAACCTCTGTAGAAAAGTTGCTGGGCAACTGGAATAGGTGTGTCTTTCTGACCTTCCGGTTCTTTTTATAGGCACTGCAGGAACCTGAGTGAGGGCCTCCACTCCTTCCGCCCATTTGGGGAGAGATTAAAGAAGCTGAGATTGTCTCCTTCTTACTCATTGGCAGTTACAACCTCGCAGCCAGTAGAGCCTCACTTCCAGCGTGGACACAGAGAAGGTAGGTCGGAATGAAGGGGCCATCCCCGTCACTATAAACCCGGATGGCTCTAGCCATCTGGCCTGGGAATAACTGAAGAGGAATAGAGCTAAAAGTATTCAATTGCAAGGTACTATTTTTCCTCATGAATAAGTGGGATTTTTTTCCTAGGCAACTGCAGGAAAGACATAGATTTTGGTGCTCAACTGTTGAAAAAATTATCTGAAGGCAGGAACCATTTCGTATAATTCTTTGATGAACAAAGAATACATATTTAGCAATAACCTGTGTTGGATTGGCTTAGATTAAAAAGAAGGAACAGCCATTAGAATTGTGAGGGAAAATGACCTGCCTGCCTCCTTCAGGCAGTGCGGCAGTGTTGAATGATCCAACGATCCAATGATGTTGACAACCTTTGTTCTGGAGCCTGATATAACTACAATCTTGTTGATCAGGCAAACGTTGTCACACACCCCATTTTATGAAAAAGTTTCTGCCTTGGGTTTCAAAAAGCCTTGATACAGACTGCAACATGAAAATGGATGAAGTCTCTGGAACCTCCAAGTGAAGAGTGTTCTGCTCCCGGCAAGATGGAGCTAGGAGAGTTTTAAGGGTCTGATCGTTTGGGGCTCTTATGTATTTGGGAAGGAGAGACATTATGGTGCCCCAACTGGACTAGCCAACAGGCTTTCCTATGTGGGGATGTAGTCAGAATTTTGTCTCATCTTTCTTTTGCAGGGAAACAGAAGTCCATTCTCGTGAGGTCCACCCACAAGTCACCATGTATGAGGACTGTGTCAAGTCCACCGAGGACTATTATTTTGTCTGCGAAAACGAGGGAACATGGGGCATTGTTCTCGAGTCCCTGGCGATAATCGGCATACTAGTCACAATTATACTACTCTTGCTGTTTCTCTTCCTCATGCGAAGGGTTCAAGACTGCAGCCTGTGGAATACCCTCCCCACTCAATTCCTCTTCCTCCTTGGTGTGCTGGGACTCTTTAGCCTCGCATTTGCCTTCATCGCTCAGTTTAATCAGCGAACTGCCCCCATACGCTTCTTTCTCTTTGGGGTTCTCTTTGCTCTCTGTTTCTCATGTCTCTTGGCTCATGCCTTCAACCTGGTGAAGCTGGTCCGGGGTAGAGTCTCCCTCTGTTGGACAACAATTCTGTGCATTGCTATTGGTGTCAGCTTGTTGCAGGTGATCATTGCCATTGAGTACGTGACTATCATGATGACCAGGTGTACGTTTATGCATATGACCCCCTGTGAGCTCAACGTGGACTTTGTTGTCCTCCTGGTCTATGTCCTCTTCCTGATGGCCCTCACATTCTTCGTCTCCAAAGCCACTTTCTGTGGCCCATGTGAGAACTGGAAGCAACACGGAAGGCTCATCTTCATCACTGTGCTCATCTCCATCATTATCTGGGTGGTATGGATCTCCATGCTCCTGAGAGGCAACCCACAGCTCCAGCGGCAGCCCCAGTGGGATGACCCTGTCATCTGTATTGCCCTGGTCACCAACGCATGGGTTTTCCTGCTGCTGTACATCATACCGGAGCTCTGCATTCTCTACAGATCGACCAAGCAGAACTGCCCTTTACCAGGCAACACCTGTCCAGCCCCAGCCTATCAATGCAGCTTCAGAGTGGAGAACCAGGAAGTCTCACGAGGTACTTTACAGGGGACTCGGGGAGCAGGGAGGCTCTCCCATGGGAGAAATAGGAGAGAAATCGAGAAAGAGGATGAACCAAGAGGGAACAATAAGGGAATGGTCACAATTTAGGTGGGTGACTTCAGAGTTCCAGCATGGAGATAAAGACACTCAGAATCAATGTTAAACTTTTATGAGAAATCGCTGCTTCCAAAATACAGAGATTTATGGGGAAGAGGCAAAGACAGAATGAATCAAAGGCCCTAAATAAAGAGGGCGTGGCTCTGAGTGCTCACGCTGGGTAAAGAAAGGCACCCCCTATAAAGTGAGTTAACCAGCCCCAAATTAGGCTTGGACCAGGCAATTGCATGACATCTGATGCTAAGTCCAGATGTTTGGGCTATCAAGGGCACAGGTCAATCCCAGCAACAGCGAGTGACATTTTTTTTTAATTTAAGTCTTAAAGTTAATTTGCCTAAACATCATAATAAACTGATTCATAGGACTCATCATCTCATTAACTTCACAAAACCCAATAACTCCTGGATTTCTACTTTTCAAATCATTCACTGCATGAAAGCCTTCAAGGTTTACAAAAAGTGTCAGGAAAAGCCATTGAATTAGAATTCTAAAAAAGGCTCAGATGTGTCATCATTGATAGAAATAAAGCAACTTGCTTATGTGATATTTTCATAAAAATTTCTGGTCAAATTTTTTATCATTCTCTAAGTCCAAGCCACCTGATTATACTTTGCTAATGAATAAAATATATTAACTCTGACAACAAAAATGTTTGGACCCTAACAACCTGGGAGGAATAGTAACTAATTCTGGTTATCTAGAAATACGTCAAAACACATTCATTCCTTTCTGAAACATCTGGCCTATTATTCATAACCCAATATCATAGTTTTACATCAATTTTTATGTCTTAATAGGCATCTGATTCCTCACAATTTATTTCTAATGTGCAAAAATTACATTATTTTATATATTGTAGAGCACACATAATGTTCAACAGGCTCGAAAAAATTAATAGAAGCCTTCCCTTTAAGTGCATACACGTTTTTGAGCTGTAATCTATGGCTAATTACACATTCAAATTAAATGCTGCTCAGATAGATGCATCCATTAATTCTTTTCAGTGCAGTTGACAGAGAGTCGGAAATTGAGCTATACATTCTTCCTATAAGAGTTTTTCTTTCCTTGTTGATGGTGCATCATCAGACTCCTAAGGTTTGTGGCAGAATTGCAGAGTCAATCCCTGAAACTACTTCTCAAAGTTCTCATCAGCAGATAGGATAAAACTTCCGTCTGTTTAATTGTTGTCATATGTTTCTAGGAAACAAAAGTCAGAGAGAAAAAGAGAGAGGAGTTCTCAGAGTTTTATAATACCCCAAACATACCAGGATTTGTAACAATCAATATACCCCAAAACACAAGTGTTTCAAGTGTTCTCAGGAGTGTCTTGGTGGCAGAGCAAGGGCATGCAAAAAACATGTTTGCCTCTGACATCCTTGTTACTCATGTTCTGAGCAGGAAATGGCCTGCCAGTGACAGTCATTATCAATGTAGTTCGATGGTTTATTTTTTAAAAAATCAATAATGTAGTACAGTCTGTACATACAGACTGCTCTGCAAATCAGGCAGAATAACCAGAAACTTAAACTTGGACAACAGAATTAGAATTTAGGTCACCTGGGAAAAATACGAATATCGAAAATTAGAAGAATGATGGAAACTCACCACAAAATACAGGATTACACCAAGCTCGGAAAAACATACAACACAAGATAGATAAGGGCCAGACAAGTAGAGTGTGATAACAGGAACTTGAAAAACCCTAAGTGTGTCCTGTAGGTCACCAGCTGGTGAGAGGAAAGCAGCTTACCACTGTCTTTGTTTTCATTGGCTCAAAAATCAGTCACGGTACTGTATCAACAGACGTGTGGTCAGCCAGAACAATCAGGCTGTTGTACTTGGCATGGTTCAGTCTCCAGGGAGAATACCCATTCCAGTTCTGGGGTCCACCGATGAGAAATACGGGGGAACTTGGGGAGGCTAAGGGAGAACCACAAAGATAATTAAAAGGTTATAACATGCGACCAGCGTGGAAAAGTTAAGACAATGATACGGGCGGTAGTTCGTAACATGCCTTCATCATACCTATTCGAATTCTCTCGCTAAATTCTGTACCAAAACATGACATTTTGTTCAAGTCCATGAGACACGCATTTGTCATGTGACTCTTCTGATGACTAGTGCTTGTTGCTGTGACTCCAGTCACATAACTATTTGATTTACCACTGGCTTGTGGGGCCAGAATTATTCATAGGAAAGAAGAGTAAGAAAAGAGGAGATTAGCAGGGAATTTCACAAGTATGAAGACCTCTCTTGAAGAAGCTGTTGTCTTGTTGTTTTCTGTCTCCAACTAAAGACAACATGTAGAAATGAACTCAAATCAAAGCATGAAGGATTTAGATTAAAAGTGAAAATAGGAGTTGGTAAACTCTGAAATAGATTGGCAAAGGGGATTAAGGACTCCATTTCCCTGAGAGAGTCTTTCAAAAGAAGATTAGGCTTTATCTCCCTGAAGTGGTTTATGGATTTAATTCCAAGATCGAAAAACATCCGGGTGGAGAATGGAAATGCATTCAGGCGTGTTACTACAGGCCCCACACAAATGGGCATAAATATTCTTTGCCCTGTATTATAAATGTGTTCCTAGAAAGCTGTATATTGATTGCACTTTTAAAAAAAATAAGTTGCCCATTTAACTGAGAATTTTAAATGCGATATAATTTGTGGAGATCTTAAATAGTGATTATCAGTCACTATTCTTTCCTTTTTTTTTTTTTCCTTTAATGGAAGGGAAGCTCCTGTTCAGATTATCACTACTTTATCTGCTTTAGTGTACTTAGGGTATTGTTTTATTTTTTAATTTTTTTAATTTTTTTTATCGAGGGAGAGAGATCACAAGTAGGCAGAGAGGCAGGCAGAGAGAGGAGGAAGCAGGCTCCCCACTGAGCAGGGAGCCCGATTCGGGCCTCGATCCCAGGACCCTGGGATCATGACCTGAGCTGAAGGCAGAGGCTTTAACCCACTGAGCCACCCAGTCGCCCTACTTAGGGTATTATTACGTCAAGTTTGCTAATAGCAAGACCCATGTATATTTTAAACTATCACATCACTATGGGCGTTTTTTTTTTTTCTGTCCATTGTTTGAAGGTATACAGACAAACCTGATATGATTCTTTTTTAAGGTATTAAGACAAAAATAATGAGTCTATGCAGTGTAAAAGGGATCAATAACTATAAAATGATGTGAACCGAGAATGTTCTTTCAAACTTAAGTCCACCAGGTTGTTTTCCTTATAGCAAATACCAGCTATGTACGTGTATATATATATATATATATATATATATATATATATATATATATATTTATATATCTACATATATATATACACATATATACATATATATACACACACACATACATACACATATATGTATATATATATATATGATTTTTTTTTAATTTATGTATTTGAAAGAGAGAGAGAGCATGAACAAGGGGAAGGACAGAGGGAGAAGCAGACTCCCTGCTGAGCAGGGAGCTCAACAAGGGACTGGATCCCAGGACCCTGAGATCATGACCTGAGCCAAAGGCAGACGCTTAACCGACTGAGCAACCCAGGTGCCCTGCAAATACCAGCTTTCGCTGGACAGCCCTTTTGGACAATTTTCAGCCTTTTTCTTTTCTTCAGGGCACCCCTGCCCCTTCCTAGAAGAAACCCAATTTCAATGGTCCCAAGCAGTGTAATTTTTGTTTGTTCTTTTGCAGGAACAAATCACAAAACTATTTTATCACTCTCAGAAGCTACAGGTTACAAAGAGAGAAGTGGCATAAAGTAGGGAAGAAGACAGTGAGTCTGGGCAGGACTTGTTTGATCTGAGGACAGATAAGGCAAGCATTCGACATTCCTGAAGAGGCAGGGAGCGTGAGAAAATTGGGCAGCGTGGGGCAGCAGAAAGAATCCAGAATCTGGGTGCCCTGGCTCTGAGGCTCAGCTCTGCTTCCTGCCAACTTCGAGGCCAAACCAATCTCCTTGACATCTAAGAGGCCAGGCTCCTAGTCTTTAAATGATGGTTATAATGTCCCCATGTAAATGGAAGGTCTTCTTACTCAACTCAGATTTCACACCATGAGACGGTTGAAGGATTAATAGAGAGAAACACTCAGCCTTTTGGTAAATCCATGAGTGACAACTAGTGCTGGAAACTTCTGGAGAAGGAGGCTTCTCCAATTTATGATCTGGTCTGATGAGAATGCTGGATGAATGTTGGTCATCAAGGAGCTGAGCGTCAAGGAGTTTCATTATGCCTCAAGGAACAAAGTCAAACCAAGAATTCAGTTCATTCTGCCATGAAAGGAAGGGCATTCCATATTTCACAGGATCCAGCCCTCTAAAAAATACCAGTAGGAGGAGGATGTCAGAGCATCAGTTATGACCACACCACTGGATACTAATGCACAAAGCATAGCAGTATGGTGATTTCTATACATCACGCCCTATTTGAAGGGCCTTTCAGGTATTGATTGACTTAATCTTCAATACAAGCCTATGAAGTAGATTTACTATATGATCATCATTATCCCTCTATTATTCCCATCAGGAAACAGAGGCAGCAAAAGGTTAAAGAACGGGGCCCTAGGTCACACAGCTAGCAAGTGAGAACTTGCTAAGTGTAAACACTAGGGACGAGGCCACGTCTGTGACCATCAGACAATGAATATGTATGGAGCGAGGGCCTGCCCTTAGAGTATACACAGTCCCTGTCCTCACAGAGCCTACAGTCTTGTCGAGAAGCCTGACATTAAACAAATAACCGTGCGTGTAATTATTCTATGACAGGAGAAAATGGTCTCTAAGGATCTTTTTTTATTACGTCTGGTTTTTTTTAAGCTGAACCAAAGCTTGCAGAGTATCAAGCCTGAGGGACTTTAGAGACAATCTATGTAAGGCTTGTATATTCCTGTGGAGTACAGTGAGGTACGCGAGGTCACACAGGTAATACTACAGGAGCAAAGACCTTGACCCACTTCGAGCAGCACTCTTTCTCTAGAAGGTGATGGCCAATGTTCAGTATCTTCAATCACTAAACACAGATGTGCTTCTCCTGAATACACAGATACTACTTATAGCCAGCTTTCTTCATAAGCTTTAAAAACACTCTTTTTTAAAATCATAGATTTAAAGAACAAAACAAAACCAAAAACAAAGACAATAAAAAACAGCCTCAACTGAGAATTCCTTCTTAAAGGGTCAAGAGCCTCTTTGCAAGCCCTCAGGTCTTCTCATGTCCTCGTGTGCTGTTTCCAGGTGAATCTCTGACACTAACCCAGCCCTTCCCATCTTTGGCTTTCAGCCCGAGACAGTGATGGAGCTGAGGAGGATGTAGCATTAACTTCATATGGTACCCCTACTCAGCCGCAGGTAAATGTGCTCATCTACAATCACCAAGGAGGGACAGAGCAAGTACTCCTTCCTTAGGAGAGTTGTCAGGCTTCATTTCCAACGTCTGTACTGACCTGAGAGAGGAGAGGTAGGGCAGGCTCATCTCCACAAGCATGTGGAGCTTGAGCCATCCAGATATAACCCGTCCCAGGGCAGGGCAATAAAGGCAAGGGATGCCTTCGCCTCTGCCCAAGCCCCTCCCGATCCCCACCGCCACGCATCAACAAGGTACTCGGCTACAGGTCAAGGGTGCTGGAAAGAAAAGGCAGCTCGAAAGGTTGGTGTGAGTGTGAAGAGGAACAGACTCACTGCTTTTCACCTTGGGGACCACAGGGAATTGTAAATATGTATGAGGTCAGATCTGTTTTTAGTATCTATCGGTTGTCTAAACGAATCCCCCGAGCCCCGCTGGCTGCCTCTCTGAGTCACTGTCTAGCTCCTACAGCCCAAGCTGCCCCCAAGAACTGGGCTAGCACTGTCACCCTCATCACCAGATGGGAGTAACCAATTTTAATCCTTTCAGGCAAAAGCAGAAGGAGCACAACTGAGTAGAATTGGAGGTGACTTAGGTTTGTGTCTGATGACTTGAGGGCATACGGATGCAGGCAGCCGAAAATACCACACTGGGACACAGTTCTTATATTCTGGTCCCCATAACTAAAATCTGAGGGTGGAAGTCAGGCTCAGACTGGTTGTTCAAGGAACCGCGGGCCGAAACTCTAACTAGCTAATCCCTCTCGTTTCTTATCTGAGGCTTGGCCTTTTCCTGGAGAGATGGCACACAGACCAGGACAGAGATAGAGCATTTGCTGTAATTAACCCTCTAGAGAGCATTAATAGGATGAGAAAATCTTTATTATCCTCTCCAAGAATTCCTTGGATTACTTCAATTTCCAGTGATCAGCTATTTAAGAATCTTGCAGAAAGATCCTTGTTACTAAGATGGTTTAAAAAAAAAAATAAGTTTTCATGTGGGTAGCCTCCATATTTTTTTTCTTTTCTTAACAAAGGATTAAGTGATGCTGAAATGATATTTCAAACATAGTCTGGAGAGTAACTTCCCTTGCATTGGCTCAGAAAATTGACAATGGCCTTTCTTCTTTTCCAGACTGTTGATCCCACACAAGAGTGTTTCATCCCACTGGCTAAACCAAGCCCCCAGCAAGATGCAGAAATGTAAGGTCCATGGGAAACATGCATAGTGGAAACCCAGAAGACCATCCTAATGTAGCCCTGATGAGTAACAAAGTACCGGCTCATCCTTCCTTTCCTGCTTCCTAGCCCTTTCCATCCATCTGGACCCTTCATCAGAAGACTACTCTCTCAAGCATAATTACAGTCTTGCTGGCCACCCTACCTTCACTCTGTCTCTTTCTTCTTTTGTGCAACTGAAAGACTCCTTTCCTTAGCAATCCAAGAACAAATTGGCACCTCTTACTAATGGGGCTGAAACAGCTTGGTCTGAAAAAATTAGGGTCATGTTACTCTGATAAAATATAGAGCTTAGTAGCAACTTACTCCTGGATTACTTCTGCAGTCATTTTTTTTAAAGGACTCCTTTATAAATATGATTGACCCAGAATTTGTGATAAAAGTTATAGCAAAATCCCCAGGATCCCCACGTCTGAGCTTTTTTTTTTTTTTTTTAAGATTTTATGTATTTATGGGCGCCTGGGTGGCTCAGTGGATTAAAGCCTCTGCTTTCGGCTCAGGTCATGATCTCAGGGTCCTGGGATCGAGGCCCACATCGGGCTCCCTGCTCAGTGGGGAGCCTGCTTCCCCCTCTCTCTGTCTGCCTGCCTCTTTACCTCCTTGTGATCTCTCTCCCTCTGTGAAATAAATAAATAAAATCTTTAAAAAAAAAAAAAGATTTTATGTATTTATTTGACAGAGAGGGAAAGAGATCAATCAGGGGCAGCAGCAGGCAGAGGAAGAAGCAGCAGCTCCCTGCTGAGCAAGGAGTTCGATGCGGGGCTCCATCCCAGGACCGTGAGATCATGACCTGAGCCAAAGGCAGAGGCTTAACCCACTGAGTCCCCCCAGGCACCCTTCAATTGGGCATTTTAAATAACACAGACATTTCATGGCTTGCAATCTGGCAGGCCTTCTCCCACGGTTTTAGCACCCCATGCCAGCAGACGTGGCTGAGGTCAGTGACCTGCTTTGATGAACCAATAATAGCAAAGGAAGAGCCACCCTGGTTGATGCTCATAAATGATTTTAGGTGGTGCATATAAAAAGCAGAGTCTGCCTGTCTTGATGTTTCCAGTGAACTGAAGCCTCTGCACTAATTACTCTGCCTTCATTCCTCCTGCAGCCCCACATCCTTCCCAAAGGATCCATCTGTTCTCACTACCCATATGGTGTACATAACAGGTGTAACAGGACCAGAGTTAGAGGTGTGCCACCAGAGGGGTTCTTAGGGTCTCATTCAACCCTCTCACTTTCCAGATAGGAAAACAGAACTCTAGAGAAATGGAATGACTTGCCCAAAGTCTCACACAGTAGTTAATGGTAGTCCAAGTCTTCCAATTCATAGGCCACTCCTCTTCCCATTCGATAAGGCTCCTCCATGCCTATATTTCTGTATTAACAAGCATGGCGTGGACTCCCTGAGAACCAAGTGTGATAGTTCAGACCAGTGAGTATTGAGTGCCTCCTATGTGAAAGCAATCTGAAGAATAGCTGAGACTCCATACATGAAAAAAAAAAAAAAGCCTTTTTTGTGAGCAACATACAGCATGAGTTGCTCAACACCAGCAAGCATTTCCTGAGCACCTTCAAGGTACCAGGAGTTGTTCTTGGATTGAGCCCTAAGCAGATAAGGCAGACAATGCTGCTTTGGTGAACCTTGTGTTTTTCCTGGGGGAGATAACACAATGCAGAGAATTTCAGGAACCCAGCTCCCTCCTTTTACAGATGAGGAAAGAGATTTGGCTGGAATAATATGGTTTGCTAGTGCGAGAATCAACTAGAATCCAGATCTCCAGCTACTGTTCAAGGGCTCACTCACCCTCTACACAATGTTCCCACCTTTCATATAATTTTCTGCTACACTCAGAGAGCTACTCCTTTTTGAAATCTGTACCCTGAGCAGTGTTCTCAGAACAAACCAGTATGTAGGTAGATGACCAAAGAGTTTGATCTTCTGCCCTTATTGGGAATACCAAATTGAAGGAGAAGTTTTAAACTATTAAGACTCTGACCTATCTATTAAGTGGCACACTATTTAACAAACCACAGAAAGAACCCAACTTGAGAGGGAAAACAAGCCAAGGAAACTTACATCAGCTCTGGAAGAAAATCATCATCACTGATGCTTCTAGTTTTTAATCCTAAAAATGACGACAGTGACACCTTCAACATAATTCTGGTGTGGTGTGGTGTGGTGTGGTGTGGTGTGGTGTGGTGTGGTGTGGTGTGCTGCAGGTAGGAAATGTTTCTGTTGAGTTGGCTGACACATTTTAATAAACCCATTAAAACTATAGATGATGGCCAATATTGCTTCCCAAAATGTCTTTCTTAATATTAGTAAAAGTAAAATTGAACCTCTTTGTGGCAAATTTTGGACTACATATTAGTTAGATTTGGGGGGATTATAAGGCGGCAAGTGTCTCAATCCGGTTGTTTCCAGAATGGAGTTGTGGTGTAAGGTTACATATGGCAGCCGGGAGACAAAACTCCTCTCAGGGAACCGGAACAGCCACTCAGCCAGCCTCATGGAGATGGAATACCATCAGGTGTTGGTAGGAGCATGTTGTCCCTGCCCCAGCCCTGCAATTCCCTTCAGCCATTTTGACACTTTCCTCACTGTCTCAATTTCCTTTTGGGGTATTTTCATGTATCCACCCACTACCAGCTGACTGGTTCTCTCCCCATGTGTCATATTCAGATTCCTGAGAGGGAGCCTGAATGGTCCAGCTGATTATCATTGCTTCTGACAGGGAGCTCTCTGGAAGTGGGCCTCTTAATTTACAATCAGCCTGTGGACTGACTGCCCGTGGGTCCCGTCCCCACCCTCGGTCCATTCAGCTGTGCCTGGCTTGGTCATGCGGTACTGATTTGGTCACACATGTCTGCTCCCTCAGTGAGAAGTTGTGGACAGGGAATTATCCTCCAGCCAGCAAAGCATAGCATGCACCATGAGTGGCCAACACAGGAGATTAGTCCAGAAAAATATGATTTTGTGATGTTAAAGAATATTTTAATGAAAATATGATTTCATTTCTTTGAAGTTTATGCAGCAATTTACATAAAGCTAAAAACCCCAATAGTCTTCTAAGTCAAGATCCATGAAGAACCATTT
Source organism: Ailurus styani (assembly GCA_002007465.1). Lineage (NCBI taxonomy): Eukaryota > Metazoa > Chordata > Mammalia > Carnivora > Ailuridae > Ailurus > Ailurus styani. The sequence goes on from LNAC01000186.1 coordinate 1,680,006, forward strand.
AAAAGAATAGATAAAATTATTTGTGATGGGCATATTGTACTCAATTACTCAATTCAACAAGTATTATTTGAAGATTTAAGCTCATTTACTGGGGCGTCTGGGTGGCTCAGTCAGTTAAGCGCCCGCCTTCAGTTCAGGTCATGATCCCAGGGTCCTGGAATCGAGCCCCTGAATCAGGGTCCCTGCTCAGTGGAGAGCTCTCCTCCCCCTCTGCCTGCCATTCTGCCTACTTGTGCGAGCTCTCTCTCCTCTCTCTCTCTCTCTCTCAAATAAAGAAATAAAATCTTTAAAAAAATAAAAATAAATTCACTTACTTATGTCCTGGGTTGTATAATTGGAAAGGTGTTAATTCTCTTAAGTATTTTAGATAATCCTCTTCTGAATTTTATTTATTTATCCAAAAGGAAGCGTGTCGGTGAAAACCGTTATTATAAAATATCTCTCTGGTGGGGCGCCTGGGTGACTCAGTCGATTAAGTGCCTGCCTTCAGCTTAGGTCACAGTCTCAGGGTCCTGCGGTCAGGCCCCAGGGCAAGCTCCCTGCTCAGCAGGGAGTCTGCTTCTCCCTCTGCTACTCCCCCTGCTCATGCTCTTTCTCTCTCCCTCTCCCTCCCTCTCTCTCTCTGATAAAGAAATAAAATCTTAAAAAAATAAAGTATCTCCCTGGTGTGGCTGGTTAGCTCACTTAGAGTATGATGCTAATAAAATACTGTAGAGTTAACATATCCTTCATCTTGATGACTTTTTCCTGATCCTAAAGACCACCAAAGATTTGTTTCCCTCCACATTAAATTTCATGCTCTCCCCGTAAGCTTAAAAGGCCTTCCAGATATCATTCACAGATTTCAAGCTGTGGTCTGGTCAGGCTAAAATTTCTCACTCTTTATACCATTATTCTTTCTCTCTTCTTTTAAACAAACAATCCCTTTTCCTAGGATTATGTCTACTTCAGATTGGCCAGATTCGTGCCTTGTTATCCTTCTTTTCCTCTTTCCACAATCAGTTCCAAATCTACCTTTTCCCAGAAACTTCCTCTGATGACATGAAGACCCATGGTTGTCAGAAACTAGCCCTTAAGCGCCTGGGTGGCTCAGTGGGTTAATGCCTCTGCTTTCGGCTCAGGTCATGATCTCAGGGTCCTGGGATCGAGGCCCGCATCGGGCTCCCTGCTCAGCGGGGAGCCTGCTTCCCCCTCTCTCTCT
>LNAC01000186.1:1684440-1731350 GCA_002007465.1 Ailurus styani
AAAAAAAAAAAGAAAGTAATAAAGAAAGTCAATTTTATGGACTTAACTCTGGTAGTGTTAAGTGCTGAAGTGCCAAAGTGTTATCTCTGGTAGTCATAAGTGCTCTTTGCCAAATGTTTTCAAACTCTCCTGCCTCCAGGCACATGGCAGGATTGCATGTTTGAAGTTGGGTGGGACCACGACACTAATTCTGGCCAATACACTGGAGCAGAAATGATGTCAGTTCCAAGGTCAATGCCAGGCAGAAGCAATTAATTGTTTGTCTAAGACCCTCAGGAATTTGATTTCTTTCTCCCATGGTGGCAAAAAGTGTCTCAAACAGTGGCTGCTCCAACCATCTGGATTCCATGATGATGTAGTATGAGCAAGCAATAAAACTCTGTTATTAAATCACCTAGAGTCAGGGTGGTTACCTTAGCTAACCCAGCCCGTTCTCACCGACTTGGCCATGAACAAGTTGTTTGGTATCAGGAAGTAAAAGAAGGAGTTACTTGTCTGAATATTTTATTTTACCACTGATTGTTCTAGTGCTCTTCAAAGACATCCTTAGATTAAAGAAGAACCACACTTAATTCAGTAAAAAAAAAAAAAAAAAAAAAGAAGAAACTNTGATATATGCCAGAAAGACCTGCCCGCCACGTGGCTCCATGGCTGTTCCCATAATTACAATTCACTGAGATAGCTGCCATCATAAAAGCATGCAGAGAGTGAAGTGAGGTGGTAGCTTAAAAACACACTCACTCTTACTGAGCCACTAACAGCAAGGAAGACTTGACAGCCTGAGCTCTGTCTTAAATGGTAGGCAGGAATTCCTGGGGCAGATCATGCAGGGAATGATAGAGCAGCCACCAACAAGGTCTTTGTGCAAACTAGAAAAATGTGCCCCCTATGGGTAGATGAATTAGAAAATGTACCCCCCTCCCCCTTCCCCAGGGATGCAGCCTCATGCCAGGACACAGGGCTTGGTAAGTGAAGCAAGGCTGCTTTCCAACTCCACTCACCATCTCAGCCCGGTGTTTCTGTGCAGTTCGAAAACCAACAATAAAAACACCACCATCAAAAAACTGCTCAGCGGACTGCAATGACCCAGATCTGCAGGACAGGAAAAAAATGCCCGGGGAAAGGCGTAGCTACAACCAAAATCAGGACCCGTCCAGAGACCCGTAAAGCGTCTGTTATTGCTAGAGCGCACATGCAGGACGGCAGGCAGCGACAGGAGATGAGGCTGCAGAGCTGGGCTGGGTCAGCTCACGGGGAACTTACATCCCAAAAGCAGGAATGGAGCCCAGCCCCCGTGTGAGTGAGGAGCTCGCAAGGGGGAACCCCATGCTGTGTTGAGCCCTGTTGGAATCTCAGGCAGAAGGCAAAATGAGCGCTCCTGTTTACACGTATCCAAATGGAAACTCTCCATTGAAACAAATCTAAGCCCATTGCCCAATCTGTTGACACGCCTTTGTCAATCCTCATAAACCCAGAGAGGGACATGACAGCCCCACAAGCCTGGGAACGGCAGCCCCGTGGGAAACAACTGCCCCCCCTGTGAAATCAGGCAGGGCTGTAGAACAGACAAACCACAACAGCCTGTTTTTATAAAATGGTGATGTGTTGTTTATCATGGACTTTCGGGCACCGATTTCGAGTTTTAGTTGTATTGTTCAGTCTCGATCACTGGGGGCTTGGGTGTTCCCTTGAATTTTGTGCCCCAGGTAAGCGCCTTACTCTCTGCCAGCCAGCCCCAGCCCTGCTGATCGGATTTGCCTCACATGGAAGGGGGGGAGTGGGAACAGAGAGGGAGCCCTGACCTTGCAGTTGAATCAGCTGGGGCGTTTTAAAAGCTCTCCATGGCTTGACCTCACCACAGACCAATGAAATCAGAACTTCTGGGAGTGGAGCCCAGGCATGGGTGCATTTTAAAATCTTTCCACATGGTTCTGTTTTGCAGCCAGGGTTGCAAACCACTGCCTTACACAGGTATGTGGGATTAGATGTAAGGAACGAGGAAGAGGGAGAAGTCAGCACCCTGGCCTGGGTAAGTAAGTGGATGATGATTCTACTTTGTAGGGGAGGTACCTCAGAGGAAGGAAGGTTATCCAATGTGATAAGAGCTACTTACAAGCCTGAGGCTTGGAGGAAAGAAAGGAACTTCTCCAGTTGTTGGGCTGAGTGCATTTCATCAGAGAAATGAGAGAACAGATCTGGGGGTGGAGAGGAGAGCAAATGGGTCCTGCCTCGGACCAGCTGAGTCTGAAGTGGAAATGCACAGATGAACATAGGGCCATGGACTTTCCAGTAGAGACAGAGACTCAGGAAGGAGCTTCGAGGCAGACGTAGAAGTTGGGGGGAGGTGCGATTGTACCGGAAGCACAAGGAGGGGGCCCCAGGTGGGGACCTCCTGCTGGAAAGGGCCATTCCATCATCCCTAAAGGGATTCTCTCCTGACACCAAGTTCCACCTTTACCACGGCAGCAAATGCACCAAGATCCCTCCACAGAGGGGACCTGAGTCCTGTTCGCAGAACCGCACGCTAGCACTCAAAGAACATACTGAGAGTCTTGCTCTGGCTCCCTCACTGGGGAGGCAGCGACCAGGGCACGCCTGGAAAATCCTTGGTGGATCCACCAAAGAAGAAGAAACATAGCTGACTCTCCAATGCCTTTCCTCAAGCGTGCTGAATCAGAAGAATCAGCTAGGACACCTGTTCCAGATAGAAATGTTCATACTCAGACCCAGGGCTGATAACTGAGAACCTCTGGGAGAGGGCCCTGGGGCTCTGCATTTTTAACAGGTTCCCATGTGAGTCTTTTTTTTTTCTTAAGATTTTATTTATTTATCTGACAGAGAGAGATCACAAGTAGGCAGACAGGCAGGCAGAGAGACATAGGGGGAAGGAGGCTCCCCGCCGAGTGGGGAGCCCGCTGTGGGGCTCGATCCCAGGACCCTGACTGAGATCATGACCTGAGCTGAAAGCAGAGGCTTTAACCCACTGNCTTAAGATTTTATTTATTTATCTGACAGAGAGAGATCACAAGTAGGCAGACAGGCAGGCAGAAAGACATAGGGGGAAGGAGGCTCCCCGCCGAGCGGGGAGCCCGATGTGGGGTTTCGATCCCAGGACCCTGACTGAGATCATGACCTGAGCTGAAAGCAGAGGCTTTAACCCACTGAGCCACCCAGGCACCCCTCCCATGTGACTCTTAAGAGAGTGTGAGTTTGGAAAGCGCTGTTCTGTGGACAAGAAAATTCTCCCTCTTTGCTCTGGTTTGTAGCAAAGACTATCCCAGGCTTTTCCAGCTTGGCCCAGGAAGGCAGAAAATGGTTGGCTGCATATGGCAGAATCAATGGAAAGATTTTAGGAGTTGGTCCTGTCACTGGAAACATTCAGTTTCCCATTTACGTCTTCTTTCCTCCCCTTGTCCAGTATGATGTTCAACCCAGGACACGCTGACCCTGTTCTCCCAAGAGAAAACGTTGCCAAAAAGAGCTTACTGCCTTGAAATTTAGGAAGATAAATCCTTCCTGAGCCTATTTTCTGGCATGTTCATCTATTTCCAGTTAGGTTTATACAGGCTGAAAGGTCCTTGTTCATCCATTTGGTTCGAGTCAGTTTAGAAAAAAAAGATTGCAATTGATCTTTGGGGGGAATCGATCTAAAACGCTTCTCTGAGTTTTGCTTTGGGGGATGCTTTCCTCTTTTATATTTGCAGTTTGTTCGTGTGTGGTTCTCCTAGGAAACAGCACTTTCCCAAGTTTGACGAAGAAAAGCCTCGGGGAAATGAAACTTGGATATATGATGAAATGCGCTCAGCCCAACAACTAGAGAAGTTCCTTTCCTTCCTCCAAGCCTCAGNTGGGGAAATGAAACTTGGATATGATGAAATGCGCTCAGCCCAACAACTAGAGAAGTTCCTTTCCTTCCTCCAAGCCTCAGGCTTGTAAGTAGCTCTTATCACATTGGATTTAAGTGTTCGTCTATGGGGGAAAAAAAAGGCAATTCATGGTTGATCAGCAGAAATTCATCAAAATTATTTCAGGAGAAATGGCACTGGAGACCCCTGAACAGACAAGAGGGAATCTGACAGTGGTGTTCTCTGAATGAGATGCCATAATCCCAACTAGCCTGTGACAAACAAAAGAATACCTCTCCCCAAAATTATATTCATTCATGCAACAAATGCTATGTGTGCTGACACTATGCTGGGCCCTGGGAATAGAAAACAAGTTCCTGTCTTCCTGAAGCATACAGAGGAGTAAGAGAAAAAACAGGCAAAACAGCGAGTAAATACAATTTCAAATTGTAAGTGCTCGGAAGAAAACAGGCTGGTCCTCTAAAGACCAGCTGCTGTGACAGCCCAGCATTACTTTGATGGATGAGGTCTCACAAAGGAAGCCATATTGGACTGAGGTATAAGCACTGTGAAGAAGAGTTTGGAGAGCTTTGGGAAGAGTTTGAGCAAGACCCAAGTGGGAGGCATGTAGAGTTGGTCCCTCAAAGAAAGGACTTATGGACAAACTTGTCTCTGAAGGGAATGATTGAAACCGTCCAGAACTCTAACTTGCAGGATCAGACCCAAGAAGGACTGGCAAACCAGACAGGGGAGAGGCAGTGAGTCCATTACAAGATGGCGGAATGTTGATTCCCTAGAAGCAGGAGCAGCCAGGCAGGGTTTGAGGTAACCAGGGCCCCAGACTGGCTACATCTGGCCATGAGCGGCAGCATCCATTTACCCCCCGTATTCGTGTCTCTTTCTAAGTGTCCCAATAGGTGAAAATGTTTGAGAGGCCCCGCTTCAGGGTTTAGGCCCAACCCAATAGCCTCAGTGATTACCTACCTGGGGTTAACCACAACTAGGTATATAGGTTACCTCCCTAAATTTCTTCACTATCTATAGGGAGGTCTTTCACCCTGGAATGTATGTCTGGCAGGAGAGACGTGCTGAGGAAAGCAGGGATCTGGAAAGCTGCAGAAAGTGAGGTAATGCTATTTAATTGTGACACCGCCCGAAGGCTACATGGGAAAGCTTATGGAAAGCTAGGTCACAGGGGTGGGTTGTGAGCCCTAGGGAAGGGACAGCTGGTGGTGTGCCTCCCTTCTCCGCTTCACCATCAACAGTCTTCTGTTTGGGGATGCCTGGGTGGCTCAGTCGGTTCAGTGGCTGCCTTCAGCTCAGGTCATGATCCTAGGGTCCTGGGATCGAGTCCCGCATCAGGCTCCTCCCTCAGCAGGAAGCCTGCTTCTCCCTCTGCCTGCTCTGCCTGCTCTTCCCCCTGCTTGTGCTCGCTCTCTGATAAATAAATAAAAATCTTTTTTAAAAAATCTTCTTTTTTGTTAACTGATGTGAATGGAAATTATTTTTTATTGGCACCATAACCTGTATGCACACCTAGAGTTAGTCGGATTAAGGACAATGGTCTCATCTCACTGTGGAAAGGACTCTACCTGATGATCACATCTAATCTATGTACACAGGTATAGATGTGCTGTGGGGGGCAGGGGGTGAATGCACGGGTGTGTATACCCACAGACCCCCCCACACACACATATACTGGGGATCTCAGAGACTCTCGTGGACTGCTGAAAAAGATATTTGGAGAGCCTAAAAACCTCTCCACTCTTCCCTTATGCAGGGCGGGTGGTTGGTCAACGTCATCAAAGAACCACCTACACACTCCAGGGTCTATGCCTTTCGGAGGCTGCTTCCCCTCACGTCATTCCCCTCTTTCATTACATGGGGCCTTCTGGGAACTTAGAAGGAAAAATAGCCTCTCTTACTAAGAGGTTCTGTGGTGAGTTGCCCAATTGCACAGACAGTTCATGACACTCTGGGAATCGTAACTTCGTGTTTTCTGGAATTCCTGATTCTTAAGGCCTTAACTTCCATTTCACCTCATGATGCCTGTTTTTCCTTATTTGGCCAGCCCCTGATTCTCTAACCCCCCCCCTCAGCCTTCTCTCCCTCCCCCCTCAGCCCTCTCCCTCCCCCCTCAGCCCTCTCCCCCACATTCTTCCCGACTCAGCTTTGTCCTCCTCCCTCTCTCACTGCTGCTTCAGTTACTCGGACCCGCCGCCCGGTCCCCAGTGTTCACAGAGTTCATGGGCTCACGACTCAGACTCTAAGCTCAGGTTACACAAGCACGACCCACAAACCTTTTTGATTTTGCTGAGCAATACAATCTATGAGTTCCTTTTTTGTGCAGTGAATCAGCTTCAAAGGACAACATGGACTGGTTTTTTGGTACTTAAAAAAAATGGAAGCTTTTGTGTGAAGAACTCCAGGGGGTGATATTTCACTGGTTGCACGGACCTCAGGCAGACACTGCACACTAGTTTGTATTAAGTTCAAGTATCTTTGCAGACGAGTCTACATCATCGTCCTCTCTCAACAAAGTGTCATTAACGACAGCACGCGAGGTCTTTGCGTGGCACCTTCCAGTCCCAAGCAAGGCTGCGATGAAGTGTTTTGTAAAATGAAACTACCAGCCAGGGGCTGGACTGTGACAACCCTCGCTAACACACGAACAGGTAAGGGTGTGTCCAAACAATGAAGAGTGTTTTCATTTTCACCTGAGGGCTACGGGAGTGGACTGGGTTGCAGGTGTGGGAGAAGGAAAACTGCACAGTAACACTGACAACCCCTGCATGGCTCTTAGAACCCAATACCAGGAACAACACGGCAAGTGCCGAGTCCAGAACCCTCAGAGTTCCAAGAACCCCTGGAGTTTCCCTAGTCTGGCTGACTTCTAACACTGGACTCCCCCATCATCCTCAAGGGAGCGCCATTGAGCTCGAATCTCCAGCAGGAGATAACCCACCACTTTGCAGGAAGCTCTTCTGCCATCTGTCTTCCTGAAATTTCTTACTGTTGAGCCACCTCTTAGGCTGTTCTAATTAAAGACACCTGAGGGGCAGCATGGGGTTATGCGTAAGAGCTCCCGCTTTGACCCTCCAGCCCTATTACTCGGTAGCCATGTCACCTTTGTGCTTCCATTTCTGTAGGTATGATGCAAGAGCAAGATCATAATCGTAATAACTCATAAGGTTTCTATAAGTAGCAAATGATATTGCACAAATAGAGCCCTTAAAACCGAAGCTGGCACTTACCGTGTTCCTCGCGATGATAAACGTGCCGTGCAAAACCTTGCCTTTCCCAGGTGAAACATCTCCATTCCATCAACCCTGCTGTGTATCATGTCCTTCTAGGGAGAGCTCCCCCGTTAGAAGCTCCTCCATCACAGTGAGATGCACAGAAATGGATTTAATATCCCGATGTGGTAAAGCGTGCCCCCGATTCAGTGGGAACCCACAATTCCTGACACACAATTGTCCTGACCCACAATTCCATCAACGCTTGCCTACCCTGCCCTTGGCTCTTTGCCCTTCCGAATCACATCACTGGCTGCTGTCAGTCTTGTAAACACGTAAAACTACCTACCAGCTCTTTTTCATGAAAACTACTGCCAAACCAAGCCTTTCCAAACAATATTTATGTGATTTATTTGGGGGGTATGAATACATTTACATCTATTAAAGTAGATTCTTGGCGTGGGATCTTGCTTTCCAGTCCTTTGCAATACAGTTGCCTTCCCACTTTATTATTCAGTCTTTCCTAATGTTGTGTCATGTGCAAAACTGGATAAATATGCTTTATTTTTATCCAAGTGGTGGATTAAAGTGTTACCCAAACAGAAGACAGAGTCCTGTGGAAAACCAACTAGAGACCTCTATCTCTAGAGGTCTTCTGGAATGTTTGACTTAGGACTCCACCTAACTTTATTACCATTACCCCTGCCTTTTCCCATCTTGTTCATAAAGACAGTGTGCCAAACTCAATATATGCTTTTCCTATTTTAATTTCTTGTAGGAAAAAAAATTGGGGATCTGGAATTATTCCTTCTTAGAGAGAAGTAATAGTTTTATGTAATCCCTGGGTACGGTGCTGGTCCCCACCACCCTGCCCCAGAGCTCAAGGCATAGCTACATGGGCTTGCCATTTTTTTTTTTTTATTGAGTTGATAAAAATCCAGTAGGACTAATAGATCAGAATATGGAAAGGAGCCTGGATGAGAAGCAGCTGAGACTGGACAGTTTGATGTTGCACGTATCATAACCAAATGCCATTCAAGGGTCACCTTTTCTGTATAAGATCCTGTTTGGATCTCCTACTTGAGACATGGCTCAGGTCGTGACAATAGAAGGGTTACTTGCAAAGGTTTTTCAAGGACTGCCTCCAAAATCTGCCCTCAGGAACTACAGAGGGAATGAGGGATGCCGAGGGCTGTGGCAAAGCCCCCTGAGGGAAGGGAGAGGTGCATACAAAGGATACAAAGGAGTGTGGGAGGGGCCAGTGTGGGTTTTGACTTAATATGGGAGTCAGGGAGGTTGAAGGATTTTCACCCTGATAGGGAAAATGAATAACTTTTTTTTTTTGAAAGAGAGAGGACAGGGGAAGGGCAGAAGGAGAGGGAGAGAGAGAGAATCCCATCGTTATCACCTATTTAGCTCAAAGGAGAGGCCATGCCCTTGCCCAGTATAGAGCTGACTTGGGGCTTGATCCCACAACCCCAAGATCATGACCTGAGCCAAAATCAAGAGTCAGATGCTTAACCTTAACTGAGCCCCCAGGCACCCCTCTTTTTATTTTATTTTTTTCAGAATTCTGCCTTGTCTTACAATTCCTCCTTTGGCAGTCTACTTTCCTGAGAGGGGAATGTTCATTTGGCTTGGGGCTTGTGGGAGTGTGATGTGGGTTTGACCAGCATATGCCCATCTTCGCCGTGTCCTTGCCATGGCTTACATGCAGGAGAGAAAGAAGATGACTAGAGGGGAGATCAGAGGAAGAAAAGGCAATGGAGGGCGGGTGGGGTTGGTGCAAAGGAAAATAAGAGGAAAGCTTAAAATATAGAGTGACCATGGTCATTTTATTTTATTCTTTACTCAGACATCCGCTTTGGGGGAAAAAAGGTCTAAAACTGACGACACAAGTGTTGGCAGTAGACAGAACCAGAAATTTGGTCCTAACTGTATTAACTGCATTAGGCCTGAACTCTTTCCCCTGTACAATGAAGGCCACGAGGCACCAACAAAAGAAGCTCTGTGACCTTCTCAAATGCCGACTTTTTAGGGATTGGAGTATTCCATTCTGAAGGGTTACGAGAGTTCTAGATACCTGAAGATTGCCAAAATGAGGGTCAGACACTGATACACGGCCACACAGAGCCATCTGCACACCCGGACCGTCCTAAAGCCAAGGCGGGGTGGGGGGGGCGTTTCCAGAAGATGACCGCAGATTGGACCCCCAGAATGTGCAAAGGCCTCCCCTCTACAACCCGGAGGCCGATGGCCCAGATACCAGATCTCTGCAGCCCAGGACGCTGGAGAAAAGATTTTTCTGCCCCCTCCACCTCCAGTTCTGAAATAATTCGGTGTTTCAGACGGGGGCTGGAACAGAGGCAAACCTGCAAACCCTGAATGCTACAGAAGGAAGCAGGCCAGGAAGGAAAAGATGAGCTGGACACAGTTCAGTTCTCAGCAGTAAGGACAAGTCTAGAAATGCAGGAAGGAAACCCAGAATGCAGGCCTGGGCGGGGTGTGGGGAGGGGTACTTTAGGGCTGCATTTCCATTTCCAGGGCCAGGCTGTACTTTGTGTGGGCACACTTTTCCTGACAGAAAGCTGATGTTCTCACGACATAAATACTCAACATTAATAACAGCATAGGAGACCGCTGTCTGCAAAGATGCCAGGTTGGATGCAGATGGGCTGCAGATACCTCAGAGGGTTTCACAAAAATAAGAGCAGGCCCTGAAAGTCTGTCAGAGGAGAGGAGTCCTCAAAGATGGTGGGAGGGAACGCGGGAACAGCTCGGGCACATGAGCCTTTTAAAATGGGACGCGTTGGCCTCGAGCCCATTAAATGTCTGCAGTTCTGCCTCCGTGCCCTTCACAGGAAAGCTGCTGGGAGAGAGTTGGTCGCGGACGCCCAGCTCCCCGAGGGCCATCCCTGAGGTTTTACCGCCATCAAGTGGAACCATGGAGTGTGGCAGCCGCGGACCGGCCCCGGCTTGGAGAGAGAGGCCCAGAGCCAAGACGTAGTCTGTTTCCCACCGGACAGTGAAAGCTGAGAGGATGATTGTTGAGCTACATTTCACTATCACCCATTCGGTTCAAAGGAGAGGCCATTTTGGTTCCCAGGAGTCAATCAACGGGCATCACTCGGGGACCAGGCTGGGCTAAACTCGCACATTCTATTTCAGCCCCGGGCCGGTGGAGACCTACAGGAAGTCTTTGAAACCCTCTTCTCCTGCATCAGAGCAGTCGCCAGGTGCCAGCACTTCCAGTCCCTGCGATGTCCCTATTTTAACAGAAGAATTTAATTATGTCCTGAACGTGTAAGACCTGAAGATGGAGTAGTAGCCACGGGGGATGACAAGGGCTGTTTGAATGGGGAGCCTTTATCTACCTCCCGGCAAGAAAAAGAATTCAGTGAAGGAACGGTCTATTTGTCCCAACGCTGTCTTTCTTAGAAGAGAAGCCAGCAACAGGTGCCATTCCCATGTTTTCTCCTGTTTTTGAAGAGGTTGACGTGGGAATACAAAGGCCTGGCAGATCCTCTTCCCTAACAAGAAAGCAGATCCAGGGTCATCTGTGGCTTTACCTTTCACTCAGCCCCCTTTACTCAGTTGATGGGCTGAAGCCCAGAGGAAAGAAAAGAGGGGAGGGAATGTGTATTTCTTGAATACCTACACTGTGACAGATAACAGACGTGAAATTATATTGTGTTCTCCTCACAGCAACCTCACCAGGTTTGGGCCTCTTAAGACTAGAATGGTCTAGAAGGATCCAAATCATGACTTTTAATTCCCCCTTTGCAACGCAAAACTAGGCTAATGTTAGTGCAAAGCCATGTGATAAAGAATCAACCAAATCTCTGTAGAATGTAAATATCCTGAATTCAGAGTGTCATCAGTTCACCTCCAACCTCACCTCAAACCTCTTCCCACACCAGGTTTCCCTTTTGATGAAGAACAGAGCATCAGGCTCTTGGGAGGTAACCTCCTAATTCAGCTGCAAGTTTTTAAATGTCATTCAGTTTTAGTACATGGGGAGTTGTTGGTTTTTTTTCCTTCACCAAAAACTGTTTCCTATGGCCCTGCCCCACAGAGCTGTTTCTGGAATTAAGTAAATAAAAACTGTCAGGTGCCATGTCTTTTCCAAGGGATATTATGAACCAATTCTGTCAAATAGGGATGTGAATGTATGCCCTCCTACAATTAAACCTGTGAATCGTGAAGCTGGCTTTAAGGTCTCCTTCCTGCCCAACTTGGCCTGCCAAACCCCATTCCAAGGTTGTCACTCCTCTGCCTTCCTGCAGCAAAACCTCAGGATCCATGACCCTTCTTGGGTCCCCGTGTCACCCTTGTCCCTCACCTCCACAACTGGGGAAAACACACTTGTCTTCCACGTAAGGAGGTGGAGAAATGTCTGGAGAAGGGTCAAGTGCACACCCAGTGGAATTGAACCTTGAACTTCAGCTCCAGGACCTCAGCTCCATGTGAAGACAAGTCCCTGCCCTCTCTCCTTCAGGTCCAGTGCACACCCCTTGTACCGTCCCTCTGCCACCATCAAAGACTTGCCACCACATCTTTATTGCATCTCCAAGTGAGGAGCAGTGAATAACTTATTCTACAAGGAACACTCCCCATTTGTAGACAATGCCCCTTATAGAACACAGGTGGTGAACACAATGTGAAGCTATTTACAGAAGCTGAGGGGCAAGAGGATGACAGAAGAATCCGTGCCAGGAATTTAGAGCAAGAACAGAGCACGAATTCTCCTGGCAAGGAGAAATCGGGCTTGTCCCTGCCCATGAGATACAAGAGAAAGTTCTGGGAAAGCAGGCAGGGGAGCTTATGTCCGGGGATGGACAGCAAGTTGGGGAATGGTGACCAGTGAATTGGTGCCGGGGACCCACAGGGGCCCCGTGGTAGCGCTGTAGAGATGAGTACATTTGGAGTGACCTTTAGCCTCTCGTACCCAGGCAAGATGGGAGGGTGCCAGTCAGATGGCTTCCAGTGTAGATTTCGGCAGGGACAGGCCTTGGCTGTTTTTGCTCAGATTTGCAGTTCTGCTCTGGGCCGAGCCATCCTCCCCAAACCAGCCCTGGGTGAGAAGAGCTGGCTCCTGAAGCTCACTGAGCCCGGAAGCGGTCAGATGACCAGAGCTTTTAGTCACCTGTGAAATGGCTCAGTGATGGACACACCCTGAGTTGCCAGAGGCTCACTCCCACTTGAAAGAAGTACCCTAAGCCTGGGACAAAGGAAAACGCTAGAGTGCTAGGCCTTGGAGTCTTGTTAGCCCCCCAGCAACTCCAGAAGGGAAGGTAAGTTCTTCCCAAAAGGTTTCTGTACAGTTTCCTTGGGCGCCTTGGGATTTAGCCCTTATCCCTCGGAACTCCCCACCGGCTGGCTGACTTGCTGTTGGTCCTACGCTTCAGAACGGCTAACTGCCGCCTTTCCTTCCTTCGTAGTCATTGTAAGGGCTAGTCCGAGTCTGGGCCCGTGGAATGGAGAAATCCTTTTGGGAGGTCCGATTCTGAAAAGGAAGCAGCCATATTGTTAAGCCCACTCCAATTCCCAGATATTTCAACAGAGCTCTGATCTGGGTGGGAACCTTAACTCTCTCCCCTTCTCCCATCCCTCCCCGTGAAGCGCTCTCCCTGTGCCCTGGGAATCCTCCAGAAATACCAGGAATACTCCAGTCTCCCGTGCTAACCCGTGAGGCAGATCACGGGAAAGGAGGCATGTGGTCCTTCCAAGATGGCCGTCGAGGGCCCTCAGAAGGGCTACAGCCTGTGTTCCTGAAGGACAAACATTCCCCGCGGGCTAATGCCCCTGATGAGAAAGGAGAAAGAAACCATTACCTGCAGCTGGAAATGGGTGGAATAAGGCGCGTAGAGTGCATCCCCCAGCTCTTCAAGACCTAGAACAGAGGGAGGGGAGGGTTACAGCCCTGCGGCCCCACCAGCTTCCTGCTCCGGCCTGTGCTCACCCCCAGTCGGTCAGTTATCAAAGCAGGTCCTGGTATCCATTTGTCTGTCTCCCCAGGAGACTGATTCATGGCGGGAGAGACCATCCCAGGGCCAGGGCCAGGGCCAGGCACAAAGTAAGCACCACACTGAAGGAATAAATGAGTAACTACCAACTCAGGATCACCAGGGAAGCACCTTTCTGGAAAACTTCCCGGCCCGTGCACCTCATCCCAAGACCACCTCAAAAGCAATTTGAAACCATTATCTTTTCGGGTATAGATCTGGCCAGAAGGTGTCACCTAGGGTGAATCTCACTGAGGATTTACCCACTTCCTTAACTTCCCACAAAAAAAAAATTTTTTTTTCTTTTTACTTTCTTTGGGAGGGGGCAGAACTTTTGAGCAATTGTTTTCCGTGTCTTTGGGGAAAATGAGAGGGATTTAAACTCTGGAACAGAAGAGCAAAGGCATAAAATCATCATGAATACAATTAAACAATCCATTTATTTCCCCCCAAATGTACCTTTTCAGTACACTTCACACATACCTCAGACACTTTCTGTATATAAGATACTGTGAAAAATCTAAAGACTAGGGGCACCTGGGTGGCTCAGTCAGTTATGTGTCTGCCTTTGGCTCAGGTCATGATCCCGGGGTCCTGGGACCAAGGCCCAAATTGGGCTCCCTGCTCAGTGGGGAGCTCTCCTCCCCGCTTGTGTTCTTTCTCTCTTGCTCACTATCTCTCTCTCTCTCTCTCTCTCTCTCTCAAATAAATAAAATATTTTTTAAAGAAAGAATCTAAAGATTAACCAGAATGACTCCTGGCCTGAGGCTAACCCTGGAGAGCAAGGAATATATGACAGCTACACAAATAGCTATGGAATGACACACACTCTGATAAGAGCCTTTCAAAGTTCTATAGCTTGCCGGTGGAGTGAATAATGAGACTAGGGAATGTGTGACTCTGGAAAAGGACGAGGGCAGGGAGAAGGACATGCCTGGAGCCTGGACACACAGGCGGGGAAAGGCAGTGACTTGGTTTGTTTGGACTGAGAGCATGGCTTCCATGGGTCTTGGGTTCTGGCTGTGAAAAGCCTCCCTATGCAAATATGGTGGGTACTGGGGAGCCAGCGAGATATGTGAGCAGGAAAATTAGTCTGAGACGTATTTTAGGGAGAGGAAGGTGACAGTGGTCCATAAAATGAACGGGAAGAGGGATGAAAGGGAGGAATCGTCCTTAGGGAGTGATAACAGGGAGTCCAGGAGTGTGGTGACAGAAGGCAGGAGAAGGGGCAGGAGCCTGTGGGGGTTAAAATATCCCCTCCAGCCATCCCCGCTTCCCTTCAGGCTTCCAAGTGCCCAGGAGAGGGACCACAGCTGCTGTGAGAAGCACCGGGGAGCTTTGCACCCCCGGCAAGCCGCAAGGGCAGAGACAATTGTTAGCTGAAGCTAAGAATCTCGCTCACTCCCATCCCTCTCTCCTGTCCCAGGCCCATCCCCCTCCCTTGGTTAGACCCAGAGATCAACGTAAGCCCCAGAAACTGATGAATAGATTCCTTGGGGCAAGGACAGTCTCTAGCTATCAGTTTAGCCCCTTGTTTGTTGTGAGAACAACATGAGACCTGGTTGCTCACAACTTCGGGCGGGAGCCAAGTCACTGGACTTTTTATGTCAGATGCAATCTCTTCCCTCTCTCGGCCCAGAAACACACAGTAAGATGTGGCTCCTCAGGATAAATCCCCAGTAACTTCATGGAGATCCCTGCTGGTTTATGATAAAAGAGCTTTCTCCTTCCTCTGTGCTCTGTGACCACAGCAAGAAATCAGGGTGTGGCTTTCTAAATTCAAATCGATAAAGGCCCCACATTTCTGGAAGGAACACCTACTTCTCTTTTATAAAGAACACAATCTCACCTGCTTGTCTCTAGAGATTTTTTTAAGTCATTCCTTTGCTCCATCTTATTTTGACTCAGAGAAACCCACAGGGTATTGTGTAGAAAGTACGAGATTAAGACTCCAGAGGCCAGGGCGCCTGGGTGGCTCAGTAGGTTAAAAGCCGCTGCCTTCAGCTCAGGTCATGATCCCAGGGTCCTGGGATCCAGGCCCACATCGGGCTCTCTGCTCAGCAGGGAGCCTGCTTCCTCCTCTCTCTGCCTGCCTCTCTGCCTACTTGTAATCTCTCTATGTCAAATGAATAAATAAAATCTTTAAAAAAAAAAAAAAAGAAAAAAAAAGACTCCAGAGGCCCGCTTCTAGTTCTATTAGAACTCTAACTAGCTGGGTGTTTTCAAGCAGGAGCTGAGCCTTGGGGACCTTATCAGTTCTGTCAGGGATATGACCTGGATGGTCTTGAGTATTCCTTACAGTTATAATATTCTATGGTTCTCCCCCCGCCCATCTTTCTATAAGGGATCCTCAGCCAGCCATGCTCTGTACCTTGGGTGATTTCCTCTTGAGAGTAGGCTCTGTTCTCCACACCATAGCTCTGCTTCATGAGTTGAGGTTTACAAAATGTATCCTCAACAGGGTAATCCATGGGGTTCCGTTGTTTTGTGAGCAGCCGAAACTCAGGTGCAACGTAAGCCAACAGGAAAACCCAGCCATTAGCCACCAAGGCCGAGCTGAGGATGGTATCATCCCACGCGGGGCCAAAGGTGGAAATCAGGAGCAGGGTGATCCAAGCCACCCAGATGGCGATGGAGAGAAGCATGGTGAGGAAGATGTGGACCCCATGTCTCTTCCAGCCGCTGAAGGCTCCACAGAAGATGAAGCAGGACATGAGGCAGGTCAGTGCCATCAAGAAGAGGACATAGATGAGCAACATGACAAAGTCTTCATTGCGCCGAGAGGCAGAGAGCTCAGAGAAGATAGCAACGTTGGTCCTGTTCATGGTGAGGATGAGGTACTCTGCGGCAATGATGTCCTGCACGAGGCTGAGGCCCACGGCCAGGCTCAGCATCACCAGCAAGGACAGGGGCCTCCTCCCATGCACCAGCTTCATCAGGTTGAAAGCGTGAGCCAGGAGGCAAGAGAAGCAGAGGGAGAAGAGGACCCCGAAGAGGAAGAAGCGGGTGGGCCCGCTGCTGCCATCAAGCTGAATGATGAAGGCGAAGGTGAGGCCGAAGATCCCCAGAACGCCCAGGAGGAAGAGAAACTGGGTCGGGAGCACCTTTCGCCTGTTGGAGTCTTGCACCTTGCAGACGAGAATCAGGAGAGCAAACATGAAGGCCACTGAGGTCACAGCCCCAACTGCGGCCACTGCTTCTAGGACAATGCCCCAAATTTCAGTGGTATCACAAAGTCTGTGGTACCTGGCGTCCAGGTTGGAGCGGCAACCTTTAGGGGACGTGGTGGCCATTCTGGTCCTGCCAAGAAGCACAGTTGGGGGGAGGGAGAGGTGAATCGCCTAACAAACTCAGGCACAGGGACCCAAAAAGATTAGGAAAACCTTTCATATGTTTGACCAGCGTGTTGCCCCTGAACTTGCTTCATTAGACAAAGCTACTTTTCTCCAGCTCTCCTGGCAAATTCTAAAGACGGATGAGGGAAAAAACCAAATCTCCTCACAATTAAGCTATACTAATGTGTACGCTGACACCAGAGGACTCAGTGCTCTGGGGAGGAGTTGCGGGGTCTCATTTCAAAAAATAACTTTCCGGGGGTCCTGATATTTCTGCCTGGTATTGTGTCAGAATTCATGAACGTGGAAGTCTCTAAGCTTAAACTTTAATCATAATTTAATAGTCTCGCCTCTGCTTTCTGCTCAGGTCATGATCTCAGGGTCCTGGGATCGAGGCCCGCATCGGGCTCTCTGCTCAGCAGGGAGCCTGCTTCCCCTTCTCTCTCTGCCTGCCTCTCTGCCTCCTTGTGATCTCTCTCCCTCTGTGAAATAAATAAAAATAAAATCTTTAATAAAAAAAAAACAGTCTTGAGGTGTTTTTCCACCTTTGCTTCTGTTTCAGGGATTTGTAAGCATCCCATTCTTTTTTTTTTTAAGATTTTATTTATTTATTAGAGAGAGAGAGAGAGCAGGCGAGAGAGAGCACTTGAGCGGGAAGGGGCAGAGGGAGAAGCAGACTCCCCGCTGAGCTAGGACCCCCCCCCCCCCCCGGCTCAATCCCAGGACTCCGGGATCATCACGGCCTGAGCTGAAGGCAGACGCTTAACCAACTGAGCCACCCATGCGCCCCGTACACATCCCATTCTTTCATGGATAAGAGGAGTTATCTGAACTGTAGATTTCTCTGTGGAAGGCCAAACATCCACTTCGCCACTGCTGAATCCTCTTCTCAGCTCTCCAGTACTATGTTAGAAGGGGTTTTTTCCCCCCCGTAAAGTTTGTAAGGATGGCTCTACTCTTATTCCAAGAAATGATGGAAAGAGTCTTCCCTGTCAAGTTTCTTGTTAACTATCTGTAAGGAGGGAAGTCCTGGAGGATATACCAAAAAACAGTGGATAATCCAGTGAAAGATATTACCAATAGCTAAAGCTCATTTTTACTCTGGATGAGAAACTGTTCTAATCACCTTTCATATATATTAGTTTAATTTCACAACAACACTAGGAGGTAAAAAATATTAGCCCTAGGGCGCCTGGGTGGCTCAGTGGGTTAAAAGCCGCTGTCTTTGGCTCAGGTCATGATCTCAGGGTCCTGGGATCGAGACCCACATTGGGCTCTCTGCTCAGCAGGGAGCCTGCTTCCTCCACTCCCTCTCTCTCTCTGCCTGCCTCTCAGCCTACTTGTAATCTCTTCCTGTGTGTCAAATGAATAAATAAAATCTTTAAAAATATATATTAGCCCTATATTACAGAGAAAACTGTGGCAGAGACAAGTCAAGTTACTTCCCCAACATCACACAGCAAGGAAATGGCAGAAGCAGGATTTGAACATAAGTTATCTGGCTCTAAGATCCCTGCTCTCAGCTACAACAGGTGTCACCTCTCTATTGAGTTCTAGTTGGCCTTAAACATAATCTGAGATATTCTCGTTCTCTCTCTCCCTCTCTTATCTCCTCCCCTTTTTTTCCCTCATCAGATGTCCCATAAACCAGCCCTGTTGAAGGTCTTGATTCCACTTAGTTCAGCCCCACACGGGCTAGGAGCTCCCAGGTGACAAATGATCCGCAAAGCAGATAATCTGCTCACCCATTCAAGGACAAGCAAAACTGACCAGCTGGGGGCCCTGGGTGGCTCAGTCAATTAAGTGTGGACTCTTGATTTCAGTTCAGGTGGTGATCTCCGGGAGGGGTGGGGGAATCAAACCCTATGTTGGGCTTTGCACTCAACTCAGAATCTGCTTGTGCCTCTCCTCCCCATGCCCCCCTCCTGTTCCAGCTTGAGCATGTCTTCTTTCTCTCTCTCTCTCAAATAAATAAGTAAACTAAATCTTTTTAAAAAACTGATTGGCTGTAGTTCCTTTATATCTCTGCTTGATCTCCCGGACCTGCTTCCTTCTCTATTCCCACAACCTTCACGTCAATTTTAAACCCAGCTGACGTCCCAAACCTCATGAAATCTAATTCCCAAGAATTCAGGACACAGTAGGAAGGTAAAATGGGAAATTGGAAGAGAGAAGGAGTTTGTACATTTCCTTAAAATATACAGTACTCAAAGTGTGGGGCGCCTGGGTGGCTGAGTGGGTTGGGCCTCTGCCTTCAGCTCAGGTCATGATCTCAGGGTCCTGGGATCGAGCCCCGCATGGGACTCTCTGATGGGCAGGGAGCCTGCTTCCCCCTCTCCCTCTGCCTGCCTCTCTGCCTACTTGTGATCTCTCTCTCTAATAAATAGATAAAATCTTTAAAGAAAATACATATATACAGTACTCAAAGTCCAAAGTCAATGTTAGGTAAGATGTTGAAATTCAAAAATGCTAAGGTTTTTAACAGTTTGTCAACAAACTATCATTTTTTCTGGATTATCTGGCTGTTTATCTAGGACACCAATCCTTTTGTTTTGTTAAACGCTATTTGTGCCTGGATTTGGGGAGGGGTGGTTGTAAATTTTCTTTTCCTTGATAGGATTGCTCACTCAACAGTGAGAAGTTCTGAACTGACTCAAAGAGAAATAGGTCAGGGCAGGGTCAGGGCAGGGAGTAGCTGACAGGGTTAGAGGAAGAAAAGGCTCACTGAGAACCCCTCCACAGAAAATCACCAGTGAAAGATCTTGACCTCCTCAAAGGCCAAATAGGGATAGACTGTGCAGAAAGGCATTGAAAAAAGGGGAACTGCTGGACAGGGAAGGAGGAAATAGTACAAAACATTCACTGCACCTTGCCTCTTTCCTGATAGCAGAAAAAAACAGCCAGAAGGTCTTCACCACATGCCCATAAATACTTATAGACAAGATTTCTCTGGCCCTTCACAGCTCTGTGGACGCTGTGATCAACCCAAGGAAAAAGAACATTCGTGTCTCCTTCTATCTTATGTCTTCAAGATCCAACCTCAAGTCAGGGAAACCGCACAATGGGATACGGAAGGAGGCACTCCTCGCTAACTGTCCAGAACAACTGTCCACTAACTGCATCTTCGTCAATGCAGACGGAAGTCAAACATCTGCTTCCCTTAAAGATATAAAAATCTGGGGGCGCCTAGGTGGCACAGTCCGGTAAGTATCGGACTCTTGGTTTCAGCTCAGGTCCTGATCTCAGGGTCGTGGGCTCCAGCCCTCGTCTGTCGGTTGCGCTCTGCACATAGCTCAGAGTCTGCTTGAAAGATTCTCCCCCTTGGGGCTCAGTGGGTTAAAGCCTCTGCTTTCGGCTCAGGTCATGATCTCAGGGTCCTGGGATCGAGGCCCGCATCGGGCTCCCTGCTCGGCGGGGAGCCTGCTTCCTCCTCTCTCTCCCTGCCTCTCTGCCTACTTGTGATCTGATCTCTCTCTCTCTCTGTGTCAAATAAATAAATAAAATCTTTAAAAAAAAAAAAAGAAAGAAAGAAAGAAAGATTCTCTCCCTCTGCCCCTCCCCACCCTTAAATAAATCAATAAATCTTAAAAAAAAAAAAAAGATGTAAAATCTGCATTTCAGTTAGATGAGATAGTCATCACCCTAGCATTGATTTATTCTCATGGCAATTAGGGAAAAAAATTGTATATATGCATATATATGCAATATAAAACACACACTTACATACACGAATATTATATATATATTAGACTTATAGGTATGGTGTGTTAGGATAAAATAACTTAAGTAATATAAGTAACAATTTATAGCTTCAATCTATCTTCCTAACTTTTTTTTTAGGATTTTATTTATTTGACAGAGAGAGAGAGAGAGCGAGAGAGGGAACACAAGCAGGGGGAGTGGGAGAGGGAGAAGCAGGCTTCCCACCAAGCAGGGAGCCTGATGAGGGACTCCATCTGAGGACCTGAAGGCAGACTCAACGGCTGAACCACCCAGGAGCCCCTATCTTCCTAACTTTTTAATGAAATTTGGCTCACCACGCTTAACTTTGTTTCGTATCAGTCATTCACTCAGCAAATATTTCCTGAGCACCACGATGTGCCAGTCACTAGGCTAGAAAGTCGGTGGTTAAGGGGAAAATAGAGAAGGGCCCTAGCACAGCAGAAGGGACAGACAGACAGAATCTGCCACTACTGCCGCAGGCTTCCCGCAGCCCTTCGTCACCAGAGTCTGTCACCTGCTCTCTACCACAGGGTCACCCTACCACATGCGGAGCACAGAGCAAAGAACGGGTCACGGGTCGTGTTCTGCCTCTTCAGGGCAGAGCAAGATGAGAAATGGGAGCAAGAGGGCAGGCATCCCCTGAAACACAAGTCCCCAAGGTCTGTTTCGCTTCGCCTACACGCGCACCCACTCCGGTGGTGGTGGTACAGGGAAGTGAGGAGCAGACCGGGCTGGCTTATGGGTGCCAGGCGTGTGGGAGACCGGCTGAATGCAAGCACCCTGCACACCGGGAAAGGGAGGGACCCAGGTTCAGCGCATTTCCTCCGCTCTGACCTTCACCTCTCCACCCCACTCCCTCTCCGATCCCTCATAAGGGCATAAGGGCGGTGCCTAGTTGCAAAGGTATTTCCCCCTCCCAGTCCTGCCCTGACAGCTGCTCCTTCCCCACCTTTCAAGGTAGGACTGTCCCTTGACCGGCAGGCAGTCAGGAGCATCGCCCCGAAACTGTGAGGGACTTTGGGCCTGAGGACTCTAAATCTTGACAGGGACAGATGAGGTGTTTGCCTAAAGGATGGTTGTGGTGCTGGCCAGAGGAACAGTGAGGCAGAACCTCCCGCTCCCAACTGAGACCTCCAACTTAGACCTCCGGGCCCATCTCTTCGGGTGGCAGCTGTGCGGGAGGGGGTTGTGTCGGGGGTCTCCGGGCATCTGCAGACCAGGGTCCAATGAAAGCAATGGGCCACAGGTGTGGAGAGGGGAGAAAACCAATTTCCCCCCATTTCACCTCCACCTCCCACCCCAATCATACGCGGGAGATGGGCAAACTGTTCCTGAAGGGCCTTTAGAACACCGCTTTTAGGGGCTCCTGGGTGGCTCAGTCAGCTGGGTGGTTGCCTTTGCCTCCGGTCATGATCTCAGGGTCCTGGGATCAAGCCCTGTGTGGGGCTCCCTGCTCAGCGGGGAGTCTGCTTCTCCCTCTGCCCCTCCCCCCTGCTCATGCTTGCTCTCTCGCGCTCTCTCTCTCTCTCCCTCTTAAATACATAGAATATTTTTTTAAAAACACTATTTTTTTTTAAAAAGAAGTTGACATTTTCAAGCATACTCGCAAAGCCCATGGGCTCATCACTTGGTTTCAGAAATGACCAATAGATGGCCAATTCTGCTTGATCGCCATCCCCATCCCGCTCACTAGATTATTTTTAAGCAAACCCCAGACATCGTATCATTTTAGGCACAAACACTTCAGTGTGTAGCTCTAAAAGATAAAACTCCTTTTTAACTTAACCGCACCTCGAAACTTAACAATAACCCTGTAATATCAAATATCCAGTTAGGCTTCATATTTCCCAATTCTCTCACAGACCTCTTTTTAAAATTTTTCTTAGCAAACACGTTTTTATCTGAGTGACTAATTTTGTTGGAATTATCCTTACTTCACCTCTGTTAGCCCTCCTCCACCTCTTCCCCCAGCATGACAGGCATTGTGCAATGGGTCTGAAATGTTCTCAGTACTTTGAATTTGGTCAGAGGAAAATAAAACTCACCGGACTCATTAACGAGCAGCTCTGTACAGAGAAGACCCTGTGTCACCCAGGGAGTGGCCCAGATGAGGAAGAGACAGGGAAGGTAGCTAGGGGAAAGGACAGAGGTCTGCGAAGCTAAAAAGGACTTCTAGAAAGTGAGGTTTGCGGGGGTGGGGGGGTGGGAAGGGAAGCAATCAGCATTTGAGAATAGGAACTGCCAGGAGCTAGTGAAAGCGCCTTGGAGAAGAACGTAAGGGCTGGAGCAAGAAAGAGAAAATGGAATGAGACCCGGGGTTCTTTGGCCATCCTTTGGAACCAAAGGCAAGGACCTTTGAGAGAGACCCAGGGTCCAGCCAAGAAAGGACTAGCTCCTACGAAGATCAAATGCGGGCTGAAAGAAGCAACTTACTCTTGCATTTCTCTGAATGGGGAGAGCAAGTCTCCTCAGGAACTCACTTCACTCCCAGCGCACATCAGGCCAACTAAATGACTCCAGGGGTCTCATTATCCCTGTCCTCCGCCTGCAGCAACTGAGGCACAAGTCAGCTGACTCAGCCCAGTCACACAGTGAGGAAATGGCAGGGCTAGGATTCAAAACAGAACCTCAACCCCAAAGTTACACGGAGGAGCCGTTGGCCTGGTAAGAACTTTAGAGCCAGGAGGGACTTGCCCTTGGAAATGGGCGTGACTACATGGCCATCAGTCCTGGTGTGCTGCCTGAGGCTTTGAGCAGGGGTGAAATCCACTGAGGCACAAAGCCGGCCCTTGGGAGCTGCTCCAGCTGTTTGAATTACGCATCGCCTCAGATTCCTATATGGAAAGATAACGAATGTCCCCCAGGCTGGCTGCAGGAGGCAGGGCAGGAAAGGAGGTCTTGGGAGAGAAGAAGAGAACAGGCCAGGAGGCATGACAGGGGTCTCCCCATTTGTGAACTGGAGCAGAGGTGCTAAAAGCCAACTTCAGATCTACCTCTGAGTTGGGAAATGGCCTGAGAAATCCCACATTACCAGACCCACCATGCATGTCCTATGGACTCCATCTCTCCAGTATCTCTTAAATATTCCACTTCTCCCAGCCCTAAGGCCGTCCATCTCTCCTGGACCACTTCAAAAGACCCACCTCCTTCTCTGGGCTTGGGCTTGTCCTCTCTGAGTCACTCTTTGGCGGGGAAGAGCCATAATCCTGCCCCAAGGCAGAAGGCTCTCCGCGGCAGAGCTTCCGATAGCACTTTTCGCACAGCCCTGCTATGCCTATTGCTCAGTCTGTGTCTTCCTCTGGATTCAAAGGCTCTGAGAAGGCAGGGACTGAGTAGTTCAATGTTTCTCCCCAGTCTCTGGACTAGCACCTGACATGTGGTAAAAGCCTAACCAGGATGGATGAGTGTGCACAGGAATAGGAGCGGAGTCTGGTGGGAGAGGTGGGGCTGCTCATGAGATGGGGTGGGGGTGGGGGGCAGACCTGGTCTCCTCACTAGCTCCTGTTTGCTGTTCTGAGTTCAAACCTCCCTTTCTCCCTTCCTCCTCCTCCCGTGGGCTATCTAGAACACACTTTGGGTCCGAGGCTAGTGGCTCTGGGCCATGTCTGGAACCATGCTCCCAACTAAATGACTCCAGGGGTCTCCCAGGAGAGCATGAATACTGAGGTTTCCCAGTAAGCAGCGAGGGATTTACTAGGATCCAGTCCTTCGTTCCCACCCAACTCCCTGATGACTAAACCCTGTGCTTTGGAGGAACATGGTAGTTTTAGTATGTGTAGCCTATGACCTGGGACATGAGGAAAGGACTTTTCATTAGTCACAGGGGGAGACTCCTTCACTTACTGCAGATGCTAACTAAACTAACCACCCACCATCCAGTAACCCAACAACACCTACAAACGAGGCCTCGAGGTCACCAGGCACTGTCCTAAGCCCTTCTGGAATGAGTCAGGGCATGAAAAGAAAAGTTCTAAAGGAAAAGGAGAGGTAAAGGGCAAAAGGAAGAAGAAGCACAAGAAGTGGAGGGGAGAGGGGTGGAAGAAAGGCAGGGAGGGAAGGGAGGAAAGGGAAAGGGAGTCACTTTCTGGGCTCAAGTCCAAGCCCAGTCTTTACCCCACCCCTTCAGAAAGAAGGAGTTTCAACTGCATCAGATGTGGACACTACCTCCTGGAACTTCCCTCCTCTCCCCTGTAAAATGAGGGTGGGGTGCTGAACTAGAGGGTGCAAGCCCAGTCCAGCCTCACTCTTCACCCCTCTAGGACGCTCCTTTTAGACAACCGCCAAATCTTTCTCCCTCCCCCTCATTCTTCTTCTTGCCCCGCCTCCCGTCATTCAAAGAACACGTCCTGCCAACTCCTAGTCAAACCCCAAAACAGGGCTGGGGGGTGGGGGATGCTGAAGCCTAGACCTGGAAGGTTGCGCAGGCTGGCCAGATGTGCTGCGCCCCTCCCCTCACCCCTCCCTTCCTGGCCCCGCCCCACCCCACCCCGGAGTAGCTGAGCCTGAATAACCTGGGGCCCCCAAGCCCTGCCAAGACCAAGCTTATCTTCCTCCTGTGAGACATATCTCATTCTGTCATCTGAAAATGAAGAGGACAATGCGTACCTGTTAGCACTGCCCGGGGGATAAATACCAAATAACTTGTGATTGTTGAAGCTGAGTCTTCACAACCCTGGCCAGGCAAAGGTGTGTATTTTTAGCATTTTCGTTTTCTCCCTCCTCTTGAATTGCCCCATTCGATATATTGTAATAGTCACAATATAATTACGAGTAAAAATAGTGAGGACTAGTGTCACATACTGAGTTCCCCAGAGCCAGGCACAATGCCAATTGTTTACGTGTTTATAGGTATTCTCTCACTTACATGAGTTTACATCTGTTATCTATCTCATTTACTATTCCTACAGCCCATTTTACAGGTGAGAAGACTGACCCTTAGCAGTTACACATCCAGGGTGCCTGGGTGGCATAGTGGGTTGAGCAGGGGACCCTTGGTTTTGGCTCGGGTTGTTGACCTCAGGGTGTGGGATGGAGCCCAGCAGTGATCTCAGGGTTGTGGGATCAAGCCCCAGCCCCATATCGGGCTCCTAGTCTGCTTAAGACTCTCTCTCCCTCTGCCTCTCCCTCTCCCTCTCGATTTCTCTCATAAGAATTTACATGTCCAGTGTCACACAGCTGCTAAGACTGTCCTTTTAAAAGCGGCCTTGCACCTGGGTGGCTCAGTGGGTTAAGCCCTTGCCTTCGGCTCAGGTCATGAACTCAGGGTCATGAGATTGAGCCCCAAATCTGGCTCTCTGCTCAGCGGGGAGCCTCCCCCCGCCGCCTACTTGTGATCTCTGTCAAATAAATAAAATCTTTTTTAAAAAATTTTAAAAAGCTGGGCGCCTGGGTGGCTCAGGGGGTTGGAGCCTCTGCTTTTGGCTCAGGTCATGATCTCAGCATCCTGGGATCAAGGCCCGCATCGGCCTCTCTGCTCAGCAGGGAGCCTGCTTCCTCCTCTCCCTGTCTCTCTGCCTGCCTCTCTGCATACTTGTAATCTCTCTCTGTGTGTCAAATAAATAAATAAAATCTTTAAAAAAAATTTTTAAAAAGCTGTCTTAATCATAATGTAAATTTTTCATTTCATCTCGAAATCACTGTTAGGAACTCTGAAGCTTTTCTCCCTGACTCTAGCCTCTCTCCACTTAAACCAGCTCTTGAGAAGTCTCCACAGTGAGCGATCCTACACTCAATCAACGAACATTTAAGTGCCTCCTTTACGTCAGGTACTGTGTTAAATGTACCAGTCACACAGACCCAAAGTGTGGCTGCTGCCCCTGGGAGGACCAACAGGGTTCCAGTGACATACAAATAAGGGGGCACAGGGTGTGCAGGGAAGGCTGGGAACACAGGGAAAACAGTGAGTCGTTCCACCTAATAGGTCTTATTTTTGTTCTTGTTTTTTTTAACACTATGAAGATCAAGGAGGGGAGGCATGAAAGATGTGCAGCCAATAGTGGGAGATTTTTAGGAAGGCAGAAGAGACAGGGCTTGGGAAATGAAGGAGGCCAGGTTACTTCTCAGATTTCTGGCTTACGAAACTGAATGGAACTTAGAAACACAGGCTGGTGAGGACCGAGGCCAAATGGAGCTGTGCTGAATCTAAGATGAATATGGGCCGTGCAACCAGTGGCATCCAGAAATGATGATCACGAAGTCCTCCTGAGAGTTTACTCTGGACTACACACTGTTTCATTCATTTCATTGTGGGAATCCACAACAACCCTTCTTATTATGCCCCCTTTTCACCATTGAGGCACAAAGAAATTAAATAACTTGCCTGCGATCTCAGGGCGCTTAGAAGCCAGGGTCCAGGACCCCAGGTTGTGCTGACCCCTCTGCCCTTGGACATGAGAATCTGAGGCTCCCACCTTACACACCGCGTGGGCCTAGAGGAGGTATCTGAAGCCTTGAGAGGAGACCCGGATCACACATTGAGCAAGTGCAAGTAAGGTGGGAAGGGGGCCAAGGGCAGGACCATGGGAACACCATCTCATCAACGCAGGAGTCGGCGAAAGGTGTTCCAAAAAATGATCAGGGGTTGATGATAATAACAGGCCCAAGTGGTTTCCCAGAAGCCAAGGAGCAGTTTCAAGAAATAAATAAATAATAATAAAAGAGCAGTCAATACAGTTAAAGGCTGTAAGGAAGGGGAACAAAGAAGGGAAGGGATCTTTGCATTAACACATTAGCTCCTTTTCATCTGTTATAATAGATTCAGTCCCGATTTGAGCCTCATGGCTTTTCTCCAACCAGTCCTCCCACCCCTCTCCTCCTGCCTTCCTAACTCCCCATCTCCACCTCCATGCAAGGCAAGCCAATCTTTCAAGAGTTACTTCTATCCAGAAGGGAACAGGGGCTGACCCAAGGCCTTATGATAAAGTCATGTTCTTTGTCTCTGCGTGTTCATTGCTCTCCCAGCCAGGAAGACCCTTCCCCTCCTGGTCACAGTCCGTTTACCATACTGCTTCAAAACTTAGCCCAAAACTTACCTCTATCTTGAGGTTTTTAAAAATGATTAGTCCCATCTCATTATAAATTTGTGGGTCTCTTCATCATTTCTTAGCACTCAAGATTTTCCATATATATATATACATATGTTATATTATATATTCATATCAATGTTGACTCAACCATCAGCAAACTAGCTTCTTAAGGTATCAGAGCCAATTTCCTATTTGTTGGTATCATATCTGATAGGCGCTCTGCTCCGCACAGGGGTTGCTGAGCCAAAATTTTGGACTAAGACTGACCACTGAATATTTACTCAAAGCAAGTTATTTCTTATCAAGTGTGAGTAATGGGGAGGAAGAAGTTTTTAAGATGAATATGTACTGATGCTTATCCTCGTATTTTTATCGAGGCTGAGTTCTAAGACAAGGGTGGAGCCCATAGGAATTTCTCTGCCCTTGATGAAGGATTAGTTGTAAATGGAAAGTGTCTGCAGGGAAATCTCCAGGATCCCCTGTTCCTAGTAGTCATCCTAGTTCTGATGACATAAAAATGATTTTGGCAACAGCTTATGAATAACATCTGAATAACATCACTGAATTGAGTTTCTTTGTAGTAACTGAGAGAAAAAAAATTACGGAACCTCCTTAGGCAGATCTAAACAAGTTTAAGTACAGTGCTGATGGTAGAGTCTTCATTCTGGGGTAGTTCCCTGGGATCATTACCTACCGTCTTTCTCCATTCTAAACAAAGCACACGAAATTTAGATTATT
The DNA here is from genome assembly GCA_002007465.1 of Ailurus styani. NCBI lineage: Eukaryota > Metazoa > Chordata > Mammalia > Carnivora > Ailuridae > Ailurus > Ailurus styani. Next base: position 1,712,348 of record LNAC01000186.1, read on the forward strand.
GTAAAATAAATTGCTGGAATATAAAATAAAATACTGGAAATCTTTTAAAAAAACAAAAGAAACTAAGATTTTGAGTGAAACTTCCAAATCTATTAGGCCCAGGGGTTTAAGAAATAAAATATCCAGGAAACGGATAAAGTCCTCTACTGGTATACCAGCTCACAATTCTCAAAGATACCTTCTTTTAAATATTTTTTTTAAGATTTTATTTATTTGAGAGAGAGAAAGCACGGGTGGGGTGAGAGGCAGAGGGAGAAGCAGACTCCCCACCAAGCAGGGACTCTGATGCAGAGCTTGATCCCAGGACTCCAAGATCATGACCTGAGCTAAAGGCAGATGCTTAACTGACTGAACCACCCAGACACTCCTTAAATATTTTAATATATAAAGGGAACATATTCATGTTCAATCCAACAAGTCCCAAGCTAAACTTACCATCTCTCCTTACAAGGCTTCTAAGCCCTGAGACTAGCAAAACCAACCATTCAGTCCCTAAGCAGATAGAGTCTATCTAATGTGGGAAAGGATGGAGAGAGCAGACCATGTGGCCGAAAATTATCTGGCAATAGCAACCAACAGTTATTACAATAAATGTAAATGGTAACATTTTCATTCTGAAAAAATACTAAATTAAACTATAATAATACTTATAAGAACATCACCTAAAACAACAGGATTCAGAAACAGTTCAGAGTTGGGGTGCCTGGGTGGCTCAGTTGGTTAAGTGTGGACTCTTGATTTCAGCTCAAGTCAAGATCACAGGGTTGTGAGATCAGCCCCATGTCGATTCCACCCTGAGTGTGGAGTCTGCTTAAGATTCTCTTTTCCCCTCTCCCTCTCCCCCCCCAAAACAAAACAAAAATAAAACAAAAAAACACTGAAAGCAAAAGGAAAAAATGTAAATAAGTGCAAAAATAAGTAATCATATAATTCAGATCCTCTACATCTGTGATCAGCAAACATTTTCTGTAGAGAGCCAACTAATAAGTAGGTTAGGCTGTGCAGGCCATATGTTCGTAGCTGAAAGCAATCCTTATTTACAAAAAGAGGCTGGGAGATGTGTTCGGCCATGGACCTAGTTTATCAACCTCTGCTCCATATGATTGCTTCTGTTGAAGTGGTTATGGAACATTTACAAAAACAGTATGTTTTAGACTACAAAAAAAAAATCTGAAATCCTAAAATAAGAAATACACAGACTACGTATTCTGGCCACAAGGCAATAAATACAGAAATAAAAATAGAAACAAACACCCCAAACTACTCAGAAAATCTGAGACCCCTCAAGTGAAAATACTATTGAATTCATTGTTTTTTTAGGTCCTGATATACCAACACATCATTTCCTGACCATTTTCTCAACTCAATCTGGATTTTCAGACAGAAGTAGATCTGAAGACAAACTTCCAAAATGAGCAGAATGAAATCAGTTAAAATCCATTTTCAGGGGCACCTGGGTGGCTCAGTCAGTTAAGCGGCTGCCTTCAGTCGGCTCAGGTCATGATGCCAGGGTCCTGGAATCGAGCCCCGCATCAGGCTCCCTGCTCAGCAGAGAGCCTGCTTCTCCCTCTCCCTCTGTCTGCCACTCTGCCTACTTGTGCTCTCTCTCTGTCAAATAAATAAATAAAATAAAATCCATTTCCAATTTTCACTAAGGAGTGGAAAATAAAGAAGTAGACTCCAAAGAGGACCCCCAAATGGACACGTGCAGATACAGAGGGGCTAGAATTTCAGCTATGGGAAGGAGCTGGGGGCCTTCCCAAGATCCCTTAGGAGGAACACAAGGGCCAGGCCCTGGTTATCTCATAGCTACATGGTGAGGCAGAGCCTAGATGAGAAATCAGTCTTCTGGACTGAAGACCCAGAGCACCTCCCAGGAATGTTCTGCTCCTTCCTATCACCCTCTGAGCCCACATCTCAACATACCCTCAGAGGATCCTTTCTGTTTCCCAGGTAACACTTCTGTTGACTCTTCCTGCTGATTCCTTCCCTCTCCTAGTAATAGCCAGCATGCAGACCTGGAGGCTGGACTTCTGACCCCCATTCTCACCCCTCCCATGGGCCCCGGCCCATCCTTTCTGAAGTGGTTCAGGTATTCCCCTTCAGGACTGAGCCCAAAGTGGTGGCTGATTCAATTGAACTCTTCAACAGGTGTAGCCTCTGTGGAGAAAATCAGCCTGAAAAGAAGTCAGGAGCCAAAAATCCTTCAAAATTCCTTGATTCTGAGCAGACTTCCCCTATGACTAACCCTTCCTTCCCCATGGATGTTTTTTTTTTTTTAAAGATTTTATTTATTCATTTGACACACAGAGAGAGATTACAAGTAGGCAGAGAGGCAGGCAGAGAGAGAGAGGAGAGAGGAGGAAGCAGGCTCCCTGCTGAGCAGAGAGCCCGATGTGGGCCTCCATCCCAGGACCCTGGGATCATGACCTGAGCCGAAGGCAGCGGCTTTAACCCACTGAGCCACCCAGGCGCCCCCCACGGATGTTTAAGGGAGCATTTTAGACAGCCTTGAGCCCATACCCAGGTCCTATCTAGTTGTAGCCAGAAGGTGGCCTGTTATCGGGTATTCAACTTCCAACTGCCCCAAGGTTCCTGAGCGACTCAAAGGACAGCCAGGGAGGGAATGTGTTGGAACCCACATCCTGACACATGAAGAAAAGCTGTGGCTTCTACAATCTACTTCCCAAAATTCAGAAGGGTATGCTTGTTGTGGCAGGACAAAATCAATCAAAACTTTTCAGTACCTGCCTGAATTGAAGTAGCAATTGCCACCATCTCCTCCCACCCTCAACCCCCAACCCTCTCCACTCCCAATCCCTTCCTCTAAGATCTCCTGGGACTCCTGGGTGGCTCAGTCAGTTAAGGTTAAGCATCTGCCTTACGCCTGGGTCATGATCCCAGAGTCCTGGGATCCAGTCCCGCAACGGGCTCCTTGTTCAGCGGGGAGCCTGCTTCTCCCTCTCCCTCTGCCCACTGCTCCCCTTGCTTGTGCTCGCTCTCTCTGTCAAATAAATAAATAAAATCTTTTTTAAAAATAGAATAAAATAAAAAATAAAATCTTCCTCCTTGATCCCAAACTGCTCACCTGCCCAGTCAGGATTCCACCTGCTAAAAGTTTGTACAATGTGTCCGAGCACAAACTAGTATCCTATCTTTGGGCTCTCCGCCTCTGTCTTAGCCTGGGAAGCTCAGCGGGGGGAACATCTGAGTTGAGTTAAACTAGAGAAATTCCTTTCTTGGGATTTTTTTTCCTCGTGGACAGCTGTAGTCCATCACCAGCGAGTTCTCTTTTCTTGTTTCCCACCCCACCCAGCGCCGCACTCCCCCCCAGGATTTAAACCGGAGGCCGAGCGCACCCCGGGCGCCGTGCTCCTCACTTACCCTTAAGTCCTCGCTTTGGCGAGGTGAACTTGGTGAACTTGGTGAACTTGAGCGCCCCGCTTCCCGCGCGTCGCGTCGGAGGCAGCACTGGAGCCCCTCGGTGCTGGGCGAGCCGGCAGGCGCTCTCCCGCCCTCGCGGCGCCCAGCGGTTATAAAGGCAGCTGTCGCCGGAGGGAGGGAGCCAGCGAGGGGGTGAGCCGAGGGACAGGGGGCGGGAGAGGGGCAGGGGCAGAGGACACGCCTATTCCAGTTCCGCGGCCCTGCATGCTGTTATGAAAATAAAGTCCCCGAGCCAGGGGATGAACCCAAAGCCTCCTGACGTCAGCCGCACAGTCACCCTTGAAATGGGGGGTGGGGGGGAGCAGGAGGAACCACCCCGGCCCCACCCAGCGCATCCGACTGCCGCGGGACGTGCGCCCCGGCCGGTCCCAGCGACCTGAGGAAAGGCGACAGAGGGGGCGCCGCTTCTTACCGGGCCGCGAGCTGTCACGTCCGGGGCGGGGGCTGCGGGGAGCGACGCCCGCCCGCCCCGCCGGGCACGACCCGCGCCGGGCACTCTCCTCCGCCTAGGGCAAGGGCGGGCCAGGCGGTAGCGCCGACGTGAATCCTGGGTCCCCCCGCCCGCGCGTGCGCTCGCCTGTGCGTGCAGGTGCGGAGGGCTGACCGCCAGGTGGGCCTTCCGCCCCTGCTGCGCGAGAGCCCGGGTGGTCCCACCTTGCCCCTTAGCTTAGCCCCTCTCACTCTCGCCCACCCGTGCAGCATGCGCAGCCAGGCGCGGGAAACGGGGTGGCCACCCTCTCCGGCTTCCTAGCCAAGCCAGGTGGAAACCAAGGAAAATTCCTCGGGGGGGTCCGGAGTCAGCTCCGCAACTCCACGTGTGGGAACTGTCCTCAGATGAGCACCAGGAGTGCTGTCCCGGGGCGGAGACATCATTATCTCTGTGCTTTCCTAAGTGCCTCTCTGAAAGCTTTGACAATGAACGTTGATGAGAATGGGGATGCCAGATAAAATTATGAAATAAAGGAATTCGCCTTTGGCGTCAGGTTCCCCCTCCCTCGCGGCCCACTCCTCTTCCATTTATCAAGCCAATCCTAGTGAAACTTGTCTTTGTTTACTCGTCAAACAATCCTTGAGTGGCTGCCCCTCCGTGTCAGGGCTCAGGCAAGGCTCCGCCCCAACTGTCTTGGGGGAGGGGGGGGTTCCGGGCATTTAAGGTGCCGATTGGCACACCTGGTAAACCAAACTGTGTTACTACGCCTGTGAATTCATAGGGGGCGGCCTAGGGCTCCCCAGGTTTGTTCCCACACCCCAAGTTTCCAGAGTCTATCGGGCTTTTAAAACGTGATTTTATTCGGTTTCCATTTCACTCCCAAGAAACCACAGCCAATGTCTGGAGTCTTGGAACATTAAGCTTGAGGTGTGCAGCCCAAGGTTCTGCGGTCTGCCTGCTCCCCTCCCCAGGCTCCTAGGGGTGTGTGTGCGCGGGTGTGTGTGTCTCTGTGTGTGTGTCTGTATCTGTGTCTGTGTGTGTGTGTAGGGGCAACTGAGAGTTTGGTGGAAATAGCAGTGCTTTTTAGTGTGTGCCATCGGTTAAGTGAGGTCTTTTCTCTGGCCCCCAGTTTTCTTGTGTTCAAGTAGGAAGTTGGATGAGACCGGCCATCTCCAATACATCTACCATTCAAGCCACAAATGCAAGCCACATAGGTAATGTTAAATTTTCTAGCAGCCACTGTGCAGAGAACACCTCCTCCAGGGAAACAGTGCATGGCCAGAAGCCCTTTCGCGGGGAACTGGCTGCTAACCCAATCCTAGACCATAGGTCGGGCTTTTGTAGGTACCTGAGCAGCTCCCTCACCCGAACTATTAAAAGTTAGCCCACACACACGGATTTGTGTAAAAAAAAATCATTATTTTTTAAATTAAATTTTTTTTCTAGCAGCCACTTTAAATAAGTTTAAGAGGGAGGGGATTAATTTTACTATATTTTATTTAACCCAATAGAGCCCAAACATTATTATTTCAGTATAGTCAAGCTTTTAAAAAATATCTGTGAGCTATTTTACATTCTGTTTCAAAGTAGGGCTTCAGAACCGCAGTGTCTGTTTTACACTCAGCACTTGTCAGTTTGGAGTTGCCGCACTGCAAGTGCTCAAAAGCCCTGTGTGGCTGGTGGCTCCCAGGACTAGGAGACCCTAGGGGCTCTCCAGCTCAGGCATTTTAAGACTCTGAATCACCATGCCCCGGGCGAGGTTCCTAATGTCCAGAAAAAGATGTCTTGACTGTCTCAGGACGGAGTGAAAACAGAGAGGACATGACTTTGGAGATTTCTTCCCATGTCTTGTCCTCCCTGAGACAAGAAACTCAGGGAAACCTAATGAGAAAGGGGTGACTGTGTTCTGTTTTTCCTACCGATTCTTGTTCTCTGGGTGACAATCCGGGACGTCCAAGGCTGGGTGTGTGTGAGTTTTGTGGGAATAGCTACCCTGACCACATGAACCCATTATTTCCCCCCCCCTTTTTTTTTAATTTAAATTCCAGTTATTTGGGGGCGCCTGGGTGGCTCAGTGGGTTAAAGCCTCTGCTTTCGGCTCAGGTCATGATCTCAGCGTCCTGGGATCTAGGCCCGCATCGGGCTCTCTGCTCAGCAGGGAGCCTGCTTTCTCCTCTCCCTGTCTCTCTGCCTGCCTCTCTGCCTACTTGTAATCTCTCTCTCTGTGTCAAATAAATAAATAAATAAATCTTTATAAATAAATAAATAAATAAATAAATAAATAAATAAATAAATAAATTCCAGTTATTTGGGGCCCCTAAGCTGGCTCAGTCTGTAGAGCATACAGCTCTTGATCTTGGGGTCATGAGTTCGAACCCCATGCTGGGTGTAGAGATTGCTTAAATAAACTTTTAAAAAATCTTTAAAAAAAAATAAATTTCAGTTAGTTAACATACAGTGTAATATACATTTCCGGTGTAGAATTTAGAGATTCAACACCGACATACAACAGTGGATCCTCATCATGACAAGTGCCCTCCTTAATCCTCAACACCTATTAACCCATACCTGCCTTGGGGTCCCATCCACCCTGGATGGGACCATCAGTCTGTTCTCTACAGTTAGGAGTCTGTTTCTCGGTTTTCCTCTCTTTTCCCCCTTATGATCATTTGTTTTGTGTCTTAAATTCCACAGTATTGAGGTTCCTCAAAAAGATAAAAATAGATGCAGTAATTGCACTTGTAGGTATTTACCCAAAGGAAACACCCATTGTTCTTCACTTTGCCACTGACTTCAGATTTCCCACCTTGTTCTCTTAGTACTCTTTTTTTTTTTAAGATTTTATTCATTTATTTGACAGAGAGAGAGAGATCACAAGCAGGCAGAGAGGCAGGCCAGTGGGGTGAGGGGAAGCAAGCTCCCCGCTGAGCAGAGAGCCCAATCGATCCCAGGACCCTAAGATCATGACCTGAGCCGAAGGCAGAGGCTTAACCCAGTGAGCCACCCAGGTGCCCTGTCTTAGTACTCTTTTTACCCTCCTTTTAACCTCTTTTTCTCCTCCCATCCCTTTATTAATACACCAGCCCAGCACCAAGACAGGATACCCTAGAATACAAAATTTAAGGAGGTACTTACACAGCCCTTAGAGTGAGTGTATCCTTAAATTGTGCGCCCTGGGTTACTTTGCTTGCCTCTCCTAGTCCCAGCCCTGCTCCAGAATGCCCTGTGGGGTCTGGTTGTGGGGTAGGAGTGGCTGGGGTGGAGACCTGGGAGGATGGGATAGCTGAGTAATTTTGGGATGGCCCCAATGGGGACAAGGAGAGGGTCAGTAAATGAAATAATTCATTTGCTAGGTCTCTTATTCTAGACTAAAATGGTCTGGAGAACAAGGTTGAAGGCCCTTGGAAATCAATGGAAGAAATGGTATAAAGGGAATCCAGAGACCCAGGTATGACACCCAACTCTAGTTAGCCTCCTTTGAGTGTTACCTGGCTTCAAGTGACAGGTAGCATTGTTAAGGGACCCAGAAGGGAAGCTCACATGACTGGAAATGAGATAAGAAGAGAGAGCCTCACAATAAGGGTGCCTTGTTCCCCCAAAAAAGAGGCGGTCTGACGCTGGAGAGGACCTTCATTCAGCTGCAAGGCCAGCAAGGGGTCACCTTCCATTGGGGTTGGACCTGGGTCAGCCTCAGGCTGGGAGTCCCAGAACCCAGTCCCTGATGATACCTCCGTCACCCACCACCACCCAGCATCGCCTGGATCCCCACTCTTTTTTTTTTTAAGTGGGTTCCATGCCCAGTGTGGAGCCCAATGCAAGGCTTGAAGTCAAGACCCTGAGATCAAGACCTGAGCTGAGATCAAGAGTCAGATGGTTGACCGACTGAGCCACCCAGGTGCCCCCCTGATCTCCACTCTTGATTACAAGAATAAATCAGGAACCAATGTCCTGGTCCTGGCCCCTTAACCAACACTACCTCAAAATTCAGGAACCTCAGATTCTCCAAGACTCCCAAGACTCCCCCTTTCTTTCCCTTCACTTCTTCATTACCAAGATGGAAGGTAGCACCTTTCCTCCTCCCTGACCTCAATTAAATCTTTTTTTTTAAGATTTTATTATTTATTTGACAGAGAGAGACACAGCTAGAGAGGGAACACAATCCCCGCTAAGCAGGGATCCTGATGCAGGACTTGATCCCAGGACCCCGGGATCATAACCCGAGCCAAAGGCAGACGCTCAATGGCTGAGCCACCCAGGGTACCCCAAATCTTATTTAAGGAGCACTTGAATCCGTAGGAGAAGAGGGCAGAGGGAATTTTCATTCCTCAGGGCATTACATGAATGGAAATGCTAGTGTCAGTGACTCACAGTGCCCACTATCCCTGCGAACAGTGGCTTTTCCATTCAATCGCTAAACCATACAGGAAGCATTGGGGAGCCAACTAGACACCAAGCATTGTAGGGAATATAATACACGTATGAGAAAGATGCTCCTAGGTCTCTATCCCCTGAAGGGAACTTCCATGCTTATTCAGCGGTTGAACAGCTGTGGACGATCTTCTGTATCCCTGTGGGGGGCTCAAACCAGAGCTGCCTTTCAGGCGCTCAGGTTGGTGGGGAGATGAGCAATAATGAAACCAAAAGCAATGCATTGTGTTCATCTTTGCGTGGGAGAAACACTCAAGGGCCACAGCTGGGGTAAAGTCCACAGTCAACACTCCCCACAGCACTCAAGGTGGACCTCACCCAGGGGAGAGGCTTCGAGGATGCATAAGAGCTTTTCACCTGGAGTGGGAAGAGGGGTGAGGAAGGGGGAGAGCATTCCAGGTAGAGGGGACAGAATTTGCCAAGGCACAGAGGAATGCGGCAGCTGTGCCCATTAATACACTGTGAGCGCAAGGTGTGGGCCATGGGGGACAAAGCTGGACAAGTAGACAGTGGCTAGATTGCGTGTGGGATCCCAGACTCATCTGGGAAGCAGAGGGCCCTGGAGCAGGAAGCAGGGACCCAACAGGAAGCCACGAATGAGATGGACAGCAACTCCAGTGGCCCAAAATCCAGTGACTTGTGAACTTAGAAGAAGAGGACACAGAGAGACCAAGACACAGAGACAGAGAAGAGAGCCATGGGACCCAGGCAGAGACTGGAGTTGCAATGCCACAAGGACACCAAGGTTAGCAGCTCCCAGTAGCAGCTAGGAAGGAGGGTGGGGTAATTTCTCCCTCGGAGCTCCAGAAGGAACCAACCCTGCCAACACCTGGATCGCAGACTTTTAGCCTCCAGAACATGAAAGAATAAACTTCTGTTGTTTTTAGCCACCCGGTTTGTGATACCTTGTGACAGCAGCCCCAGGAAACTAATACACCTCTGAAATGCAGGCAATTTTGTATCCCTCCCTCCCCGCCCCCAGCTGGCGGCGGGTGAAGGCTAAAAGAAGCCTACCTAGCACAGCGGGCGTCTCCAGGGCTTCATGTTGAAGTAGCCCAGGTTTCACCTTCCCCCTCCACAGGTGGAAGGGAGAGAAGTGGAGTGTGCAGAGGGTAAACACGTGCAGCCCGGGAGAGATGACACTTGAAGCGCCGGCATGCAGGGTGCAGGGTGCAGGGTGCAGGGAGCCCGCGCCTGTGGTCAGCACGCTGGCCAGCCACCAGCTCGGCCACTCCCCGGGCTCTCGTTAGCGGGCTAGGAAGCAGGCCCCTGTTCCAGCCCAGGCCTCCCCACCGGCTCTGGGGTTGATTTTAAGATTGCGCTTGTACTCAGGGTCTGAGTTCCTGAGGGAAGTTCTGAGCGGACGCGCCCATGCTGAAACCAGAGAGGCATTGCCAGTCACCCCAAGGCTGGGTTAGAGAATCGCATCCCATGAAGTGCCCAGACTGGTTCCGTGCTGGGAAACCCAATGCAGCTTCACAGAGTCTCCTCCTCCCACCAGCTCTCACCCAGTGGATCTGTCCCGACGTCCTGACCTCTCTTTATCCTTTCCCAATTCATGCTTTCTTTCTCTCTCTCTCTCTCCCTCCCTCTCTCCCTCTCACACTCTCTTCTCCTCTCCTTCACCCTCCTCTCCCCTCTTGCCTCCTCTCCCCATCCCTCTCTCCAGCTTGGCTGCACTCATTCCAGGAACTTGAAATGAACTTGAACAATTGAACTTCAGAATTAGGAAGACCAGGCCGGAATCCCACTAAAGGCTCCAGGGCCTGTTTCCTCATCTGAAAGAAGAGAGCTCCTAACATTTAATTCACAGTATTGTCATGCACATCAAATACAACTACACCCAGCACCTAGCAGGTATTCAATAAGACTTATGTACTGACTCTTGGATTTCGGTCACTGAAGGCAGGAAGGTAGTTTCTAGAGTCTGTCCGTGAAAGACAAGCAAAATGGTGATGCTGGCAAATTGGCTTTAAGCCTCTCGCCTTTGTCAGGCCTCCCCTTCATTTCCAGTTACCCGAGTGTTCTTATACTTTCCATATATTGCTCAACCAAAAAAAAAGGAAAAAAAGAAAAATTCATTCAGACTAAAGTGTTAAGGGACTACCACAATTGCCAACTGCCCACCCTGGAAGTATTTTCTATTTAATAGAATGGCCTACTAATCTCACTCTGCAGTAAAAAGGAACGAACCACTGATACACCATCATGGATGAATCTCAAAAACATTATATCGAGCAAGAGAATGAAGAGTACATACTGTATGCTTCTGGTTATATACAATTCTAGAACAGACAGAAGTTATCTGTGATGACGGAAAGCAGATCTGTGCTTGTTCAGAACCAGGGATGGGGGCGGAGGACTTCCTGCCAAGGGACACGAGGGAATGTTTTGGGGGGTCACATGGATGTGTTCTATTGTCTTCACTGGGGTAGTTGTTACACAGCTGTATGCGTTCGTCAAAACCAACAAACCGCGCTCTTAAAAATGGATGCATTTTATTATAGGTAAATGCTCCGTCCATAAAGATAAGTACCAAAGAAAAAAAAGGGCCTATTGAAAGAGGTTAATGCCTAGCACTAAAAAATTCAACACTGAGAGTAGAATTCTAAGGAAACTGAGAATAACAGAGCCAGGCTATGGAGGGTATTTCAGGAGAAAAAAAATCTTTGGTCTGACAAAAATCTTTGCAGACGTGAGAAGCTATTTTGGAAATGTGGTTCAGACACATGAGTGTTTAGGGCTCTGTGATGACCTGCACTCCTGTCTGTTTGCTCTACACTCACCAATTTGAGCCTGTGATATTTCATCTTGCAACGGATATGTACTGAATATCTCTACAGGCCAGGCACTCTTTCAGAAAGTAGGGAGTCCACAGTGAACAAGACAAAGTCTGTCCTCACGGAGCTTACATATTAGTGGAGGGAAGAAAACAGTAATGAGATAAGTCGCTTCTGTTCAGCAGAGCTGGGAGAAGGGGTTGGAGGAACAGATGCTACTTTACCTAGGGTGCCAGGGAAACCCTGGAGGGGAGGCTGCCTTTGGGCAAAGACGTAGACAGAGTGATGGGGTGAGCCTTGGGGTGATCTAGGAACATCAGTGCAGGCCCTGAACTTGGCATGTTCACAGAGCAGGAGGGAGGCCCCAGGGACTGGGGAGGAAGGTGCAAGGGAGAGAGAAGGAGCTGAAGTCAGAGAAGAGGAGGGGAAGGAAGAGGGTACAGATCACCTCAGCCTTTGTGAATCCTCATGAGGTCTTTGGCTTTGACGCCTAGTGAGACAAGGAAGCCTGGGTGGTGAGGGGTGACACAAGGGTCACCCTCCCCATGTTGAGAGTGCACATGGGGCCTGGGACAGGGCTGGCAAAGTCTGGAAGCAGGACAGTAGGAGACCACTGCTAGAGAAGAAGACTGCAGAGAGCAGCTGGAGCAGTGGGGACAGTAGGAAGTGACCAGATTCCGAATACATTCTGGTGACAAAGCCGACAGAACTTAATGAATTGAATGTGGGATGGGAAAGGAGAAAAAACAGTCAAGGGCAGTTCTAAAGTTTGAGGCTTTGCATATACAATCGACCCTTGAACAACACGGGAGTTGGGGGGCCAGCTCCCTGCACGGTGGAAAATCCGAGTATAACTTTTGGATCCCCCAAAACTCAACTGCTAATAGCCTACTGTTGACCAGAAACCTTAGTAATAATAGAAACAGTCGATTAACACATATTTTGTATGTTATGTGTATCATGCACTGTATTCTTATAATAAAGTCACCTGTTATTGAGACTATCATAAGAAAGAAAATTCATTTACAGCACTGAACTGGAATTACTGAAAAAACTCCACACAGAAGTGACCCACACAGTTAAATCGGTATTATTCAAGGGTCAACTGCAATGGAAAGAAAATCCTTTTGTTATAGGTGTGTTATCAAGAAACAACTTGGGGGAGCACCTGGGTGGCTCAGTCAGTTAAGAGTCTGCCTTCAGCTCCGGTCATGATCTCAGGGTCCTGGGATCGAGCCCCACATCAGGCTCCCTGCTTGATGTAGGGCCTGCTTCTCCCTCTCCCTCAGCCTTCCCTTCCCCTGCCTGTGCTCCCTCTCTCTCTGTCAAATAAATGAATAAAGTCTTTAAAAAGAAACAACTAGGGCCTTTGTTATAAATTATTCTCTAAACTAAATGACCATATTTTCAAAATTAAAAATGAAACCACACAGGCCAATGAACAGCACTGTGCCACACACAGGTGCAAGAGGCAGTTTCAAAAACATAATGACTTAAATATTGAAATTTTAAGATATTTTAAAGGCCTATGGGATGAATATTTGAAACTGGGATGATCCCATAAAATGTTACAAACCAACTTTTCCCAACAGAATTATAGAAGCCATTTTTTCATTGATTCTCAAAAGTATCATGAAATTATGGATTATTTCTTGGTCAGGCCCCTTGTGCCATCGTGGTTGAGCTGGGTGCATTGGAATACTTTCATAGAGAAGCAGGAATTTGGTGACACAATCAGATATTAAGATTTAGAAACTTGGGTGCCTGGGTGGCTCAGTGGGTTAAAGCCTCCGCTTTCGGCTCAGGTCATGATCTCAGCGTCCTGGGATCGAGGCCCGCATCGGGCTCTCTGCTTAGCGGGGAGCCTGCTTCCTCCTCTCCCTGTCTCTCTGCCTGCCTCTCCGCCTACTTGTAATCTCTCTCTCTGTGTCAAAAAAAAAAAAAAAGATTTAGAAACTCATGTGAAGTTTGTCGGTCCCCAGAGTGGTTTAGAATATGTCGGTCATCATTTAGCCAAAGTGGGGAAATATGACAGAAGCCTAAATGATAACTTTTTCTATATTGTTTTTATCTTCTCTGGTGCCATTTTCCACGGGTTTAAAGTCCAAGGGTTTTCTTCACAAGGGTTTACAAGCAATGATTCATTTAGAGTCCCAGGATAGAACCACACATTCTTTCCTCTGCCTTATCACAGCATTTATCTCTCAGCAAATAAAATAAGAAGAAAGGGATGAAAACATTTCTACTCACAGAGGTTGGAGCACTCCAGAGTTTCAACTTAGGAGTTCACAGAAGACCTTTATTTCCAGAACTGTTTTCTAACGAACTTGTCAAATGTGCCCAATCTCCCTCTGTCCCTGATTTGGTAGGCTTGGCTAAGACCCACAGAAGAAAAAGGACTTGCTCAAAACATACTTGATGAGACCCTGGCACTGAGAAAAATATTTGTACCAAGATAAGAAGGTCAGTAAATAAAGTCCATTCTCCTCTGAGTGCAGGGGAAATATTTGGCTTTCCAATACAGACTGGTCTGAGGTTCTGAAAAAAACATATATTTTTTTAATACAGCCTCAATCATGATTTCCTGAGTCATCGGAAGAATGAAATACCCGAGGGAAGAAAAGCTAAGAACCACATAGGGATTGAAGGCCTACTTTGTGTCAGCTCCTCTTTTTAGCACACAAGCACTAAAGAGAACGATCCATGAGTTCTCTCAGTAAACTTGTTCAATATGCCTACTGCGTGTCAGGTATGTGTAGTTTTTCAGATGAAAATGAATAAATGAATAAAAGGGCCTTATCCAAGTCAATAAATCACCTTTCATCAAAATGTCCTTAGTCTCCTCTCTCTCGGGTTGGAAAATCAGCAGATTGTTACCTTGTGTTGCTTGTTCTTTCATTGCTATTAGTTTATTCAGTGCGTTGATGGGGGACCCCAAGGGACATGGCCAAAAGGGCTAGTGTCCCCTGGGGGTGGGATGAGAGGGGCCCCCAGTCTGCTTTCCAGCCCCAGGCCACGTCTGGGTCTGATTCTGATCTCATCCCCGAGATGGGCCAATGGCTCCAGGGGACCAGGAGACTAATGAACTAATTCCAAGGACAACACAGACCCGAACCAGAGTGAAACTCCTGTGGAAAGATTGTGGGTTGGCACTCAGAGAACACCCTGGGGCCCGCCAGCAGGGACAGTGGCCGTGGCAGCTCCCAGGCCACCACAGAGGTGGCAGGTGCAGAGCCAGAACAAGGGTGCCGTTGGGCTTGCTGCTTGCCCGCCAGCCATTTCCTTATTTCTCTTGTCCTACCCAAACCTCAACTACTCGAAACACCTTCTCAAGAAACTGATGGGTGTGACTTGGGGAGGGAACACTGTAAACAGGCACGGACAAAGGAGAGTATTGAGAAAAGAAGATAATTTTAAGGGAAAGTGGGAGAAGACGTAGCCACCTTCATCTCATTCAAGATGAAGGCTCCAGATATTTCTGGGTAAGACTTCTCAGTTTCCCCAAACCAAGGCTTGTCCTAGATCCCCTGAGAAAGAACATCTGAAGGGAGACCTAGGGAAAGTTTATTTTCCTGTTGTAAAGAAATATGGCTCTCTTCCCACGAAAGAACTGTGTGTGTGTGTGTGTGTGTGTGTGCATGTGAGATACATCCATGCTTTGCAATGTTGAACTATTAGTTAATAATATTTGGGGGTGTGGGTAGCACTTGGCATGTGTGTCTGGTCCATGATGGACATCTGTAAAAGCAGGCGTAGGTGGGAATAAGCTTGACCAATGACAGGACTGAAGTTCAGAGAGACAAAGGGATGTGGCGTAAGTCCCCTCTAGTTACCTGGGGAGTCAGGACTGGAACTCAGGCCTCCAGACTCCTGTCCCAGGCAGCCAGCTGTTGTTTATCACCCTAATCCCACATCACAACTTACTTAAGGATAACAACTCAGACATCAAACTCTTTTACATTCTGCATTTTAAAAATCCGCACTCTTACTCCTACCCACAAAAACATGGAAGAAACTTCCTTGATACTCTCAAGGACCACCAGTGCTCCCTACTTTCTCCGATGCAGGGGCTCATAAACTGAGCTCCATGGACCGCACACACACCAGGGATCCCAAGGTGGATTCTAAGTTGAGAAGCCCTCTCCATGGTCAGAAATGTGTATGCATTTTCCTTGAGAGAACGTCCACAGCTTTTGTCACATTCCCAAAGTTATCCATGGAGAGATCAAAGGCAGAACCACTATTAACCCATGTCCCTGGCCCTATACCTGCCAGCACAGATCAGGCTTTCCCTGGCTCTCAGTTGTAAAAGGACGTCCCTACAAGTGACATAAAGGGTACAGCAGTGATATACCAAAAATGGTCTGGCTGAGAAACCCAGGATCAGCCTAGGGGATTAACATTTCCCTATTTTGACATTTTATTGGAAACGTATTTTCTTACAACCAAGGATTTCTCTCTCTTGCTCTAAGGGACACATCGGTGGCTTAGTTGGTTGAGCATCTGCCTTTGGCTCTGGTCATGATCTGAGGGTACTGGGATCGAGCCCCAGGTCAAGCTCTCTGCTTAGTGGGGAGTCTGCTTGTTCTTCTTCCTCTACCCATGCTTGTGCTCTCTCTCTCTCTTAAATAAATACATAAAATCTTTTTAAAAATAAATAAAATAAAATACATCAGGAAGGGGCACATGGTTGGCTCAGTCAGTTAAGCATCTGACTTAAATTTCAGCTCAGGTTGTGATCTCAGGGTGGTAGGATCGAGCCACCTGCCAGGCTCTAAGCTCAGCACAGAATCTGCTGGACAGTCTCTCTCCCTCTCCTTCTACCCGCCCCCCACTGCTCGTGCACGTGCTCTTTAAATAAATAAATAAAGTAATAAAATCTTAAAAAAATAACATAAAATAAAATACATCAGGAATATACATAAGAAGGAATATTTTCTTTTTAACTGGTTTATGGATTGGATGTTTGTGTCTCCCACGAAGTTCACATGTTGAAATACTAATTCTTACATGTGATAGTATTTAGAGATGGGACCTTTGGGAAGTAATTAGGGTTAGATGAGGTCATAAGAGCAGGGTTGGGGGGGTGCTCATGATGGGATTTGCGTTCTTACAAGAAGAATACACCAGAGAACTTGCTTGCTCGGTGTATGTGTGTGTGCCTGCGTACCCGCGCATGTGCGAAAGCACACACCAAAAGAAAAAAAAGGTCATGTGAGCACACAGCAAGATGGCAGTCTCCTATCAGCCAAGAGAAGAGGCCTCTGATGAAACTACCTTGCCGGCCCCTTGATCTTGGACTTGGGAGGCCCCGAATCTGTGAGAAAATAAACTCTGTTGCCTCAGCCCTCCAGTCTGTATTTTGTTACAGCAGCATGAGCTGACCAATACAACCCATTCAGTTTCTTTTTCATGTCAGTGACAACTGGCATCCAGGATTTTCAGTGTCCACACACTTGTGGTTTCTTTGTCTCATTTTGGACCTTTACAGAACCCCTTCAAAGCGATGCTATTTTCTTCATTTTACGGATGAGAAAACTGAGGCGGGAAGAGGAAGGCAGCCTTGACATGGGTCAGCCTTCAGAGAACTTGCAGTGCCCACACAGCCCAGACCCTCACCCCACAGGCGGGCCGTCCTTCCCCTGCGTCCCTCTGCCCTTGGCCAGTTGGCCCAGAGCGTGACTGACTTTGCAGGGACGCTGAGCCTGTGTGCTCTCTGCCCTGGCCTCCCTGCCCGCCTCACCCTGCTGAGTTCATTTGCAGCTGGTGTTCCCCCTCGGCCTAAACACTTGGCTTTTTAGACATGCAGTTAGGTTTGGCAGGGGCCGCAGCTCCTCCCTTAATTTCTCTTTCCTCAGTGAAAATAGCTGACAAATTGACTTCACTGGGGCCAGGCTGGCATCTCTTAGTAAATGTCTCCATTCGCAGCCTGTTTTCCATGATTCATATTTGGTGCTATTATTTTATTTCTGTGCATTCTAAGATGCATGACAGACCCGTCAAGTGGCTGTACCTTGATTTAGTACCAGTGAGGGTCTTCACTCATTTCTTGGTTTCCAGCTCACCTGTCACATTAGGGGCTCCTGGCAGCCAAGGCCAGTCTAGTCTAGAACAGGCTGGGAAGGGCAAGCTCTCAGTCCGGGGTCTCCTGACCACCCCCCACCCCACTCCCACTAATTCCATATCCTTCCCCGTATCTCCTCTGTTTTCTGAACCCTTTCCCGCTCCTAATCTGCTCTTTTGTCTTTTTCTGTTTTAAGCTAACATCTGCTGAGCACCTTCTTATTTCAGGCACTGCATTACTTGCTCTATATCCATTATCACAATTATATTCCATGCCAAGAAGCTGATAAACACGTTCATGGCAAGGGATATAGGACAGATACGGTTTAATAAGTTACCCCTGGGGCACTTTAGTGGAAACTGGATCTACACCAAAGCGTTAGGCTGTCATTGTAAATATGAAAGTATTAGTAAGCCAGATAAGGAAGGAAATGGCATGGTTTGGTTTAGTTTGGTAGACCGGAGATGCTTTCCTATAAGACCTTGAATCATATTATCAGGTGTTCATTCACCTGTTCCTCTTTTGTAAGACTTGGCAAATATCATTATCCAGTTTAATTCCACCCAATGTACATATTAAGTACTTACTATGTGAGGACATTGTACTTGCAAAACCAAAGTTCTCTACCCAAAGGAGGCTCCTGGACTCCCAAAAACTACAGAAAGTTTATGAATGTCTCTTTACAATTTTCAGGAGAGAAGTTTCATATCTTTCTGAGATTTTCAAGGCTTTTCAACACCCTAGAGGATAAGAATGACTGCTATACAGAGGTAAGTTGTAAGGTAAGCCCCCAGATATTTAGATATTTTGTAAAAAGTAAGAACATAAAAACTGAACTAATATAGACACACATAGCAAAATGAAGCCCCCTCTCTCTGTTACCATCTGTCATGGAGGTGTGCCATGGCCATGCGGAACAGAAGGACTCGGTACCCACCTTCGCTCCATCCTCTGCTCAGGCTGCATCATCTGGACTCAAGCAAAAGGATTGGCTAATTTACTCTACCTAAGGCACTTGGCTGAATTGGAAGGCTCGGGAACTGACCCATCTCTTAGTTAGCCTTGTCCACTTGGTGTTCATTTGCTATTACTGCTTATAAATCAACCATTTCATTTCCTTGGCTAGATTTGCCTTCAATGAAGGGAGTCATTAAGATAAACAATTTTAAATACACACGCGCGCGCACACACACACACACACACACACATTCATACTGTGATTTAAGACAACAGGGTTAGCCATCGGCCTCCATTCATGCATACATTCAATCAGTAGTTACTATCTCACCTAGAACCAGGCTGTGGAATGAAAGACATAAGTGAGTCCCGTCTTCAAGGCCCTCATAATCTAATGGAAGAAACAGACCTAGAAGCACAGGATCGCAATACAGAGAGCTCAACGCAAAGAAGTAAATAAACCAGGAATTTAATAGAAAGAGAGCAACTTCTCCTGGAGGGATAAAGAAAGCAGGAAAGATCTCACTGAAGAAATGAGCTAAAGAATAAGAGACGTAACAGATAAGACACTTAAAACACGTGTCTCACTACTGTTGCTCATCATTCCTGCAAGCATTCACTCAACAAACACCAATCCAGCACCAATGTGAGCTACCAGCCATGTGCTGATTTCTCAGCCTTCACCTCTGTGATGGCAATAATGCATAGTCAAAGCACCCATGGGGTGTGCCCCCTGCCTCTTTCTCCAGACTGACCAAGATAATTTGCATTGCAAACATCCTGGGTGGGGTGGAGGGCGCTTCATGAGCAGGGGTTTGTGAGCAGTTTATAAGACAAGTTCAAAGACAATTATCATATGATCTCTCTGATATGAGGAACTTGAGGGGCAGGGTGGGGGGT
>LNAC01000186.1:1731750-1745233 GCA_002007465.1 Ailurus styani
AATCTTAAAAAAAAAAAAAAAAATAAGACAAGTTCAAGTCTACTCCCCTGTCTGGCTAAGGGAAAGCCAGCCTTTGACTTGAGCTCTGTGGGGAAGGCCTATCTAACCCCCAGATCTCCTGCTGGAACCCTATCATCCGGCCCAGGGTGGGCCATGAGCATTAATAAGTCTTATTTTGCAATGTTAATATGGCATGAAATGCTAGTATATTAATCCGGCTATTACGGTTCATACCTTGTGTGTAAACATAATCCAGTTCTCCTCTCTGAATGGTTGCTAGACATCTCCCTTCTTTGGAGCCCACTTTGCCTGCATCTGTGAGAAGCCAGTGGCATCCAGGAACTGATGCCTGTCCATGGCCCTGAACCAAGGTCTGGCTGACCCCTATGGGTGCAGGTGTGGGAGCAGGGTATGAAAGCTCCAACTCCCTTGGCTCTGGTCGGGTCAGGTCTCCTTACCCCGCTCCCCACCTTCCAGCAGGCCAGGCGGAGAGCCCCCTGCAAGGCTTCACCTTACTTGGTTTCTTCCTCTGCCCTGTCCAGCTGTCCCACTGATCTCCCCCGGGAACACCTCCTCAGGGAGCCTGACCAACAGGTACAAATAGAGGACGTGCTGCACCAGGAAGCCACAGAAGGGAGATGGAAAGGCCTGGAAAATAAATCCCCAATGCTTGACAGTGCTGTCTTGGGAACCCTTTGAGGGTATTCACCAGTGTCCGGTGTTGTTAGCACTGCTACTCCACCACGTTCCTACCCAGGCCTGTGACTGGCCGACAGCCATGGCCGCCATCCACTGTGCCCTTTGACGAGGGCCACACACACGTTTTCTTATTTAATCCTCACAACAACCCCGTGAGGCAGTCCTTGTGTTCCACTTTCCAGGGAAAAAACTGAAGCTTAGTAAGGTTAATAACCGACCCAAGTCCACACACCTGGCTGGGGGACTGGGGGGAGCCGGGACCAATCCCAAGTCTCTCTGGCCAGAGACCAAGCTTTTCATCACCACATCATCGTTGAGGCTGATGGTCACTCTCTCCAAGGGTTTCCCTGGATTGAAACTAGATCTCTGCACCTGAAGGGAGGCCCAGCCCAGCAGGCCTCAGGCTCCCTGCAGTCCCCAGTGGAGCTGCTTGTCCAGCACAGCACCAACCTCCTCTTACAGGCTTCCGAAGGAAACCAGGAAGTCACATTTCTCCTCACACCATGTTTCTGATATCACCCTGAAGGGAATAGAGGCTCCTATGAGATCCTACTCTGAAAGGTGGCACAGCAACCCTAGTCTTAGGAAGACTGCACTGACTCGAGTGCAAATAAGCTTTATCATTGGCTCTTCATTCACTTAGCGTTTCCTTAACAGTGATTTTTAGAACCTAAGCTAGGCATCAGGTTCTGTGCTAGGCCCAGGGTTACCAAGATTAAAATAAAAACAGCAGCTTAGCCCCTACCCTTAGAAAAGGTAACGGTCTAATTTGCAGAGGAGACAGGTAGGTAAACTGGGGCTACAGCGTGGGAAGCACTGAAAATGCGAAACAGCGAGGAGTACGACCAGCTGGGTTTTAGTTCTGGATGGGTTTGGCACAAAAGTGCTCTGGAGTTACTTAAAAACCATAAGCTTCAGGGCGCCTGGGTGGCTCAGTGGGTTAAAGCCTCTGCTTTCGGCTCAGGTCATGATCTCAGGGTCCTGGGATCGAGGCCCGCATCAGGCTCCCTGCTCAGCTGGGAGCCTGCTTCCCCTTCTCTCTCTCTGCCTGCCTCTCTGCCTCCTTGTGATCTCTCTCCCTCTGTGAAATAAATAAATAAAATCTTAAAAAAAAAAAAACCATAAGCTTCAGTCTCCTCAGAAGTATAATATGGATAAAAGGCTTATCTCTTAGGGTTACTGAAAAGATTAAACAACAAATATATGCAAAATGTGTTCCTGGTTAGCTCCCGGGGAAATGCCAGCCTTCACAACATTGGGCAGGTGACTTAACACTTTCCTCCTCAGCTTCCCACTCTGTAAGTCAGGGCTAACACATCTTCCAAACCTCTGGATCCGTCAGTCGAAACTCTCTGAAAACCTCTCTGAAAACTCTCTGAAAAGAGGGGTTCTGGGGACAAGGGAGAGAAAACCGTCAACCCTCAGCCAGCTTCCTGTAAAGCGGGGAAAACAATATACCCAGCGTGTGTGAGTCAGCGCTGAGTTGCAGGCTGCCTACTCTTCCAACTGGGACAGGGTGGGACTGGGAGTGACCCACAAGGGCTGGAAGAGTGACAGGAGGCTCCCACAGATGTGGGACCTGAGCTATGCCTTGAAGAACGTGTAGGACTCTACCAAAGAAGGCCCCACATGGACCCAGGAACAAGAATGGGGTGTTGGTGGACAAGAGAAGAGATTAGAGTAAATCCCGTCACGGGTCATTTAGAATGTAATCCAGACCTTCAGGGTCCCCTAAGTCAGTGAATGAACACAGCAGGCTCATTCGTTGCCCACGGTCCCAACAGCCACACTTGCCTCAGATGTGTCTTCTCAGGAGCCCACTCTTCCAAGTGGCAGCCACTGGGGTCACTTATTCTCAGCTGTTCCCAGACCTTCTAAGAACTATGGACTCCATAACCAACCTGTGTCCACAGAGGGTGTTTGAGAAACACACCTTGATAGGGCAAGGGTGCCCCCACAGAGTAGCCAACCAGACCTTACTGGTGTTCACGTGCCAAATAAACTAGAAAAAGCAAATCAACAGTCCGATTCTGACCCCAAGGAGAACAAATGAGGCAGTTATAAGAAAATGGGGTGTAATCCTACAAATAGAGTTGGAAAAAAACTCTCCTTCAAAGAAAATCACTCTCTTTGCTCCGTTTCTCTTGGATGCACTGATTTCAGGGGGTGGGGGGGCACATCTATTTATTATTAGGAGTTGCAGGCATAAGCAATGGAACTGGAAACCATATGTCCCACCTGAACTATCCCTGCCCAGTTATTTGTAGCTACCTATCTGGCTCCATCAAATAACACATATTACACTTGTGCCTATATAAACAAGTGAAAAAGGCTAATTTCCTGGCAGGAAATTCCTGTATGATTAGTCAGCACCTCCAGTCCCTGCTGTGTCACTAGCCAGCACTGTGACCTTTATTTAGTAACTTCTCCTCTCTCCATCCCCATTGCCATAACCTTAGGCCAGGCCACTATGTCCCCCTTGTGGACCACAGCAGCTTCCAACTCCTCTCTGTCTCCCTCCAAGTATTCCCCACCCTGGAGAACTTTAGTGTAAAGATCTTCCTAAAATCCCAAATCTGATCAAATCTCCCCTCCCCAAAATCTGCAACGTTTCTTCATTTACTTTTGGATACAATGCAAACACTTCTGTACAGCTTACAAAGTCACACCCTGGCCCTTGCTTACCATTCTAGACTCAAACCTCCCTCTCCCCTCTTTGTTCCAGCCATATTTAACTTCCATGTTTCCCTGTATAATACTAACAATAACTAACACTTACTGAGCGTTTTCCATGTACCAGATATTATTCTAAAGAACTCTTCAGGTACTACTGATTTAATCATTTCAGAGCTAGTAGATAACAATTAAGATTATCTCCATTTCACAAATGAGGAAACAGAGATGTAGAAAGTTAAATAATTATCCAAAGTCACCTGTCAAGTAAATGGTAGAATCTGAATGCCCCATGCTTATCATCCCCTGTTCTTATCTCCATGTCTCTGTACAGGGGTTCCCTCTGCCTGGAAGACCATTCGCACTCTCCTTCTTTTTCTTCCCCACCCTTTCTTCACTTGGCTAACTCGCAGTCTTCGTCCAAGCATCTCCATGTATTTTACCTTTTCCTCTGAGTTTTCCCTTCTCAGACGGCCTTATCCCCTCAGTGGTAGTTTCCAAAGATGGTGCCCAATGAATGATGCATCCCAATATGTGTGCCCTGATGTAGTTGCCCTTACATATTGAAGCTCAGTTGACCCTGTGACTCACAACAGAGTATGGTAGATGTGATGCTGAGTAACTCCTGGGCCTCAGTCATAAAAAGCCTGACAGCTTCCACCCAAATCTCTTGGAACACTCACTCTGGGGCAAATCAGACACTATGTAAGAAGTGCCTCATGCTGTGAGGAAGCCAAGGTAGCCACACGGAAAACTGTGTGGAGCTAGAAAGATGCCCAGCCAATCCTCAGTGATTTTAGCCATCAAAGGCCATGCACCAGATATGTGATAAAGAAACCATCTTGAGGGCTCCTGGATGGCACAGTTGGCTAAGCACCCAACTCTTGATTTTGACTCAGGTCATGATCTCATGGTCATGAGATGGAGCCCAGCATCAGGCTCTGTACTCAGCATAGAAACTGCTTGAAAGGGCGCCTGGGTGGCTCAGTGGGTTAAAACTTCTGCCTTTAGCTCAGGTCATGATCTCCAGGTCCTGGGATCGAGGCCCGCGTCAGGCTCCCTGCTCGGTGAGGAGCCTGCTTCCTCCTCTCTCTCTCTGCCTGTCTTTTGGCCTACTTGTGATATCTCTATCTCTCTCTCTCTCTCTCTCTCTCTCTGTCAAATAAATAAATAAAATCTTTAAAAAAAAAGAATCTGCTTGAAATTCTCTCTCTCTGCCCCTCCCCCGCCCCACTCATGCTCGATATCTCTCTCTCTCTCTCAAAATAAATACAATCTTAAAAAAAAAAAAAGAAAAAGAAACCATCTCGGGGGCGCCTGGGTGGCTCAGTGGGTTGAAGCCTCTGCCTTCGGCTCAGGTCATGATCTCAGGGTCCTGGGATCAAGGCCCGTATCGGGCTCCCTGCTCAGCAGGGAGCCTGCTTCCTCCTCTCTCTATGTCTGCCTCTCTGTCTATGTGTGATCTGGTCTCTCTCTGTGTCAAATAAATAAATAAATAAATCTTAAAAAAGAAAAGAAAAGAAAAGAAACCATCTTGGATGTCCAACTCAGTTGAATGTTCAGATAACACCAGCCTGAGCTGCCACCTGACTGCAACTGTATGAGGGACCCCAAGAGAGAACCATGTAGCTAAGCCACATCAACCCATTGAACTATGATTTGTTATTTTGAGCCACTGATCTTCAGTGTGGTTTTGTTAAGCAGGAATAGATAACCAGAATGGGGATATAGTGGTAAATAGGAGATTGTGTCTACTCCCAAGGAAGTCTTAGCCTAATGGCAAAGATGGTCAAGCAAACAGCAGGTACAAGATGGTATAATGAGTTTGGGTGATGGAGAAAGAGTAAGGGAATGACAGTCCAGTCCTTAGCACAACCAAGCTGAAAATCAACAAAATAAAGCAGTATGGTAGTGTTGATAAAAGCATGGGCTTTTGAGTCAGGTGAAGTTGTTCAAATCCTGGCCCTATACTTGTTTTCTGAGTGACTTAAGGAAAATTTCTCAAACTTTCTGAGCATCACCTTCATCCTTGTTTTATATTACTTGTACCATAAACTTAGGGCTGATCTTTTTCAGAAAGCAAAAGAGTGGCTTGACTTAATTGGCTACAGAGAAGACTCTCACTGCCACACAGAGCTTACCTTCCAATTATTCCATAACTATGTGAATAACCTTTGAAAGCTAAAATAAGCTGGTGAAGGCAATGTAGCTGACGTAATTGCCCAGTAAGGGGAGTAGAATGAGGCCCAGGTATATAGATCCCTTCAAGACCATAAGTGAATTTGCAATTTATGTATGACAGGCATCCTGATCTGGAGGATCCAGTGAGTTATCACGAGAAAAAGAACTTCCCTACTAAAAGAGAAGGCTCTGCATTTCAGCTCCCTGTCAAAGGGTGGGGGGATGTACCCATGTCGGTCTGGGTCTGGTCAGGAGCAAGCTGAGGCTGGTGGGCAGGTGGGCAGAGGGAGTAGGGGCACCACTGCAGGGCTGGAGTGTACAGAAACACATAGGAAGGGTCACAGGAAGGTGGTCACTGGGCCTGCCTTGTCCCCAAGAGACTGCACGTTCTGAGCAAACAGTGAGGACAGAGCACCATTGTCCTAAGGAGCTACTCCATTGACTACTTGTTCAGCAAGAGCAAGAAAGGAAAACCACAATGCACCAGAACAAGGAAGAAAAGCCTACCATTTCCTCATCAAGTTCCCTCCTTTGCCCTCTACTGAAACAACTTAACATCATTCTCAGCATGTACAAGAAATGCTTAGAGAAAGTACTGAAGGGTGCATTTGAAGCTAAGGGGCCATAAAGTGATAACTGTCATAGTACCTATGTATGAAATGAAGGAAAATTAATACTTCATGTGGAAAAGAAAATGAGCGGGTAGTCTTTCCCTCCTTCTACAAAAAACACCATAAGGCGTATTCTTGGTAAGATTTCCATACCAGGGCTCTGTTTCTGACAGTAGCACACAAAAGTAGGCATGGATTTAGGTGCCTGATTTACCCTGCCTGGTAGCAAGCAACCTTAGAGTTTGGAGACAGATCACAGAATGTTCTGATTCACCTTGGTGATTTCATACGGCTTTGTCACCACTGTTCTATTTACATGATTTATCAAGCTAGCTCAAATTTCAGCCTAAACCACCTCCTACCCCTTGAATATTTCTTATGTAATCAAAATGTAAGGTTATCTATATGTAGTGATGCTCCAGACAATAAATGTAGACGCCAATGTCAAGAGTATCTTCCATTTCTAGAGTTCTACTGTGCACTGCACTTAGCTTTTTTTTTTTTTTAAGATTTTATTTATTTATTTGACACAGAGAAAGAGATTACAAGTAGGCAGAGAGGCAGGCAGAGAGAGAGGAGAGAGGAGGAAGCAGGTTCTCTGCTGAGCAGAGAGCCCGATGTGGGCCTCAATCCCAGGACTCTGGGATCATGACCTGAGCCGAAGGCAGAGGCTTTAACCCACTGAACCACCCAGGCGCCCTGCACTTAGCTTTTGCTTACTCTGGTCTACTGAAACTTGGTAGAGTCCAGGCCTCCTTATTTGTGTCCTAATTGTTTTTCTGAGCTTTGAGGACTGTTTGGGGTCCAGAGAGGATTAGCTTAGTTTCCTAGGACCGCCATAACAAAGTTCCACAAACTTGGATGGCTCAAAACAACAGAAATTTATTATCTCCCAGTTCTGGAGGCTAGAAGTTCTAAAACAGGGTGTCAGCAGGGTTGGGTTCTCTCTGAAGGCTGTAAGGGAGGTTTCTTCCTTGCCTCTTGTTACCTTCTGGACATTACCTCCAATCCTTGGTGTTCATTTTCTGCTAGATTCATACTCCAGTCTCTGCCTCCCTCATCACATGGCCCTTCCCTTTTGTGTCTTCTGTCTCTGGGCCCAAATTTCTCTCTTCTCACAGAGACACCAGTGATTGGATTAAGGCCTACCCTAATCCAGTATGATCTCATCAACCTGATTACACTGCAAAGACCCTATTTTCAAATAAGGTCACATTCACAAGTACGGGGGATTAGAATCAGAAACATCTTTTGGGGGGGGGCATCTGGGTGGCTCAGTTGGTTAAGCATCTGCCCTTAGCTCAGGTCATGATCTCAGGGTCCTGGGACCAAGCCCCACATTGGGCTCCCTGCCCAACGGGGAGTCTGCTTCAACCTCACACTCTCCCTCTGTGCACTACTTTTCTCTCTCTCTCTCTCTCTCTCTCTCTCTCTCTCTCTCTCTCTCCCCCACCTTCAAATAAATAAATGAAATCTTTTTTAAAAAACACATCTTTTTGGGAGACATGATTCTATCCACTAAAGAGCACTGCTTATCCTTCTGTTTCCTCTATACATAAATATGAGATGTGCAGAAACTACTTCACCATGCATCCAGCAATTGCCAAGACTGGCTGAGGAGTGAGAAAGATGAAGAGCTAGAACATTCTGGTTTCTAAAACCAAACTCTATATTTGGTTGAGGTCCAAACATTTCAGAAGTGGCAGGGAGAGAAGAATGTGTGCAATCCTGAGCAAAGGCATAATTTAGTGAGTAGTTTTTTATATGTGGATATGCTTCTAGCAATAAATGTAACTCCAAAAGTGTGGGAGAGGCTGATCAAGTCAATAGGTATTGACGTGGGTCTATGGACTGCTGTTTTCAGGTCTTGTTTGTTTTTAGCTGGTTTATGTTGCAAGATTACTTACTAGTTGTCCCACTAATTCCTCTACCTTAAATGTTTCCCCTCACCTCCCCCACCTCTTTTCTATTTTAGGCTCCTCCATGTCCTAGATCCTCTGTGGAACCTTCTTAACTTAGTCTTCAATCCATTCTACTAATATTGACTGAGTGCCATTATGTGCTAGGCACATTTCTTGGCGCTTAATGATGAGTAAAGATGGATTCAATCTCACCTCTCACTGTGCTTATAATCTAGTGAGAGAAATAGATGCCAAATAACCAAATATAATGCTATGACAAGTGTTATAAAATAGAGATACAGCATGCAGTCATAGTCTCCAGTAGGAGGACGTGACCTGGTCAGTGATGTCAGGCAAGACTTCCCTGAAGAAGGGAATGTTTGAGCTGAGATCTGAAGGATGGGTAGAAGTTACATAGGTGAAGAAGACAGAAGAGGAGAGCAGGTAGAAGAAAATAGCATGTGCAAAGGCCCTGTGGCAGGCAGGAGGTAAGGGATTAAAAAAGGCCATGGGAGATGGAAGACAATTTAAAGACATTGGAGACATGCCAAGCCTTGTTAAGTGGCTTTTTGTCTTTATCCTTTCTCCAAAGAGCAATGGAAAGACATGGAAGGTTATGTGAGTTAGTTTTTGGTTTGTCTTTCTGAGGGTTGACAATGGTTGCTTCAGGTAGAGGGAACTCTGGAAAAAGAATTGGTGACAAACATCTACTTGAGCTGACATGGTCTGCCTCCTCTAAACTCATTTATTCTGTATTATTTGTATCCCCCTTACTTGGTTTACTAGCTGTGTAAAACCTTAAGCAAGCTACTTGTTTGAGCTTTAGCTTTCTCTTCTAGGAAGGGATGATATTAATAATTGCTACCTTAGAGAACTTCTGGGCAAATTAAATTAAAACATGTACATAAAGAACTTAAAAAAGCATCTGATACATAGCATGGGCTCAGAAATAATAGCTGCTATCATTTTATGATCATACCTTAAGAATTAATTTTCTATTGATTTATTCTTTAATTACTTATGCCATATAACCAGCATTCTGTTTTAATTTTGAATCATCCTTTAATTGTGCACGTCTTAATTTTAACTCTTGAATTAAGACTGAAAGCTCCTTAAAGGCAAAAACTGATAGGTCTCTCATCATCTAATATGCTGCTAATCTAAATACTTGTTCATCAGTTAGATCTTCAGAGTTTGCCGTGCCTCTACTCTCATTTATTTTGAATCATGGAAGCAGCACAGAAAGGTGGAAGAATGATGTGGGCTGGTGGAAAAGGTGGGAGGAGGGAATGTGGTTCTAATCATGAACATTGACCTCCAGGGTTGAGTAGTCCAAAGAGCAGATGCCAAGAAGGTGCACTTAGAAACCTATCAGGACCAGAAACAGAAGTCATCATCATCATCAGGGTTAACACATACTGAGTGTCTACTGTTAGTACTGAATTACCTCTTACTCCTCAGGACAACTGTTTGAGGGTGGTGTTATCGCTATGACCCCCATTTTCATAGTAAGGAAAAGTACAGCAGAGTGGAGAGCATAAGCACCCAGTGTGACACAGCCCTCACACACAGAGCAAAGGCGTGTCACTGAAGTCAGATAGAGGATTTGCGGTTTCTGCCCCACCTTTGAGTCTGAGCAGAATATCCCTTAGCCTTCCCTATTCCTCCAAGTCTCCCCTGCATTGCGCCTGCACCACAGGCAGCTGTATGCTGCCCAGTTCAGACAAGGTTGTGTTCTGCTCCACTTAGCTAGAGGCTTAAGGAAAATCACCTGAATTCTCCCTTTGCTGTTTCCTCATCCAAAAAAGGAATGGTGAAAACAGGGGACTTGCATCAGAAATTTTCACTTTCATGGTTCAGAAGTGAACTGTAGCTGTTCTCCCTATTAACCTCCTCTCAACCGTTGGGGTGAGGTCAGACAAGCTTCTGTACCATACATTCCCTGGGTTTTCCTGGCTTCCATATTCCCACTGCATTGCTTGTAACTACTAACTTGGTTTATTGCTGTGCTTTGTACATTATTTGTGCATTTTGGCATCTGATAAAAATTAAATTAGAAAACCTTCATGTGGCATCACTGCATTTATTTTGGCTTCTAACTTGCAGAAAAGATCCTCACTTTAGGTCTTAGTATTTTTTCTAAAATCTGGGATGAAAAGGAAAGCAAGCCAAGCCACTCTAAGTTGAATCTACAGCGAGCTCGAGGAGGACATAAATGAGTATTGTTAGCACTGACTTAGGTAACGATTAAGGGATGTGGGATGGTCAAGCACCATTTAACATGGTGACACTCCCAGGTTCAGGTTCAACACCAACCAAACCCGTCTTGGATTTACTAGGTAAATCTTGGATTTAAAGAAAATGCTGCCTACAGGACAAACTGAGTTGAAAATAACAGTGTGAATTCATAATTTTTTCCTTTTTAAAAAAAGAAGCAGAAGAGAGGGCAAAACAGTAAGGACAGAAAGCAAATAGGCATGAGGAAACTTTTTGGGGTGAAGGAAGTATTCTAAAACTCGATTAGGTGATGACTACATAAATTTTGGAAACTCATCAAACTGTACAATTAAAACAGGTGACTTTTTTGCTACATAAATGATGCTTCAATAAACCATTAAATATTTTTTAATTAAAAAAAAACCCTCTGGAGAGCCTAGGTGGCTCAGTTGGCTGTGTCCAACTCTTGATTTCAGCTCAGGTCATGATCTCAAGGTCATGAGATCAAGCACCGAGTTGGGCTCCACATTGGTCATGGAGTCTGTATGAGATTCTCTCTCCCTCTCCCTCTGCACCTCCCCCCACCCCAGCTCTCTTTCTCTCTAAAACAAATAAATCTTAAAAACAAAACAAAACAAAACAAAAAAAACAATTCTGAATGAATGATTCCCAGACCAGAAAGAGTAAGGGTGAGATAGGATGAGAGGTGAGGAGGGGAGTCAGGAGGGTGTGTCTGGAACAGGGCATGGGGTTGGTTTTAAATCTCATTTTGGGTGAGAAGGGTATGACTGAGCCCAGATATTGGGTTTTGAGGCCCAAGCACGATTGAAGAATGTCCCTGCATGATAGTTGCCCAGAACAGCAAGTTGGAAACTGAAAGGTGAGGAAAACATCCATAGGGAGTCAGGGAGGGTAAAAGGAAAGATGGTCCATCGTGAAGAATTAGAGCCTGAGGAGATGAAGAGTATCCCCACAGAAGGATGTCACAGTGTGATGTGTCTGAGCCAGAGTCGTATGAAGAAGGTATATGTGTGAAGGGGGACTAACATGAGATATGGGGGCCCAAGCAGATGAGAAGTATGTGCATGCAATGAGATAGGCTGGCCCAGGTATCAGAGTCTAAGCAGGGTGATGTCCCCACAGAGAGGTAGCCTGGAGTAGGATACTGGAACCTGAGCAAGGTCAGGAAGGAATCCACACGGGAAGGCAGCTGAGGTTGAGAAGTCCAAAACCAAGTAGGGTAGTAAATCAGATGTACAAGCAGGGGGGGCAATCTGGCACAGTGTTTGAGCACCTAAATGAAGTGATGAAGTCACTTTGGAGTGGGGTTAATAACAGTTATGGATATTGGTTATATACAGAAAGACTGATAAAAAAGGAATTACTATGAAGGCTCATAAGAGCCATTACTGTTGGAGAAGGAAATTAGAAAAATGGAAAGAAAAGTAGAATAAACTCTGTGCTGTTAGATTGGAGTTGGAAATACTGGTATGAACTTATGTTTTCCAATATAGATAATATAGATAGATACAGAAATAGAGATAAATGTACACAAACATGTATTTTCTAACTCTGTCCACTGAGAGGGCCTAGGAGCGGTGACATCCCAGTAGCAATGACCACACATAGAGTCCAGATGTTGGTTTCCAAATTAGAAGGAACAAGGGCCCCTTGAAGAAATGATTCTTTCCAAACTGGAGGGAAAGTCCAAAAATGCCTGGAATGCCTTGTGGTGCCAGAAATAAAGAAGCGCCCAAAGAATTATGGGGGTGTATCAAAAGGACACAAAAGCCAGCTGAAAGAGGGGCTCTCCTCTGGCCAAGTCTGGGATAATTTAAGCATCAAAATAAATAATAAAACAGGAAGGCATAAATCCATACTGATATAAAGAAATATATTTATATTCTTATAAACTACCTCTCCATAAAAGTTACTAATTACAAAAGGAAAAAAAGTAACTGCATAGTGAAAGAAGCCTCACAGCTACCACCATAATCAAATGATCAAAGTGACCATATCAGTAATGAGAAAAGCAAAACCAGGAGCCACTTCACAGGCTGCCTGTAAACAACACAGTATCAAGTCTATTGTATTCAGTTAAAAGTGCATAACCCAAATCTAATCATAGGAACACATTAGATTCCAAATTGAGGAATATGCTACAAAATAAGTGGCCTGAAGTTTTTAATTGGATCTGAGGATTGGATTGTAATGTTAACTTCCTGATTTTGATGGTTACATTTAGGTTAGGTAGGAGGATATACTCCTTTGGAGGAAATATAAACTGAAGTACTCAGAGATGACAGCATTTTATCAACAATTTTCTCTCTAGTGATTTAGCATGGAAAAGGTTCCTTGCTATACTTGCTATACTTGCCACTTTTCTATAAGCTTGAAATTGTTTCAAGACTAAAATTATTAAAACATGTATGGGGTTCTAGAGAATCACAAGAGACTCACGGCCTAACAATGAGAATAAAGGGGTTCATCTACAAAATCAAAGCTTTAAAAAAAAAAAACCATCAGAGATATGAGGACACAAAGAAACCTAAATGAACTAAATTGCAGTGTTATAAGGGCTTCCATTTTGAAGGATAAAACATTTATAAAAGATGGAAATAAGAAGAGCAGCTGAACTTTCAATGAATTTCTAATGACTGTGTACAGCAAGCTAAAAGGCAAGTCTGCACCCACCCACCCACCCATGTTTTCCCATGGCCTTCACCAAATGTACAGGGGTAGTCACTCAAATGCTGGGGAAAGGGCAGGAGAGCTGAGAGAGATCTCCACTAGTATGCAGGCCTTTTCCAAGTGCACAGCTACAGCCATGAGAAGAGAGCTGAAAGGAATCCCTCTGAGTACTCCTCTTCAGGGAGAGTGCTTCAGGGGTCCTCCAAAGACTGGGGACAGAGCAGCAAGGCAAAGAGAAGTTTCCCAAGGTGCATAAAGCCAGTAACATGACCGCAAAGCAAAGAGAACTTCCCAGAAACACATACCAAGCAGCTGTGCTAAAAACAGAGATTTCCATGGTTTGTGAAGCTGGTGGCTGGATATAAAGCATAAAGAGATCTCTGTGGTCTTGCTAATGTCAGATCCCAAGCTCTGCTAAAGGGAAAGTCCTTATCCTGCCCTCGAAACATTGAAAGCCAATGGTGACCTAAATCAAACTAGAACAGCAAAAGGCCCAGACCCATTTTTTTT
>LNAC01000186.1:1751056-1844029 GCA_002007465.1 Ailurus styani
AAATAAATAAATAAATAAATAAATACACATTTCTCAAAAAAAAGATATGCAAGTATCCAACAAGCACATGAAAAGATGCTCAACATCACTAATCATTAGGGAAATGGAAATCAAAACTGTGAGGTTCCACCTCACACCCATCAGAATGACCGCTATTAAAAAAAAAAAACAGAAACCACAGGTGTTGGCAAGGATGTAGAGAAATTGGAACACTTGTGCACTGTTACAGGGAATGTAAAATGATACAGCCTATGGAAAATAATGTGGTGCTTTCTCATAAAGTTAAAAAGAGAACTATCCAGCATCTCCACTTCTGGATATATACCCGGAAGAACTGAAAGGTGGGTGCTTAAGAGATATTGACACCCATGGTCATAGCAGCCTTTATTCACAATAGCTAAAACATGGAAACAGCCCAAGTGCCCACTGGCAGATGAATGGATGAGCAAAGTGTGGTCTATACATACAAGAGAAGATTATCCTGCTCTAAGTAGGAAGGAAATCCTGCAATATTCCAGAACATGTACATAACTTGAGGATATTATACCAAGTGTAATATGCTGGTCACAAATAGACAATACTGTATGATTCCACTTACATAAGGTACTAACAGTAATCAAAATCATAAAGACAGAAAGTAGTGGTGGTTGCCAGCAACTGAGGATTGGGGAGAATGGGAATTTAGTTTAATGGATGGAGACTTTTAGTTTTACAAGATGGAAAGAGTTACAGGGATGGATGGTGGTGGTGGGTGCATAATGATATGAATATATTTAATACCACATAACTCTATACTTTAAAATGGTTAAGATGGTAAATTTTATGAGTATTCTATCACATTAAAAAAGAGTGGGGGAAAAACCTGCACAAGGATGTTTATAGCAACTTTAAATGCTAAAAAGAGCTATCAAGTCATGAGAAAGCATGGAGAAACCTTAAGTGTATATTACTAAGTGAAATAACCTAGTCTGAAAAGGCTAAACACTGTATGATTTCAACTATATGACATTCTGGAAAAGGCAAAACTATGGAGACAGTAAAAATATCAGTGGTTTCCAGGGTTTGGGGATATAAGAAGGGATGAAAAGGCAGAGCACAGGGCTTATAGGGCAGTGAAAATACTCTGTATGATATGATAGTGGTAGGTACATTTGTCCAATGCACAGAATGCACAACCCCAAGTATGAACCCCGGGGTAAACTATGGACTTTGGGTGGCTTCGATGTGTCAGCACAGAGTCACGGATTGAAACCAATTTACTCTCTGCTGGGGAGTGTAGATAACAGGGGAGGCTGTGCATGTGTGTGAGAGGAATATATGGGAAATCTCTGTACCTTCCTCTCAATTTTGCTGTGAACCTAAAACTGCTCTAAAAAAAAAAAGTTAAAAAAATATATAAGGATGTATCCGAGTTTTGTTTGAAAATTAATTTCAGAATGAAACATGNGGAAATCTCTGTACCTTCCTCTCAATTTTGCTGTGAACCTAAAACTGCTCTAAAAAAAAAAAAGTTAAAAAAAATATATAAGGATGTATCCGAGTTTTGTTTGAAAATTAATTTCAGAATGAAACATGAAATAATTCTTCTAAAGGACTGTTGTCAGATTAATTCCCTAGAGCTTCAGTCTCAAATCTTGATAGTGTACCCCTATTTAACATTTTCACAAACCTCCAAATTTGTATATATTTATTACGAACTATGCCCATATTTTATGTGTACTCTAAGACACACAAAAATAGTAATCAGAAAAGGATGAATTTAAAATAAAGTCTAAATAAAAATTCTAGTTACTTCTTCCCACACCCCCAAAACCATCATGCACTCCCCTGGACGCATGTGCCCACCGTGAAAACCACTCCTGTAGGCCACAGGAAGAAGTGAGCCCTGCCACAGGTCCTTGCCCCCCCACCAGTGACCCACCAGGGAGTGTGGAGAGTGGAGGAGGAGGGGCAGGAAGTGACTGTACTGCTAGGTACCATAAAACTGCCGTTTATGTACAGGTTATAAATCTCACATGACACGCTTCTCTCCCTCCTTTTCTCTCTGCCCTGCAACCTACAACAGAGAGGGGATCAACAGAGAGGTGCGCCACTCTTCTCCATTCTCGCGTGAACTTCTCGGCCCGAGCCTCGTCCTCATGTCCACTTCGGCCTCCTTCTAGGCCTCCCTTGGTGATCACACATAATTGGAGTTCGCCTGGACAAAGACGCTCTTCAGGTGAGGTATAAAATGTGACTTACCCACACTCCTCCCAAGACAGCGCCCAGAACCTGGTTAGGGACAACACTGGCATTTAGTACGAAATTAGGCTAGGTCAGGCTGATCAGGGTTTTCTAAAAGACATTTTTGTCCCCAACGTTTTCCACCACTCTTCTCCAAAAGGAGACTCCAATCTTCAGGTGTTAGTCCTAAAAAGCAAGCAGTTTGTTTGTTTGTTTTTTCCTTAGGCAGGTATGATGAACAAAATTCCACTAAAACTTTTGTGAAGAACAGGAGGCTATTTTAGTCTCTCTTCAAATAGCTATAACCTCAGGAGCACAATAGAAAACATATCCAAACTTAAACACACACACATACTTTCCTTGACTCGAAGGAAAAATGAACAATCTGGTTGATCGCCAAGATCCTCCGAACCCTCACATTCTGATTTTGTGTGAGACTGCACACAGGAATATTATGGCAGAGTCGAAATGTCAAATTTATTCATTTTCTAGGGATTTGGTGACAACATAAAACTACAGTGAAGAGGGGCATCTTTCCCACTTCCCCCTCACCCCAGTCCTTTGACTCCCACCCAAATCAATGAAACAGAAACAGAAGTCACAGATTAACTATGATGTGATGGAACCTCCACTTCATTTTGCTGGCAAAAGCCTTCCCTGC
This sequence comes from Ailurus styani, assembly GCA_002007465.1. Taxonomy (NCBI): domain Eukaryota; kingdom Metazoa; phylum Chordata; class Mammalia; order Carnivora; family Ailuridae; genus Ailurus; species Ailurus styani. Next base: position 1,753,941 of record LNAC01000186.1, read on the forward strand.
AAAAGCTCCTTGGATGCACATATGAAATCATGGAAGAACACCCTTGGATGCACATATGAAATCATGGAAGATGCAGAATAAGGAATGATCAGGTTGTGGTTGTAATATATCATAAACAAGCTTTTCTAGGTTTCCTCAAGAAATGAGTCAGTACTTCCAGTAAATGAAGTAACATATGCCAAACCCGTAGCAAATGCCCAGCACACAGCAAGCTCTCCACAGCCTTATTATAAAGAATCACAAACGAATCATTATGAATATACCAACTGAATATGTCAAATAAATCCTCTGGCACTCTCCGCTCTCTTGACCCACCCAGAAAACACAACAAGGATGTCGGTTTAAAGTTGGCACTGGGTTGAATAGGATGGGTTCAAGGTTCTAAGAAGTCAGGTATTGAGCAGGAGTCGCCAGGAGTACCCTCCCGCAAAGGAATGTCTGGAGAAGAGCCAGCACAGACATCAGGGAGGGCTGTTAACCCAGTGTCTCTGACCACCACACCTGAGCGCTGTATTACTTTTATGGAACCAGATGGACACTTCCCCACCACTGAGCTCAAAGAGGACAGAATGGATCAATGAGTGGCTCACCACTACCAACAAAGCTTACCAGATGGATATGCAGTAAGAGAGAGGGTGACAACAGAAGGGGATTAATGGCTCAGAATTTACATTCTAAACACAAATAACGTATATGGGGGTAGGCAGGGGGGGAATAACAGTACCCAGAGGTTACAGGCTTGTGGGGGGGGGCATAAACAGAGGGCAAGTGACTTCATCAAAACCCTAGGAGAGAAGGACAGACTTTTGGAAAGAACAAAGCTGCTCATAAGATGAAAAAGAGGATATGTGGACTATGGCTGTGGAGCAGAGAGAAGAGCAGAAGGCAACTTTTTCTTCTTACTACATCTGAACTTCTGTGTACTTGAATCTCCCAGGGCCCATCCTGTGGGTCAGCCTAGATCTTCTCAAAAGGTGCCACCCTTCAGATACCTGTGGGGAGTTCTCATACCCACTGGCCCCCACCCCTTAGTCACTGTGGGCCAGACATGACACTAAGAGCCCTTGTAATCAGCCGCTGTGTCTCATTATTAATCATTCTGCTCAGAATGAGAACTCCTGCCCAGTCACAGTATCTTTTCTTCCTTCTGCCATCTACTGGTGGAAATGAAAATTTCATATTCTCCCACCAGGCTGTTTCCAATTTGCAAACAGGTTGTGGAGTCTGAAAGCTCATTTAAGTAGCACCAATTCGCTGGTAGAAGAAATATTTCCAAAAGAATAAATATATATTATATTATGGTTCAATCATTCATTCAATAAGCATTTACTGAATGAAAAATATTAAGTTATAGACACACACACACACACACACACACACACACACACACACACACAGTATATGTAATACCAAGGGTAGAGTCTTGAAACCAAATATTGCTTGACCCCTTACCTGCTGTATGACCTGGGCAAGCTACTTAGCCATGTATACTAATAGTAACAATCATATGATGAGCCAGTCTACCTCATTTAAGCCTCACAACCTTGTAGGGTAGGTATATTGCTATCTGCATTTCTTCTGATAATAATGAAACACAAAAAGGTTGAATAACTTGCCAAAGGTCCCAGCGCTAGTAAGGAGATTTGACCATCTGGCTCCGGCTTATAATGAGTACAATAATACCTACCTTTCAGGATTGTTGAAGGAACTAGAGACAACACATGTAAAGTTGTCAATTTATAGTATGTTCCAGAAAATGACAGATACTGAACAATCGCTGTGTGCTGGGCCCTACAAGATGTTAAAACTGCATCCATGAATAAGCCACAGTACCTGCCCTCCAGGCAAGCATAATCACAGTACAATGCTGCATTTACCAAAGGCCGAGTTCAGCAAAAGGAACATCTGACTTTTTTTTAGAATTGTCTTCCTGATACTGGGCACAGTAGCAGGGACATGGCAGATACTGAAGGGACGGAGACAATAGAATTTAAAAACATAAAACACAAAAACTAGGTATAAGACTCTGGGAGGCAGATGGGATAGATGCTCTTATTTCCATATTAACAAATGAGAGAAATCAAGGTTCAATAACTCCCACGAGGTCACACAGCAAGTCAACAGGTCTCGACTAATATTTTGCCCACACTGTTGCATTCCCCCATCCTTCCGGTTTTTGCCAGCCCCTAGATGGCATCCGCAGGTTAATGAAGGTATCAGGTGGAGGGAGGGCTGTGAGCAGATTAAAACTTCCAATAATTGGGGCACCTGGGTGGCTCAGTTGTTAAGGGTCTGCCTTCTGTTCAGGTCCGGGGTCCTGGGATCGAGCCAGCACCAGGTTCCCTGCTCAGCAGAAGCCTGCTTCTCCCTCTCCCACTCCCCCTGCTTGTGTTCTCTCTCTGTGTCTGTCAAATAAATAAATAAATACATAAATAAACAAACAAACAAACAAACAAACAAACAAACAAACAAACAAACAAACAAATAAATAAATAAATAAATAAATAAAATCTTAAAACAAAACAAAAAAAACCTTCCAAGAATAAAAACAGACATCAAGGCCCACGTCCTAGAGATTACATAGTCCCGCATAAACCCATTTTCTTCTTGTCTTTCTTCCATTTGGCACAAACCAGCTTTTCACTTTAGGGTTAGACTGTTCAGTGCTCTTTCCCAGAGATCGAGTTTCTGTAGTTATTTTTAGCTGGAGTTTTAGTGCATACCTGGGACAGGTGAGGCAGGAAAAGGAATGTGGGTGTGGATAACCCTTGAATCTCAAGTGCCAAGGTTTGGGTCTCTTGTCATTCCAGCTGAAGAGAGATGACTCATACCCTGACTTATTATCTGCCCTAAGGCAAGATTTCACCTTAATAACTATGGATTAAAACTTCTTATATATTCTCTAGTGTTGTATTCAAGTTCTTGGAACATACTTCCTTTTTTTTTTTAAGATTTATTTGTTTGACATAGAGAGAGATCACAAGTAGGCAGAGAGGCACGTAAGAGAGAGAGGAGGAAGCAGGCTCCCCACTGAGCAGGGATCCCGATGTGGGCCTCGATCTCAGGACCCTGAGATCATGACCTGAGCCAAAGGCAGAGGCTTTAACCCATTGAGCCACCGAGGCACCTGAACATACTTTCTTGATGTTACTTTGTTACCTGCTTTTGATAACTTGGATGCCTTCATTTTCTGTGACAAATGTCACAGCTTGTGGTTCTTTCTGGTCTCCTTTCCCAGGCTTTGAGGGAGCTGGGGTAGATAGTCTCTGATTAAGATTTTTTTTTTTTTTTTTAGATTTTATTTATTTGACAGAAAGAGAGAGAGAGCCCAAGCAAGGGGAGTAGCAGGCAGAAGGACAGGGAGAAGCAGGCTCCCTGTGAGCACGGAGCCCGATGAGGGACTTGAGACTCTGGTATCGTGACCTGAGCCGAAGGCACACGCTTAACTAACTGAGCCACTCAGGAGACCCTGGTTTAGGTTTTTGGATATCTGCAGGTAGGAAGCTACCTGGAAAACACTTTGGCTGTAAACCTGATGTTTTTATAAAGTCAGCCAAGTTCTAAGATATTCATCGCATCTTTAAGGGACTAAGAAAGAATAATCAGGGCGCCTGGGTGGCTCAGTTGGCTAAGCGTCTGCCTTTGGCTCAGGTCATGATCTTGGGGTCCTGGGATCAAGTCCTCCGTTGGGTTCCCTGCTCAGCAGGGAGTCTGCTCCTCCCTCTCCCTGTGTGATCTCAAGTAAATAAATAAAATCTTAAAAAAAAAAAAATCATCACAAGCTAGTTGAGTCTAGACCTCTCCTGGCAACCACTAGAATTCCCCCAGAGTACCCTTAAGTTCTAGAGTACGTGGCATTCTGGGCCTGCTTTAAGTCTGGAATAGTTGACCCAACTAAAATCCTATCACTGGGATCCTTGGACCCCTTCAAATGATGGAGATATTTTCCTCATCTCACTTTAGCTCCGGACAGAGGAAATAAAAAGAGGCTAGCTAGTATCATGAAGCCATGATACAACGAATACTATATAAAGTGGCTTCATGATTCAGATGAGAAATAAGGGGGAAATCTTCTCTGGGCCAGCATTAAGTGACTACTGTAAGTGACTTCCTTTATGAAGTCATACAAGTGTGGGAATTGTTTGCAGTTGGGGGAGGCGGTGAGTTTGGTTAGTTATTTTGAAGCTCTTTTTTTTTGAGAGAGAGAGAGAGAGAGACAATGAGGGAGATCAGGGTGGGGGACAGAGGCTGAGGGGGGAGGGGGAGAGAGAGACTCTTAAGCAGGCTCCACACCCTAGCACAGAGCCCAACACAGGGCTCAGTCTCTAAGAACCCATGAGATCATGACCTAAGCCAAAATCAAGAGTCGGATGGTCAACGAACTGAGCCACCCGAACTGAGCCACCCGGGCACTCCCGAAGCTCTGTTTCTTAAATCAGGAAAGCAGAACTAAGGAATTACACCAAGAAGGAAACAGAAGACAGGCTAGAAACACCCTCCCTATTCCTGAAACTAGAGCCTTTGGTACCTTGACTGCAAAGATAATTTACATTTCATTTGAGAGTATCATCTTAAACTTGTTTTTTGTAAGATTTTACTTTTAAGTAATCTCTACACCCAACATGGGGTTTGAACTTACAACCCCCAGATCAGGAGTCACATACTCTACCTACTGAGTCAGCCAGGTGCCCCTCATTTTAAACTTCTATGCTGCCCCCATCTTAACCATTTCTGAAGACCTACCTTCTGTCTTTCTCCACTTTCCTTGTCATCAACTCTATCTACCACTTCTATTCCACCATATAGTCTTAAACCCCAAACAACTTAGCAGTCCAGAAAGATGGGTCCGTACTGGATTGAATAATCTCCCCCCAATTCACATCTACCTGGAACTCCAGAATGTGACCTTTTTGGAAACAGGGTCTTCGCAGATACAATTAATTAAGATGAGGTCATACTGGATTAGGATGCACCCTCAGCTCAGTGGCTGGAATCCACAGAGGAAGACCATGTGAAGACACGGACACATGAGGAAGGTTATATAAAGATGAAGGCAGACATTAGTTATGTAGCCACAAAACAAGGAACATCAAGGATGGCTGGCATTGACCAGAAGCTGGGAGGAGGCAAGGAAGGAATCTTCTCTAGAGGTTTCAGATGGCGCAAGGCCCTGATGACACCTTCCTTTCAGACTTCTAGCTTCCAGAACCATGAGCCAATAAATTTGTTGTAAGCCACCCAATGTGTAGTACCTCGTTATGGCAGCCAAGGGAACTAACACATACCTTGATTAGGGTTTTAGCAGCAAGACCTCGTAACCTTGCCTCAGAGAATCAGGGAAGAAGAACAGATCCAATTAATGGTATGAACCCACAGCTCTGTCCTTATTCACTAACAGATCACATTTGTTTATTTCTGTGCCTCCTGTCCTTTGCAATAACATCTTTACTCATCTTGTGTGGGACCCGAGCTTATGGTCAGGATCTCCTAATATGCCTAAAGACAGATAATTCACATTTCTTCGCTGAGCATCCAGTCGTCCCATCCTAGCAAAGCATAATTACGTATACACTTTAGAGATAACAGCTAAGCCTTAGAGCAGTAGTTTTTAACCCTTCTGGTCTCCCCAGAAATATGCATACACTTCAGGTGTCTACAGATTCTATATGAGAAACCCCTAGCTACTTAGAAACTTCAGACTCCTTCAGGATAATTCCAATCTCTCTTCCTTACCCACACCCCACCCCCCAATTCAATGCCAGCTTGCTTCTGAAGTCCTCCAATAAACAGAACAGCAACCATCATTCACTTTTACCTAAAGCTCAGAGAGAGAGAGAGAGAGAGAGTTGCTAGTATCCTAAGCCACCCTGGAGAGTCCCATCAGGAAAATACCTTCAGTAAGAATCAGCCTCCAGTGGTACACACAACTCAAAATAGTAACAACTATGGCCCCACTCAACTACCTGCCTCTCCTTTTCTTCTTTCCTTTTTCTCCTTTCCTTCTTTCTTATTGACTCCTGACTTCTCTAACTTAACCTTCGCTCAAATGCACCATAACGAGGAGCAATGAAATGTGGAGCAAACTAAACAACAAAATAAGCCATGTGTTTAGATTTCAATTAATTATAAATGCCTTCTTATCCACAGGAATTCATCTTCCATGCATTTGGGGTAGAATGTACCCCACCATCTATGTTTATAAAGATCTTCCTGCAATCAACAGTCCATACCTGACTACCACAGAGAATTTTACTGACATCTACTTTTCACTTCTCACCACTTGGACTCTAAGAAACACAATCACTGGAACATGTACTTTTCATTAAGGCATATATGGAAAGTTTCTCTTCTGCCAAAACTCATTCTTAATCTTAAATCACTGGAACCTCTTCACCCTGGTTCTGCCACCGCAGACACATCCTCTTCTAATAAAATTGTTACATTTGACAAAAATGATTAGGCATCTTCTGAGTTAAAAGAGCACAAAACTGTTCACAACCGTGAAGCCCACAGTTGTTTCTGAATTCCATCAACTCCCCCCCCCCCCCCCCCCCCAGTCCCTACAGAGCCATGGTCTATTTTCTCTCCAGGAGCTGATAGTCCAGCTTTACTTCTCTGGAGTTTCATCACCCAGTAGATGGAGACAAAAGAAAGGATATTAGCCAATGAGCATTGATGACAAGGGGGTAAAATTGGGTCTTGAAATTACCCTGTATTTCTGATGCTTCTTGATTTTACCTGGGGATAAGAGTCTATGTAAGAAACCAGTCTTCCTATCCAAATGTTTAATCCAAGAAGCCAGGGAAGGGAATCTATTTAGTGATCTAGCAGACTCTGCAATATTACTTATGGACTTTGGTCCATCACCAAGAAAAACACAACCTCCTTTTAAGCAGCACCTTCCTTTCAAAGCTATCCATCACCTTGTTCATTTGTGGATTTTTTTTAATTATAAATAATGTTTATCTTAATTAAGGACAAGCAATGAATCTGCCACATGACTGCCACTGCCAGTTTCTTACCTATTAGTAAGATCTTACTTAAATCTCTAAAGTCTCTCAGCCTATAAAAGTCTTCAGGGAGTACTGAATCTTTTAAAAATATTTAAATTTATTATTCCACATTAGGTCTAATGAAGCACAAGCTGAGACTGCTTAAAGGATCACCATTTTACAGACATAAATTGTCCCTTTACAGTAACAGGTCCAGCGCTTCATCAACCTAGTCCTTGACCTGCAGCTGAAAAAGCAAAAGGTCTGTGTGAAGTGACAGAAGAGCACAGCCTACTCAGGTCGTGACCAAGGACCCAAAGCTGACCTCAGCGCTGGAAAAGCCAGTCAGCAGTCATGGTGCTCTACAGAAGAGGAATGAGTACTGAGTTAGAGGAGGTTCTGGACATGATTCCGACAGATTCCGGTCTGAGGAACTCTGCCTGAGGAGGGTTCATTCTCTTCTATTATCTCCTTTTATGGAACAGAAGGCTGAAATCGAGTCTTTTTAAGAGACATTAACGGCCTTTCCGTTTCTTCATTTTTCCTCCAGCCACCTTGTTCCTGACACCCATGGCACTCTCCGTGTCATCGTTGTCACCAGCATCCTCCCGCGTGCGTTTCTTCTTTTCTCCGTGCTCCCTTAACTCCTGTAAGAAAAGAAAAAGGATGGGAGTGAAAGTTACTGTTACTGAGGGTAACACATCCTGCTCTCCTCTCCCTAAAATCAAACACTGGGTAACTCCCTAACACCTCACATTCACAAACGGATAAGACCAAAATCCTAATACACAAAAATGTTTACATGAAAATTAAGACAATAAGCTATTATTTTCACATGGTAGGCCAACAAAGATTTAAGAGGTAATACCTCATATTGGTCAAGGTGTGGGGATACCCCATACGTTGTCTCTGACAGTTTAAACTGCTATAGCTTTTCAGGGGGGAGGGGCAGGAAATCTGGCATTCTCTATGAATGTGCAACAACTAATTCGGCCCAACCATTAATTCTACTCATAGGAACTTATTCAAAAGAAACAAGTATGCAAAGCTATACATATTAGGATGTCCAACATGGTACCACTTAAAATACAAAACATGTGAAAAAGCATAAACATATATGCACCAATGTAAGTCATACTATATATACATAATGGAATTCTCTCTAGCCATTAAGAAGTGATCACATGGCTATTTGTTTAAGTAGAAAAATGTTAATCATATACAATCAGATAAAAATCTAAGTATGGCTAAAAAAGGAAAAATAGCCAAATGTTCTCTGTAAGGGATAGCTTATATGTTTCAATTTGCTATTTTAATCTTTTCTGTATTTTCTGAAATTTTTTCCAATGTACATATAATACTTTTATAAAGTAAAATACCAAAGAATTTCATGCGAGCAGAAAAACGAAAACGAGTCCACACATTGGCTCCTCAGAAAGCATCCCAGGGGCAGAGTTGCCTCATCCCTCAAACTACAACTCTAGAGAGCAGACAGCACTTGCTAGGATTCTCCTTTATAAACTTCCCATCCATTCCCACCACTATTATTACCGCTACTTACTATTAGTTACTATGCAGTTCATATTAGCTTATCTGGCGCCAAGAAAACCCTTGTACGGTATTAAGGTCATTATTATTCCCAATTTTTCAGGTGAGGAACTGATTCTGAGAGGTTAGATGCACTATCCAAACCCACAATGTCAAATTCACAGCTGGGTCTTCTGACCGCAAATCCAAAGGTTTTCTTGTCACACGTGAAACACGATGAGAGGCTGAGCAGAGCATGTGGTCACTGTGGTCAGACGGAGTCCAAACCCCCCCAATTCAAATTACCTACCATCTCTGCACTTTAGTTTGCTCACTTTATTTTTTTTTATTTTTTTAAAGATTTTTTTTTTTTTTAAGATTTTATTTATTTATTTGACACACAGAGAGAGATTACAAGTAGGCAGAGAGGCAGGCAGAGAGACAGGGAGAGGAGGAAGCAGGCTCCCCGCCGAGCAGAGAGCCCGATGCGGGCCTCGATCCCAGGACGCTGAGATCATGACCTGAGCCGAAAGCAGAGGCTTTAACCCACTGAGCCACCCAGGCGCCCTTTTTAAAGATTTTATTTATTTATTTCACAGAGGGAAAGAGATCACAAGGAGGAAGAGAGGCAGGCAGAGAGAGGGGCGGGGGGAAGCAGGCTCCCTGCCGAGCAGAGAGCCCGATGCGGGCCTCGATCCCAGGACCCTGAGATCATGACCTGAGCCGAAAGCAGAGGCTTTAACCCACTGAGCCACCCAGGCGCCCTAGTTTGCTCACTTTAAATTTGGAATAAAATAATACTGAGTTCCCATGGTTTGTTTTGAGGATTCATACAACAGCACCTAGCACATAACTAACATTGTCCGCATTTAAGTTGGTGAGAAAATAAGTTGCATACCATGCGGGCAAATCTCTGGGCTTCGGTCACACGTTCTGTCAACATCATAACCTCATCATCCTGTGTTGGAAAGACAGGTAGTTTCTTCCCAATTAAGTGTTCTATGCGCTGGAAGAGTTCCACATCATACCTAAGGAAGGAAAATTGGCATGCCTTTGGTCGGCTGACAATGCAAATGTCTGTCCATTCCAAAAGTATACATTATGTGATATGATGCAACAGAAGCCAGTTTTAAATACTACCAAATCCATTATTCCTCTTCAGAATACTGATTAGATGCCATCTTCTGTACACAGACCACTAGAAAATGGCCAACATATTCTTTACTCCCAGAAAAACCCTGGTTACAAAAAAATTTGTTCCTTTTAGAAACACAACCAAAATAGTTATTCTAATACTTTGAGTTGAGGGAAAGGTCACTGTGTTCCAGTTTCAGCAGCTGAAAGAAACAGCAGGGGTTTCTTCATGTGCTTCTGTATGCCAAACACCATACTAGACCTTCTACATGTGTATCACCAACCTTCATTAAAACCCTGCTAGGTAAGCAGGTATTATTTCCATCTTACAAATGATGAAAACAGTATGAGGGAGGTTTAAGGGACAATTAGAATAAATGGCAGTCAGGCAGAAAGTCAGTTTGCTTAAAAAGCTCTGCTCTTTTCTCTCCATTGTTCTCCCCCTGAAATCAATTCACTTACTGTGTGACAAAGGTAATAGCCTTTCCAGAACGCCCAGCTCGAGCAGTTCGACCCACTCGATGGATGTAATCCTGAAACAAAAAGTGTAAATGTGAGTTACATAAAATATAAAGAAAAAACTATGAATGTGAAGTCCTACTGCAAACCTTTGAAAGAAAATAGACTTGTGTTGAAACATGGAAAAATGGACTGGGCAATAGATTGAGATAACTCTACTTCCTCTTTTTTTTTTTTTAAGATTTTATTTATTTATTTGAGAGAGAATGACCGAGAGAGAGAGAGAGAGAGAGAGAGAGAGAGAGAATGAGACCACACGCAAGAGCAAGCCATGAGGGGCGCCTGGGTGGCTCAGTGGGTTAAAGCCTCTGCTTTCGGCTCAGGTCATGATCTCAGGGTCCTGGGATTGAGGCCCGCATCGGGCTCTCTGCTCAGTGGGGAGCCTGCTTCCTCCTCTCCCTGTCTCTCTGCCTGCCTCTCTGCCTACTTGTAATATCTCTCTCTCTGTGTCAAATAAATAAATAAAATCTTTAAAAAAAAAAAAAAAGAACAAGCCTTGAGCAGGGGGAGGGAGAAGCAGGCTCCCCGCTGAGCTGGGAGCCCGATATGGGGCTCGATCCCACAACTTTGGGATCATAAACCGAGAAGGCAGACACTTAACCGACTGAGCCACCCAGTGCCCCTCCTTCCTCTTTTTTATTCTTTGCAGCACTAAATTGACTCTTTTTTCTTTTTTTTTTTACAGAAAGACAAATCTAAAGCATATTTACATGGTCTAGAGGAAAACAGCACTGGATCTAGAGGTAGACCTGGATCATGGTTCTGGTCTTACCCACCTACCAGCTACACCACTGTCTGCAAGTCACTGAATTTGTTTCTCTCTATAAAACAGGATAGAACTGCAGGCCCAAGCTGAGAGTCATTGGCAAAATCAAATGAGACAGCAGTTAAACACAAAGCCAACAGATATTAGTTATTCTAGGGGCAATTCTGTCCTCCCAGGGAATATTTGGAAATGTCAACAAACATATCTGGTTGTCACAATGTCACCTGTGCGTAGAGGTCAGGAATGCAGCTAAGCATCCTTCAATGCAAAGGACAGCCCCACAGCAAAGAATCTGCTGGCCCAAAACGTTAATGGTGCCAAAGCTGAGAAACCCTGAGATACACTAAGAACTATAAGCTGACCATTCTGAAGAAATGAGACTGACAAAGATGAGCATATGCTGCACCTACACCACTGGCTATAAGCACCCAATACCTCTCTTTGGCTACTTTTTTTTTTTTTTTTATTCTTCCAGATTTATTAAAGTAACAAAAGAAGAAGACAAATAGCTCTTTGGCTACCTTCTTTCACATTTATTAATATCATATCTTCAGGCACGTGTAAGATAACGAGAATGAATAAATCAAGAGCTCTCCCAGTTTTTGATACTTAACTAATTAAGGACAAAAAATAAAATGATGTTGTAACTAAGGAGAGACAGAAAACATTCCATTAAGAAATACACTTTGGGGAATGCCTGGGTGGCTCAGTCAGTTAAGCGTCTGCCTTCAGCTCAGGTCATGATCCCAGGGTCCTGGGATCGAGTCCCCCATGAGTCTCCTTGCTCAGCGGGGAGCCTGCTTCTCCCTCTACTACTGCTCCCCTGCTTGTGCTTTCTCTCTCTGACAAATAAATAAAATCTTTAAAAAAAAAATACACTTTGGGGGCGCCTGGATGGCTCAGTCAGTTAAGTGTCTGTCTTTGGCTCAGGTCATAATCCCGGAGATCCAAGATCGAGCCCCGTTGCCAGACTCCCTGCTCAGTGGAGAGTCTGCTTCTCCCTCTCCCTCTGCTCCTCCCCCCATTCAACTCACTCTCAAATAAATAAATAAATAAATAAATCTTTAAAAAATAAAAAAAGAAAGAAAGAAAGAAAGAAATGCAATTTGGATACAATGGAATATTATTCCGCCATAAAAAAGAATTGAATCATACCATCTGCAACAACAGACATGGACTTTAAGGACATTATGCTAAGTGAAACAAGTCCAAGAAAGACAAATACTGTATGAGTTAACTTATATGTGTAATCTAAAAAGAGAAAAACAACAACAAATTGAGCTCATGATAGAGGACAGATATGGTGGCTGCCAAAGGTGGGAATAATGGGGGTCGTGGATAGACTGGGTGAAGGGGGTCAAAAAGCACAAACTTTGAGTTACAAAATAAGTCAATCATGGGCCTGTAACATACAGCTTGGTAACTACAGCTATTAATACTATATCACACATCTGAATGCTGCTAAGACAATACAGTTGAAAAGTTCTCATTCCAAGGGGAAAAAAATTTGTAACCATGTATGGTGACAGACGTTAACTAGATCTGTGGCAATTATTTCATGACATATGCAAATATCATATCATTATACTGTACAATGGAAACTAATGTTATATGTTAATTACACCTCAATTTTAAAAAAATAAAGAAATGCACTTTGGGACTAGAAAGTCAGTGACAGGACTCACCTTGGAATGGGTAGGAATGTCAAAGTTAACAACTACATCCACATGAGGTATGTCCAAACCTCGGCTTGCAACATCAGTTGCTAGAAGAATAGAACGAGCCTTTGCCTTAAATTTATTAAGGGATCCTAGGCGTTTACTCTAAGATGATGAAAAAAAAAAATGAAAAAAAAACTTAATCTTGGAAAGCTAAGGAATTTTAGAATCTAAGACAGACACTAAATATAAGAACAGAGACAGAAATTTTTAAAAGGCTGTTTCCCCCTAAGTCCAGACTGGGCTTCACAGGTCAAAAAGAAACATGGAAGCAACAAAAAAATATATTTAAGACTAAGGCTAGAAAATACTAACATGAAATAAGGATGATTTAACATGACACAGAGTTGAAAAATAATTTATTAAAACTCTTTTGAGACCAAAGAACCACTATTACCACTAGGGCTGAATAATCAACTCAAGAGCTTCCATACCAGACAAATAACTATGGGATCTTCCAATTTGAGCCTCTCCCTATCCTGGAAGGAGGAAGGAGGCATCCAGAGCAATACTTTAAAGCCCATGAAATCTGAATAATTCTGGGAAGATGCATTAATGTCTCATGTTGGTTTTGTACAGATCTACTGCTATAAAGGTTACCTTTCTCATGCCACCAGTTCATCACTAATGACACCAAAGAGTCTTTACCTGACTCATCTGTCCATGGAGGGGGATGGCAGTGAATCCAAGATTTCGGAGTAGCAAAGCTGTTCTCTGAGTATTGTTACAGGTGCTGCAGAATATCATAAAGGAGTTTCCAGCCAATTCATTTAGAATATAAACCAGGTAGGTATCCTAAATTTACAAACCCAAAACAATGTAAGTAATTGAACCTGGAAGAAAAGGCTGGAGTCCTAGGCATACAAATTATATAAAAGACTAAGGCTATATATAGTTGCTTCTCAATTTTCCAGACCACAGCTGCCAGTTTTGCATTCCTAAAGCAGCATTATGACATATGTGAACCCTGAATCTCACATACAGCCTAAAGCCAAGCACAACTCCTTATAGTCAGCAACCTGGAAAAGTCCCTACATCAAAGCACAAAACTAGGGTCCCTTGCCTATAAAGAAAAGCCACATAATCAGTAGACAAAAGAAAAGCTACTTCAAGAATGGGGCTGGAAAGGAATTACATCTTTATTGTGGTGTAGCATGCTATGAATTCCCAGAATATCTGACTTTATCAGTGATAAATATAAGCACAGTAAGCTCTCTAAAACAAACAGGAGCACAGCTCTCAGCCAATCAAAAGTGGACACACTTTCAGATGCTTTGGTGAGGAAGGAGAGGGAGAGGCAGGAATGATCAAAGCAAACACTTTACCTTGAATTTAGAGGGAATAAAAAGATAATATTGCTGCAATTTCTCAACTGTCTGGTATTTGGAGGAAACAGCACATTTCACAGGATTCTTTAGTGCTGCTCGCTGAAGTTTTTGCACCTACAGAGAGAAAACTTAGAATAGTACACTGATTCCCAAATGCTCTATATTTATAATTGTTATTGTTTTTATTTATCACTTAATAAAAAAGAAAACGTTAAGTCCTAGAAAATTTCACCTTCTTGGTCATGGTAGCAGAAAAGAGAAATGTTTTCCGATCTCGGGGAATCACTTTGAGGATCTTGTCAACCTAAGGCACAAAGAAGAAAGGATACCAATATAACATTTAGACTGGATACTTGCAAATGTTCTTTGTGAAGGAGACAGAGAGTAAAAAACCAAAATAACACTGTGGGAATCTGGTAACTCAAAAATTCAATTCAGCTAAAATTTACTGAATATTTACTTTTTTTTTTTTTTAAAGATTTTATTTATTTATTTGACACAGAGAGAGAGAGATCACAAGTAGGCAGAGAGGCAGGCAGAGAGAGAGGAGGAAGCAGGCTCCCTGCCGAGCAGAGAGCCCGATGTGGGCCTCGATCCCAGGACCCTGAGATCATGACCTGAGCCGAAGGCAGAGGCTTTAAACCGCTGAGCCACCCAGGCGCCCTGAATATTTACTTTTTGATACCATACCAGATGCTATTAAAAAAAAAAATGTCATTCAGAGAAAAGAAGTTTAAATTAAAGTCGAGTTAACCTAAGAGAAAAGTCAAGAATACGTGTTCATCAACTAAGTAAGCTATGATGAGTAGGTCAGCTATGATGACAGAAAATAAAGGTATTTCAAAGTCTATGAAAGAGGTAGAAATCAAATGAAATGGAAAGGAAATCTGGTTGAAATTTCTCACATCTGAAATCAAAATCAAACTACATTCTAAAGAGGATGCTAAGGCACTGACAATAGTGAGGAGCACCAAAAATGAGAAAAGGCAGCAGAGATGTTCAAATTAATTGATGATGATACAGGGCTCCACATAAAGCAGGTGTGTAATGAACCAAATTTTGAAACGGGGCACCTGAGATGCCCTAAGATGAGGAAAGAAATTGAATGCTCACTTCTGTCTCAAAATCCATATTCAATATTCGGTCTGCTTCATCCATGACCAAGTATTTGAGAGCTCTTAAGTTGAAACCTTTTGTATTTTCCAAGTGGTCAATCAGTCGACCAGGAGTTGCTATCAAGAAAGGTTAAGGAGAAAGACAATGTTTAAGAACAAGAACAAAAAGAAATTTACCAACCACCCCACCTCCCACAACTCCCAAATTTCAGAAATTAAAAAAATTAAACAGGGTTTCAAAAACCCTTTCTTCAAAGTCTTTCCACACAAATAAGTTACACCCAACATTGGTAGATTTTCTCCAATTCATCACCACCAGTGCCTTTTACCTGTCAATTACTCACCTATTATTATGTGTGGTTTCTTCGCCAGGGCCAGAGATTGGGACATTGAATCAATTCCACCTACAATCACAGCTACAGAAATAAAAAGAATATAGAAGGGAGAGCTTTTATTTTTTCCATAGTTCACTGAACATTTTTTTTTAAGCCAGTGCTAGATTTCTACTTAAATTTTTCTTCCTGTACAACTTTCCCCAAAGCTAAAATATCAAATGGCTCTTAAGGTCAATGAACTCATGTTAATAATACTTTCTTCTACTCTCCTTTTACACTCATTCTCAACTTGTGATGAAACTCTGATTCCTTTCCTCTCAGACACTTACCACTTTGCACACCAATAGAAGACCCCAGGGCTTCAAACTGCTCTGAGATCTGAAAGGCCAACTCTCGAGTGGGCGTCAGAACCAAGGCAAACAAACGTTGGGGCGTCTCCAGCAGTGCATTCAGAATGGGCAAAGCGAAAGCCCCTGTTTTTCCAGAGCCAGTTTCTGCCAGCCCGATGATATCACGACCTAGGAAGAAAAAGGAAACATCTAACAGCAAAGAAATGCTCTCTGCATTATTTCCATATCTTCTACAATGACACAATGCGGGCACAAAGGAAGACAATGAATAAACATTTGATGAACTGGATGGAGAGGAAGGCCGAACAGACAGAAGACATGGCATCATCATAGATAAAGCTCAAAATCTGGGGGTGACATACACAAAGACGGTATGCAATAAGGACTTTAAAATCGGCCCCTACAAAATATAGTGAGAACACAAAGGAAGGAGTAACTTACTGCCTATAAGAGTCAGGAAAGGCTAAAAGAGGTGATGGGTAAATTCAATCTGGAACTAAATGAAGAAAGAAAGGAAGGACATTCCTATATGAGGCAGAGAATAGAGGCTTTAAACAACACTGCGTGTGCAGGGAGAGTGAGAAGTACAATGTGGCCAGAACACAGAAGTGTGAAGAGGGGAAAGGGAGAAGAATGAGGCTAGAAAGGAAACTCATAAGCCACGCTAGAGTTTTGATGTCTTCTTTTAAGAGGGAGGAACTGAAGGATTTTAAAAGCAGGGAACATGATGACCAGTGTTATTCCTTAGGAAGTGAAACCCTAGGCCTGACAGCATAAGGAGCCGAGGAGCTCAACAGTACAGGCCATGTCCACTGCTTCTTCTGAGGGAGGAATGCCATAAGTAATCCCTTAAGAAGAGGTCCCTGGGGTTTGTTATCACCAATCAAGCCGTAACTATAAGATTTGGAAATCAACTCCCAAACCAAGACCACCATCTCTAGGCTGGCTGGCTCCAGCTCACAAGGTAGCTGTGCACTAGAACTGCGCCCTCGGGAATGCTTCCTAGTAAAAATGCCCTCCACCAGTTGATGCTCACATTGTTCCTCGACTGTATACAACTGCTGAGATTTCCTTACCTAGAGATTAACCCTACAATAAACTCCTTTTCCCTGAGGTTAGCTGAACACGACTCTCTTCTTTATGACCTAAAATGACCCAAACAAATAGAATGGGGAACACACAGGAAAATGAGAGCTCAGTGAGGATACCAGGGGAGTTAGGATGGTGGTCTGAACGGAGGTAAGGCAGTAAAGACAGAAACAAATGAGAGGTAGAAAGTCATGCAAGAAAATGTGGTTGACACATGGGTTTCTAGCTTGGGAAACTCAAAGGCCATAAACTGACATAAGGGCTTTCGGAAAATTAGTTCTGGTGAGGAAAACAATGACTCTGGTCTGAACACAGGGAACTTGAGGTTTATGCCATAGGCTCGGAGAGAAATATCTAAAAACCAGTTGGACATACTTGTTTGGAGCTCAGCAGAGAAGTGTAGGCTAGAAACACAAACGTGGGAGCCATGAGTATCCTAACAATATGTCTCCCCAAGGGCAGACATATTAGAATAATCTATGAGGTTCTTATATCTATATATACCTAGGTCACACATGTAGAAATTCTGATTCAGTGGGTCTAGAAATCTCTATTGTTTTACAAGTTGCCCAGGTGATTCTGATGAGCACTGGCTGAGATTTACCAATGCAGACAGTGTTAAAGTTTCAGGACCATGTGAGAAATCTTACTAGTGTTTTAGAGTGAGGGGAAAAAAAAAAGGATAAAGATAGATTTAACACTGCAAGGAAAAAGAAACCAGAAGAAACTGAGAAAGAACAGCTAGAAAGACAGGAGACAATACTGACTTGAAAGTGAAGAGAAAGCTTCAAGAAAGGAGATTGGTATCAAATAGAACAGACCTGGGCACCTGGGTGGCTCAGTTGGTTAAGCTACTGGCTTCGGCTCAGGTCATGATCCTGGAGTCCTGGGATCAAGTCCCACATCGGGCTCCCAGCTCCACGGGGAGTCTGCTTCTCCCTCTGACCTTCTCCCCTCTCATGCTCTCTTTCACTCTATCTCTCTCAAATAAATAAATAAAATCTTTAAAAAAAAAAAAAGAACAGACTTTTCAACATTCACCTCTTAAACACTAATATTAATCACTTAAACTAGGATCAGCCATGCCAGATCAAACAGCATATTCTAGCAAATGCTACCCTTTACCTTCTAACAGTAACATCAATGTTTTCCAAACAAAAGTACAGGTGTAGATGTGAAATATAAGTCAGACGAGACAATGGGCTAATTTTATTAAGGTCACAAAAACAAATGACAATATACGGATATCATTTCTCCCTCATTTACTAACTTGCATGCTCCTCTTGGGCGTCGGGTAAGTGACAGCGAACTGCAACAGCATCCCCCTACTTGTGAGCTAAGGGCTTCCAAAGCTTTTTATTCCCCCACTGTGTGGGGATTTTGCCCTCCCTGCCAGGGTCCAGCGTGCCTTCTGGAACAGGAAAAAACAAAAAGAGTGGGATCTGTCCCCTTTTCTGTCAAGGGAAATCTTAAAATTTCAGAAGAAAGGAGTATATAAGAAAGATTTAGGGAAGTAAAGGAGCTTAAGTCTCTCAATTCACATGGCTGTGAGCAATGCCCATTGCCACCAGCAAAGGCCTGCACCGCCTGCGGTTCTCTTATGATCCCCTCAAAGCAATACTCCCTTTGTGAGACCAATTTTTCTCTATTATCTCCCTTCTTCCTCTCACAACCCCTAAGCCTCTCCAGTGGTAGTGTCTGTGTAGAATACACACCCCGTAAGAGCAGAATAAATTCATTCACCTTGATCACATGGCCAGCACCTAACACAACTGCTTGGTATATGGCAGCCATTCAAAAAACTGTCTGAAATTTCTAGAGGACTTTGAGTGATCTCTGAATTAGAAATAAACTTAGTACACAAAACAGATGGGAAGAAAAGCATCCTCAAAAACCATCAAAAGGTTTTGATCTCTCCATTGTAACACTCTGTGATATAGGGCCAAGAACACAGGCTTTTCAGCTAAAACATCCTATATTCAAATTCTAGCTCCATTAGTTATGCCTCTAGCCAAGGTACTTAATCCCCTGGCCTTCAATTTCACCAATAAAATAATCAATCCTAACTTTCAGAATTGTTATAAGAGTTAAGGACAATGGATGTACCCAGAACTCTGTAACTTTGTAGAACCTGACACCATCGTTAGTATTCAAACTAAAAATTTAAAGTTCATTTAAAAAAAGAAAGATGCTGTTAGATTATTTAAATCTCTTGCTTAGGGCCAGCACCTACAGGTTTTTTTAAATGAAGCGTTTATAAATTGTTCATTAGAATGATAAGCTCAAGAATAAGAATAAAGACTTTTTCCATGATGATGATGTCTATCACATTACTCAGTTTCTGGTAATCTTTCACTGACTCCTATTTTCTCTGCCCTCAACACAAACTTGTTACGGAAACATTATGAATAATTTCAGAGTTATTACCACCACCTAATTGGGGTTCCTTCCTCCAACGACCGCTATAGGGTAAGCGGGAAAACGCTGGAACACACCAACCCTTCTTTTTGCTATGTGAAAGCAGCTCCAGTAGTGCTGACTAGGGGAACATCTTCCCCACTCGTGCAGTCCTTATCCTCCCTAGCTTCCCTAACCAAGTTCAAAGTATTTGCTGTCCCTTCCCTGAAATGCTCCTCCTTACCTAATTTGTATGAAATTGTACTCTCATGATTTTGAACCCTCTACTGAGCCTCCACCATCTTTTGACCTTATGTGCCAACCTCACCCATCTCCACAGTTTCAACTACAACTCCCCTTTGAATATGGTGTCTGTATCCAGTTCAGGCCTCTTAAGCAGCTCTAATCTCCAGATTCCAACTGTGCATTAGTCAATTCTATCTCTTTGATGCCTGAAATCAATTATTTCCAACTGAACTCTTCTTCCCTAGAATTATTTTTCCTCCTATCCTCCTTTTTACACCAGTGATATGTCCTAAACACACAGGCAATAATCTTCCATTTCCCTACCCTTTGCCTTCTATTAACAAACTGGTTATAAAATCATGGTGATTCTTTTTCTATCATTTTCTCTCTCACTACCACTACCCTACCCTTTGTTTATTGCCAAAACTGCCACAATACCCTAACTGATCTCCCAGCCTCTGGTCCCTCATCTCTAAACTACCTTACAAAGCTATAAGATTAGTGCTCACTTCGGCAGCACATATACAAAGCTATGAGATTAATAGCAAAAGAACACAACTCTAAGGATTTCATTCTCCTGCTAAAAAAATAATCTCCAAAGGCACTCTACTGCCCGTGGAACAAAGACCAAATTCCTTTGCCCAGCATTTAAGTCTGGCATAATCTGGCCCCAACAATTTTACTAATCTTTCCCCCTATTCTCTGTTAAGTACTTGCAGGCCTCCACACATGCCCGTGCTTTGCAGTCTCCTTAACTTTTTTTCATGCTGTTTCCTACGCCTAGAAAGTCCTCCCCTTCCATCAGACGTGAATGTCTAAATCCTATTCAGTCTTCAAGGTTCAGCTCGAATGTCTTTCCAATTTTCTCCACCAAAAAATAAAGTTTTCTCTAATCCATTCCAATGAGTAATAATCTATTCTCCTCCCTCAGTGCACTTGGAACATTTGGGATGTAACTTTCTTATGCCCCTGTTCACCTTGTAAAAGATTTTTAATTATCTCCTTACTAGACTCCAAGTTCCTGGAGACAGCCAAATCTTAACTTCTGGTGCCTTACACTTAGATACTTACTATTTATGGAAAGAACAAATGGAAGGTCACAGAGTAAGTTTAATTACTTTTCCACATGACAGCTCTTCAAATCACTGAAGCCAATTATCATATCCCATCCAGCTTAACTCTTCTCCAGATGCAATGCGCTCAGCAATGCGCTCAGCTCCTTTAACTATTTAGGACCTTTTTTTTTTTTTAAGATTTTATTTATTTGAGAGAGAGAGAGAGAGAGACCACGCACGCACGGAGGGGGCACAGAGAGAAAGTATCTGAAGTAGACTGGGCACTGAGCATGGAGTCCTACATAGGGCTCAATCCCAGAACCACAATATCATGACCTGAGCCAAAATCGAGAGTCTGATTTAGCCATCCAGGCACCTATACTCTTGATACTGTACATTTAATGCCACTCGATTGGTCCCTCAAAACTGGTCTCCAGAACTAAGCATAATACTCTAGGTGTGTTCTAACCAATACAAGGCACTTCTCTCTCTAGAGCTAGTTCAAGAGTTCTTAACCTATAATATGTAGCAGAGGAATTGGGGGGGGAGTGTAAATTCTATGTACAGATACAATGATATATTTTTTTCTGAGAAAAAAATCTTATTATAGCTAACATAACATTTATTTCTCTAAGGATCTTAATGAATTTCAGTTAACATTGTTAGGTCTCTTTTACCATCAACCCTAATCCTGTGAAGTTGGGCTTTGGGAATCTAAGAGCAGGACTTTACCTCTACACCTACGAAAGTTCTTCCCCGTTAGTATTGGTCCCACTAGTCAGCAACCAACACGTTAGCCATTTTTCTGCAACTCTGATAAACATGTCTCACAAAGCAAGACCAGACCAAGTTGGAGGAGACTCCAACTCCTCTGGATACTAACAGATGTTCCAGGCACCCTTATGTAAATCCACACTTACTGACTCATAATTTCTAAGGAGTTTCTTGTTAGTACACTTTAATCCAGTGCTTCCTTAAAGTCAACATCTGTTGCAGACAACAAATCTCCTTATAGAAAGTAACCTCAGTAGAACAAGAGAATTACTTTTTCAAAAGCCAATAAGCCAATTTTGTATCGTTAGTAGCCACACTTTTACATCACTTGAAGTATGCAAGAACAGCTCTCAAAAATGGTATTTAATTCAGTATAACCTCATATTGAACCTGTATTGAGCCACATATTTAATTTCAACCTACCTTGTAAGGCCAAAGGAATAGCTTCAACCTGGATCTTTGTGGGCTTTGTCCATCCCAACTGTTCACAAGCTTCACACAACACATCTGTCACACCCTTAGAATTCAGAAAAACAAACTTTAGCAAAGAAGAATACACACACACACGCCTCCCTACTAATTAAATGAATGTCAGAGCCAACGTGCTGGTGACAAGTGCGCCCCTTACCCTTTAATTCAAAAAGTATCGCGAGCCTATTCGGTCTGCTCTTAAATTGTGAGCACTGAGATGGTACCTCAAGACTTAACACCTACTCAGAGACAAAGCCAAGGTCTCCGCGTGTATTATTTCATTTAATCCTCACAATTCTATGAAGTACTTATTATTACCCCCAATCTACAGATGCGCAAAGGGAGGCAGGATGAGGTAACGTCGTGCCCCTGGTAAGTGATTGGGTCGGAATCCAAACACGTTTCATCTAACTGCTCAGCCCAAGATTTCGGCGGAGCGCGGGGTCGGCCGCATGGACAGTCTCCCGGCAAATACGAACGTGGCCACACCAAAATGGAGAAAAGCGCAAATGGGAACTCTCAAGGACGGGCAGCCCTCCCACCAGTCAAAACCAGAGGCATAGGGACCGCGTCGGAACCCCAGCTTCGGAAATTCTGGGGGAAAGCCAAGCTAGGCCCCAGCTGCTTTTGAACACCACCAGCTAGGATGTAAGGTAGCCGGACTCTGCCTGCGCCTGGTGCCGGCAGTACAAAGAAGGGCCGGGGTCATCCACGCTCACCAGATCTTTAAACGTTTTCGTTTCCTCCTCCTGCACTGCCGGCTGAGGCGCTTCGGTCGCAGAATCGTGCTCCTCGGGCGCCGCCATGTCTTCTGCGCACTCCGGAAGTGGGTCGGCAGCGCGCGGGATGCCGGGAAATGTAGTTTTAGTTCTCACCCGCCAGCATGTTCTGGGCGCCTCCTGCAGGCTTGCTGGGATTTACCGGCCCTAGGTGGGTGGTTTAGCGGAAATTTGGTTTAAAATAAATAAATAAATAAATAAAGGGCAGGGGATGGATATTAACGTGTAGCCTTACAAAACCGAGACGAGTGCAGAGGGGGCTGACGACGTGAGCCTCCTATCTGTCTTTTAGGATCCTTTAAAGAGGTTTCCTCACGTCTCACACCTGTTATGTTCCTGGCTTTTCTAATCATAGAGCTTTGAACAGGTTGATATCACAATGCTATTTATTTATTTTAATTGTTTCATTCATTTATTCAGTCATGTTTGTTTAGAACCTACCATATGCGAGGGCTTATGCTAGACGTCTCCTGAACGGGACGGCACCCCCTGCTGTGGTGGAGAAGACGGATAATAAATAAGTGATCACAGACGATGTCAAGTTGTGAAAAATGCTACAATGTAGCAAATGGAAATAAAACTGATGGAGAATAACCTGGGGAGAGTGGGTTGTGGGGATAACTGTGAGATTGGGCAAGGCCTCTGGGAGGCAGTGGTAGTTGAGCTGAGACCTCACTGATGAGAAGAAAGTCCTTCCAAGAACCCAGGGGACAACTAGTTCAGGCTAAAGGAATAGCAAGTGCAAAGGATAGTTCAAATGTGTTCACAGTGGGCGCCTGGGTGTCTCCGTGGGTTAAATCCTCTGCCCTCGGCTCAGGTCATGATCTCAGGGTCCTGGGATCGAGCCCAGTGCCGGGCTCTCTGCTCAGCAGGGAGCCTGCTTCCTCCTCTCTCTCTGCCTGCCTCTCTGCCTACTTGTGATCTCTCTCTCTCTGTCCAATAAAAAAAAAAATTTTTTTAGTCTTTAAAAAAAAGTGTGTTCACAGTGTGAGGCAATGTGCCTATAACAACACGGCTGGATCTCAAAGACCTAGTGCAGAGTGAGAGACGTATACAATATACCGTGTACATTTAAAATGTATGCCCACAAAATACCACTTTCTGCTGGAACATATACACACAGAAAGATACACTTTAGACATTTGAGACTAGTTATCTGTGGAGTGAGAGGAACTGTGTTAAAATTGGGAATTGGGGAACTGGGAATAAAAGAGAATATATATACAAAGCAAAAAGAAAGAACTTCTGAGGACATTGTGCCTTGAACTGAGAACTGTCAGTTCAACTCAGTGTGCCTGAGGTCCTTTCCACCACCACCATCAGGGCTGAGAAAAGGCCCTGATTTAGGAATCACTTCAGTGTCTCCAACAACAAAACAGGTAGGGTGCAGTCAGAGAAGTGGGCTCAGGTCAGGCCCTGTAGACCCTGTAGGGCCGTAGGACCCTGCAGTAAAAAAGTGTGGGGTTGAATGTTATCCTGAATACAAAGGGAAGCTACTGGAAGGTATTGAGCAGGGAAGAGAAAGGATCTACATATTTAAAATATCACTGTTTCTCACTGTCAAATAAATAAATAAATAAATAAATAAAACCTTTAAAAAAAATCACTCTAACTCTTTACGGAGACAGATTGTAGGGAGGAAAGAATGGAAAGAGAAACTTTCTACAAAGCAAGAGATGATCTTCTTGCCCCAGCTCTAAGCACATTGCCTGACACAAAACGGACACTCCATCAGCGGTGCCTGGATGAATGACAACTCAGCAAAACATCAGCATCAAGTATGACGGCAGATAAGAAGGAAATTCGGTGTTGGTTTCCTTAGGGAGTGAAGTCGTTTCTAGCTTTGAGATCACCTCTTGCAGAACATACTAGGGCCTTCGGTCTTTTTATATCATTTCTCCAAGTTAAAGGAAAGGAGAGGAGACACACACTGTAAATGACAACAGGTCACCCTGAAATGGGTTCTATCAGCCCATGCTTGTGCCAACACAGTCTGAGGCATTCCAGGTCCTCGGTCAGCTCCCTACACCCCCATCCTCTCTG
This sequence comes from Ailurus styani, assembly GCA_002007465.1. NCBI lineage: Eukaryota > Metazoa > Chordata > Mammalia > Carnivora > Ailuridae > Ailurus > Ailurus styani. The sequence continues at coordinate 1,778,579 of LNAC01000186.1, forward strand.
TTTTCCCAGGACTGGGAAATTAGGCTACCCTAGGTGAGCTCCAAAGCAGGTAACACTCTTTGAGACAAGAAGTTGACTTATCCTGAAGAAAGTCTCCCATACTAACTCTCGCTCTTCCTCTGTCTATACTGTGTTTGGTAGACGTGCTGGAAATGCTGTGCTCTTCGTTGGACAAAGGAGAAAGGAACTCGAGTCCAGGGGGTAAAGAGACATGTCACACAGCAAGGTGACAAGAAACAAGAGTAGAACCCAGGCTTCTGAGGCCCACCCGGCGCTCTTTCTGCAGAGAACATCAGCTTCTGTGATCTCAGCAGCTTTCTCCTGCGGACTCACACTCTGAATCCCACCGCCACACAGAGTTTTCTGTAACAACAACAACAGAGTGGCCAAAGTATTTATTCAGCTTCCCTTAGACTTGTTTTCCGGTTTCGTTTAGGAGGGGAGTGAGCAATGAAAAGTGCTGAGGGAAACCAGAAGCCCCGATGGGAAAGGAGGGAAGATAAAGGCCTGGAAAGGGGGACCCAGATGGAAGCAATTGGAAGGACTATAAAATGGCGTATCATATGGGGTCTAAAGTTCCCCAGGGTTTGTTAAAATGTGTGACAGGAAAGCAGAAGAAAATCACACAGGAGATTTCTGGTGTGGCTCTGAAGGGGAATGGATTTCAACGACTCAACTGCTCTTATAATATAAACTGCCCTTTTCAGCCAAGCAAAAATCATTTCTGTTTGTTCTCGGTTAATTCAGACATCAGCTATTTTTAAGACTTCCTGTGGTCCCGGTGTCCCCGAGGCGCGGAGGGACTCTGAGAAGACAAGGCACAGTGGCCTCGGCAGCAGCCTGGTGGCGCCATTCCTGGGCCCAGGGCGTGGCGGCAAGGTTCGGGCCTCCCCCAGCACCCACCCCGGGACAGGATTCACGTCAGACCTGCAGGGGGGACCCCAGAGGCGTCCACAGAGGAGAGACGGCACCAGAGCAGACTGTCTGCTTTCGACGATGTGGAGTCGTTTGGATATTTATATTCCAGGCATGGATATTACAGAAGTCATTCTAGTAACTGAGCAGTGTCATATCCTGTCCTTTAGAACAAGGAGGAAGTTTAAAGAGGAAATCCAAATAAACACTCAAAATGATGAGGGGGGAAAGCAAGGCTAAAACAATACACTGGCTCTGGAGACTGAGGGCAAAGTGAGGGACCCCACCTTACTCTGAAAAGTTTTCACAGGTCCTACGCACTCACTCCTGCCTTCATGGACCATTTTTCCACAAAATAATTACTAAAAATTATATTTTAAGGCTGCATTAGTATAAGGACAAATATGTAAATATTGCCATATTAAAATAGTTTATTTGATGTGAAAGTTCTTTTGTTTTTCCTTTTGATTTTAAATAGGTTGAAACCTTTTTTTGGTATGGGAGCCTGGGTGGCTCAGTGGGTTAAAACCTCTGCCTTCGGCTCAGGTCATGATCTCAGGGTCCTGGGATGGAGCCCAGTGTCGGGCTCTCTGCTCAGCAGGGAGCCTGCTTCCTCCTCTCTCTCTGCCTGCCTCTCAGCCTAATTGTGATCTCCCTCTCTCTGTCAAGTAAATAAATAAAAAAAGAAAAAAAGAAACATTTTTGTGGGCCACTTAAAGTATGGTGGGCTCCAGGCACTGTGGCTACTGCCCTTGGCACATAAGAGAAGGACATGATGAAGCTTTTAGCACGTCTGTGACCCTGAGCTGTTTTGGGACATGAGCAAGTCAAGACAGCAGTGGCTCCTGGACCAAATGTGGAGTGAACTCCCAAAACTTATGGACAAGACTTCTGTGGAAGATGCAAACAGAATCCATTGTTCATCAGGTTCTGCTGAAAATCCTCCCAGAAGTTGCTTTCCCTGTAGTCTGTGGTGGAGAAAGCTCCCTTTCTGTCCTGAATGTGTTCTGTATTCATCAAGAAGGAACCAGTGCCAAATTGAATCAGTCAGAAAATTCTCTTTAACTTATGAATTAAAAATCTGCTATGAATGTGTATGTTCAAGAGAAGAGAGACACATGATTGTTACAATGAGGGCAAAACAGAAGAGGAGAGAAGAAAGAGAGTTCACATACAAATTAGTTACGTAACAAATTCATGTCTAGAGGAAGAAAGATAACTGGTCCCAGTTGTTTGTTGGTGTCTTCTTCTTTTTGCTTTTGGTTTGAAAACCTTCTTAAAATACAGAGGATCTGTCTTTGTTTCTCTTCTATTGTTCAACAAGTAGTCTCAAACATTATATCAGACCCTGGGCCAGACATCAGGATCCAGAACTAAGCATGAAACCTGTGCTCCAGTTGGGGAGAGTGCATGTTTAAATAATAATAAGAGGGGCACCTGGGTGACTCAGTTGGATAAGTGTGCGACTCTTGATTTTGGCTCAGGTCATGATCTTAGTGTCCTGGGATGGAGCCCTGTGTCAGGCTCCTTGCTCAGTGGGGAGTCTACTAGAGATTCTCTCTCTCCCTCTCTCACTACCTCTCTCCCTTGCTCGCTTGTGTACACACATGCTCTCTCTCTCTAAAATAAATAAATAAATCCTTTAAAAATAGGAAGAAGAAAAAAAGAAAGAAATCCTCACGGTCAAGAGGGACAGATAGACACAAAAAAGTAATCACAAGTGAGATGAATGGTACCAAGGAGAAAAGCAAGGGGATGACCTAACTTTGATCCATGAATCATGGACGTCTTCCCTGTGGAGGTGACTTTTAAGCTGAGACCTGGAATTGACTAGCTGTGTGGGGAATAGAGGGTGGCTTAAAGACAAAATCTCCTAGGTTAGGTCCTGCAGTGGAAAAAAATCAAATGAAGCTTATAGTGATTATAGGATGGTGATTTAGGATGAAGCTGGCAGTAGAGATAGGGACCTAAATATCTAGGACCCATCCGCCACATACAGGATCTGGGATTTGAGACTTCATTCCGAGGGCAACAGGAAGTCTTTGAAGAGATTTAGGCAGAGATGTATTTGGAAAGATCACCCAGTCAGCTGCAGTGGAGAACAGATTGGGTCAAGGGGAGGGGTGCAGGAACACCAGTTACCAGGTGTTCAAGCTGAAGATGATGGCATTTTGGACCGGAGAGGGGCAGTGAGAGAAATAGACAAAATTAAAGGATGTGGAGAAGCTAGATAAATCCTCATGAATGATTTAATGCAGAAGATGAAGGCCACAGACGTGTTGAAGATTCCCAGTGTCTGGCTTGAGCAAGAAACTTTACATAGCTAGGAGACCCCAGAAGAGAGGCAAATAGGTGGGCAGATAAAGGGAGTGAAGTCATGTTCAGAAGAGAATGGTTCTTGTAGGAACTGAGCCTTGAACCCAAGCAGACTGGCTCCAGAGCTCCCAGTCTTGCCACCGTACTATATTATGTGTGTGTTATCCCTAACACGGCTAAGGGAGATAGAAATATAAGTAATAGGCCCTTAAAATTTTCAATTAGCTGAAGCCAAATTATTTTGTCTCCTGGGTACTCTACATACCCCAAAGGGCATCTCCTCTGTGGATAATTAGTTTTGAATCTCAACTTGGCCTTATTTCCCAATAAACATTAAAACATTGGTATCTGGGTATCTCTTCCACACCAGCTTCCCTCTCCATCCTCCTTGTCCCAACTCTTCCTTTCCTCCGGGCTCCACAACAGCAGGTCCTATAGACTCCGTGCCAAAATTGATCTTGAATCCCCCTGCTTCTCCCTTCCCATCCCTCCCACCATGGTCCACAAGGACTTTCTCATTGTGCGGTTTCCCAGCAGACCACATGCGGTAGAAGGGCAGCTCCCACTCTGTGCTTTGCCCCGCTGCGATGCTCAGTGCCAAACAGGGAATAAGCATTCAGCAAATAGTTGCCCAATGAATAAATGAGACTGGTTTGTAGATTAGTCTCCTGTGAGTGAGCTTAGCATGAATAAATCCCCAAAGCCTACTTATTTACTAATTATATGGATCACGGGGGTTTCTGAATCCAATTTAATAAGACTACAGCCAGCCGCCCCCATGATGGGCGCCACCCCGTAAGCAGTGGCCAGGAGCAGCTCGCTCAGCGCGACAGCGAAGCCACCTGCTCTGCCAACCCTGTGTTTGGCCCCTTGGACATTAGCCAGAACCCCTCGGTCTGGTTTACTACCCTCCTCGGGTCTTTCCCATAAGAGATTCCTATGTCCGGGACCTGAAAAAATCTGGTGACTCAGACTGAGAATTACAGTGCAGAGGACAATATTCTAAGATGCAAATAAAAATATATATAATTAATGGAATTAACCCGAAGTCAACAACAAGCAGGAAATTCAAATGTTATGTTATAATCCTTATGTGGAGAACCACAAAGGCTGAAGTTTCAAGGTCAGTTCATTCAGACTGTGCGGTGGGTGATAAAGGAAAGACAGCTATGTCTTATTTCCTGATTTCCTGGTTGTTTCCTATGCCTTTTACATACGTGTTTTATTTTTAATGCATGCGCAATTTTACAATTCTTTTTTAAGTAGGTTCCCAACAGGGGGTTTGAACTCACAACCCTGAGATCAAGAGCCACATGCTTACTGATTGAGCCAGTCAGGCGCCCCTGCATACACAATTTTTAAAATATGCTGGAAGTGTAGATATTTTTGTAATTCCTTGGCAATCTAGGTACCATTGCCACAGGGAAATAATAACACACAGCAGCTTCCAGCTGCTCTTTCAAATAGAAGCGTGTGAATTTAAATATAATGAGTTTGATGTCTAAATGTTTGAAATAAATAAACATAAAGTAAAACTTCAGCCTCTATCCTGGATGTTTCTTGTGCTCAGTGAGAGTCCAGCATCTTTTCAACAGCTGTCCAGTGACTCACAATGTTTCCTTGGTACAATTCTTTCTCCTTAAGTAGAAACCAGAAACTCACTCGCCCACCTTCCCTTACGCCTAGGGCACAAGTCTCTATCAAACAGAGACACCCATGCCAGGGCTTAGTTCAGAACAGAGCAGCGCAAGGAACTGGGTCCTGGCGTTGGCCGAGGTGTCCAACTACAGGGGCAGCGGTGACAAAGGTTCTGGTGTCCAGATGCTGCCGTCTGCGGTGTCCTAGCTCAGTGACAGCAGCAGTGGAGTTTCTGCTCGCGTGGTGACGTCATGGGGTTTGGGTGTTGTTCCCAGCTGCATTACCCTCAAACCTTACTTGCACCTTCTTGGAGATTCTGTGAGTTTCCCAATATGCTGCAATAAATTTCCTTTCTGCTAAATCAGTTGGAAGAGCTTCTGCTGTTTGCATCTAGGATCTCTAAGTAGCAGAGCTGTTAAGGAGAAGAAACCCCACAGACATCATTAAAACACACTCCTCAGCTACCCCTCTGTAAGTGGCGCTGGTTGCTGCCCGATGATCCCAGCACAAGTTTCCTGTGTCTGTCCTCTGTCTCTCCCACGGGCTAAACATCCTCTCAACCATCCATCCCATTGTCATTCTCAGCCTGTGACCTTGCTTCCTATTTTGGGGGGGAAATGAAGAGAACTTCCATGAGTTCCCACGCCAAACTTAACACTTGCCTGCCCCACCTTCCATTCTGTTCTGAGGATGTGCTGTCAGTGTCCCTGTAAGCAAAGGGCAACCCCCAACCTCTTACTTTCTCAAGAACACTCCCCTGAAGTCTCTGTTTCCTCTCCTGCACTGTCCCCTTTTCCTCCTCTCTCCTGGATCATTGTCACAGCACACTGATGGGTTCTCTGATTTCTCTTCATCTTACAGAAAATTTCTCATGACCCCATAGCCCCTTCCAGCTAGTCCCCACTTCTCTGTCCCCCTTGACAGCAAAACCCTTCAAGAGAGATACCTAACATGCTGATTGGAGACCCACTTCAGTAAGGCCTGTGGCCCCTTTGTTTCCATAGATATTTCTCTTGTCAAGGTGGTGGGTGACCTCCATGCTGTTAAACTCAATGCCCAATTCTCATTCTTCATTTTACTTGGTTCTCCAGCAGCCTTTGGCTCCCTCCTCCTTGAGAAATCCTTTTCATTGGCTTCCAAGACACCACAGACCCCTGGTTTCTTCCCTGCCCTGCTGGCCACTCCTTCTGTCTTCCTACTTAGCTACCTCTTACCCCCACCCACTCCTCACTCTAAATGTTGGCAGACCCAGAGCTGAGTCCTCGGAGCTTTTCCCTGCAGTGTCTGTGTCTACTCATTTCCGACATATCATACCCAGTCTCATGGCACAAATACCACCCATTTGCTAAGAATCCTCACATTCATGACTCAGTAACTCCTCCTCAAGCTCCAGACTCATTTATTCAACGGTCTACTCGTCTTTCCTCTTGAATGTCACCAGTGTGTCAAACTTACTGTCTTTAAAATGGAACACTCCTGATTCCACTTCTCCCCAACTCATGCCACCCACAGCTGTCCCCAGGTGAGGAAAGGACCACGTCATCCATCTCAACCACTCAGGCCACAAGTCCTTTCTCCCACCTCCCACAACCAATCCATCAGCACATCCTGTTGGTCTATTTTATAACATATATGGAATCTCACTACCCTTCTCTCATGCCTCCTACCAGCGTCTCTCCCCTGCAGTATTGCAATTGCCTCCTGACTGGTCTTCCCTCTACTCTCACCCCCTCCGTAAGGAATTTTCCACGTAGCAGCAAAGGGATCCTTTTAGAATATGAGTCTGATCAGATCAGACTCTGCTCGAAACCTTCCAAAGATTTTCATTTCACTCAGACTAAAAGGCGAAATCCTCACAACAGTCCAGAAAGTCCTACCCACATGGGCCCCACTGTCCTCTGAACTCATCTCCCAGGCAGCTCCCCTCACCCGCCGCACCGCAGCCACGCTGAGCTTCCCCTCTCCCGAAATCACATCCGGCATGCTTCTGCCTCAGAGGCTGGGTCCTTTCTGGTCCCTCAGCCTGGCGTGCTCTTTCCTCGGGTGCCTGCATGGCTCTCTCCCACACACCAGCTTCAGGTCTTCACTCAAACGTCACCTTGGCGTTGTGGCCTCGCAGCCCATCCCCTCAGCATTCTCTCCACTGGCCCTGCTTTGTTTTCCTCCATGGAACTTATCACCATAAGCAGAATAATGGCCCCGACAGATGTGCCAGTTCCTGATCTCCAGAATCTGTAAACACATTCTGTTACTTGGCAAACAGGAATCAAGCTGCAGGCAGAATTTAGGTCGCTAACATTACAAGAGCGAAGCAGACTGCCCACCGAGCAGGGAGCCAGATATAGGGCTCGATCCCAGCACCCTGGGATCAGGATCCGAGCCAAAGGCAGATGCCCAACCAACCGAGCCACCCAGGTGCCCCCCCACGTTATTTTAGCCCAGTGAGGCCTGCGTCAGACTTCTGACTATAAGGAAATAAATGTGTTTGGTTTTAAGCCACTAAGTGTGAAGTCATTTGTTATAGTATCAATAGTAAACAAATACACACTATCTCACAAACAAGATATTTACTTCTTCACTTATGCCTGCATTCCCTATCATCACTAGACTACACGTTCCATAATAGTAGAGATATTTGGCAATTTCATCCCCTACTCTGTGCTCACGGCCTAGAAAAATACCTAGCATATAGTGAGCACTCCATAAATACCCTGTTGAATGAATAAATATCTATGTGTCTGTGGATGTATGGTGTGTTTGGGAGGGAACTAGGAAGAGGAAAGACAAAGCAGAGGTTGTCATGTGGAAAGGTTAGATGCTTATATGTAAAAGAAGTAGTAAACTAGACTGAGCTTCTGGAAACAGGTTATTACCCCAGGCCCGGATTGGTCATCCCTGGCAAGGAAAGGAGAAGCCCAACAGCTCTCCGTGTATAAGGCAGGAGTGCGAGGACAAGGTCCAACCTGACTGTGGTCTACAAAGAAAAACTCTCCCTTACCAGCTCCTGCACGCTGAAGGAAATGGTGTCTTCCGTTTGGGGATCACCAACTACATGAGGAATCTTCCAGAGCGTGTCATGTGAGAGAAGTGGAAACGGATACCCCAGACCTTTCCAAGGTCTTCCCCTCTTTAGAAAACACCCCGTATAAAGGAGGCCACTCTGGAGAGGAAAGCGTTCATAGATCAGGAAGTTCACTGTCAGCACCACAGATTTATGACTCAGTGCTGACCTAGGGCTAGGCTTGGGTTTTTGAGGCCAGCCCCCACATGTTCAAGAGCCTGTGGAGGTGAGGCGTTAGGTACAACATAGAACTGCCTTTCCTCTCTGCTGCTTCTCATCACCAAAGTTCTTGCAAACGTTTGCTCTGGTGGCTCACAAAGGTCCCATTCTTCTCCCCAGCTCATTCAAAACCACCAGGCCTTAAGGACAAAGAAAATGTGGTGTATATATGCAATAGAATACTATTTAGCCATAAAAAAGAAAGAAATCCTGCCATTTGTGACAACATGGGTAGATCTTGAGAGCATGATGCTAAGTGAAATAAGTCAAACAGAGAAACACAAATACTGTGTGATCTCGCTTATATGCAAAATCTCAAAAAACAAACAAACCCAAACTCATAGAAAAAAATCAGATTTGTGACCACCAGACACAGAGCAGGAGAAGGGAGATTGGATTAAAGTAACCAAAAGGTACAAACTTCTAGTTATAAGATAAATAAGTAGCCAGGATGTAATGGACAACATGACAATTAAAGCTAATGCTGCTGTAGAGTATATTAGAAAGTTGCTAAGAGAGCAGATCCTAAAAGTTCTCATCACAAGGAAAAAACCTTTTCTCTTTCTTTTTTGTTTTTGCGTCTATATGAGATTTTTTAAAAAGATTTTTTAAAGGTTTTTAAGATTTTATTTATTTATTTGAGAGAGACAGAGATAGCGAGAGAGAGCATGAGCAGGGAGGAGAGAGAGAGAAGCAGACCCCCTGCCAGGCAGGGAGCCCAAAGCAGAACTGGATCCCAGGACCCTGGGATCATGACTTGAGCCGAAGGCCGATGTTTAACCTACTGAGCCACCAACACGTCCCAAAATGACGGAGGTTCACTAAACTTATTGTGGTAATAATTTTGCAATATATGCAAATAGGTCACTAAACAGTGCTGTATGCCAATTACATCTCAGTGAAACTGAAGGAAAGAAAACCCCGCCAGGCTTGCAGTTTCACGGAGGCTCTCCACCTGGTGATGGCCCGAACCTGCCTATTCCAGCTGCCCTCCCTCTGCTTTCCATCTGCTTCCCCCTCACAAGGCTCCTGCCCATGACCACCCTTGGGCCTCTTTTTCCTGACTCAGCCCTTTTTTGGAAAATCCCCAAACTACATCATTGTTTTTTCATTAAAACTGCAGAACCAAGTTCATCTTCGCCCTCAAAGTCTCACCAATCATAACACCCTGTTAAACCATAACAAATACCGCAGGCACTCAGCACATGCGATTGGAGTTGTGTACTCAAATTCAGAGTCAAGTTTTAGGTAAGGTCACATTCCATGAGGCTGGAATATGAGGAAATCTGTAATTCACGTAAAATTGGACGGTAAAGGGATTGGAAGGTTGCTTGAAACTGAACAGCAAGGACGTGAGTCAGAAGAGCCAGATGGAAGATGATTGCAGGTGTTCGGGATAAAAGCTTTGATGGGCAGTGAAAGCGGTGGAAGGATCAGAATGGAGGGGAGAGACGTTGAATGGAAAGGTAGTACCCTGGCACAGACTTATCAGAGAGATAAGGAAGGGGAAGATTTGGAAATGCCAGGGAGTCTTCAAGGTAGGCACCGTGGATTCTGATAGGAACAAAAGCACTGTGAAACTGTCACAGCTTTGCCTGGGAAAAGGAGGGTGTGTTCAGCTGTGGGCATGCAGGGAAGCAATGCCAGTGTATCCCTGAGCATAAAGAGCTCTCGTTCGTTTGTCTGTTCACGCAACAAGTGCTTATGAAGCCTGTCCTGTGGCAGGAGCTGGGAATACCCTATGGGGAGCCTTAATACCATCTGAGATATTGTTTCTGTCCATAAGAGCCTTGGGGTACGTTCAAATCTCTCTCATAAAAAGCATCACGTGATAAGCTTGTGTAAGAGGCACAGATGGAGTGTTCTCAGACATCAGTTAAGAGCAATACCATGTCCAGCTGCAGTCCAAGTGTACATCCCAGTGAGGAGGAAATAGCTAGGGCTTTCTATCCTGCACAGGCTCCTGAAATCTGCTTTATTCAGTCAACGACCTCCACTTGTGTTTGCTTCTCAGCTAATACCCACCGATTTCAGTTGATCTAAGAGAATTCTTTGCCAATGGTTTCATCCATACCAACATCCATTCCGGGACTGTGAGACACTAGGAATGGACTTGAAGGACTCAGAGAAATGATGGAGTATGATGGAGTATGGCGGAGGCAGGTCTGAGGCTCGAGGAACCCCCGAGTCTTAGGAGTGGAAGAGAGAGGAAGTTATCAAGAAGCTAAACAGAAAGACAAATAATAAAGACCAGTTGTCACAGAATTCAAGAGAGAAGCGTGTTTTAAGACTAATCAACAATGTCAAATGCTACAGAGAAGTTAGAAAGCATGGAAGTCCTACAAGTAATAGCGTTTACTATGCAAAAGCTCAGAGAACAGTGTTTAAAAAAAAAAAAAAGGTCATCCAGGGGTGCCTGGCTGCCTCAGTTGGTAGAGCAGATGACTCTGGGTCTTGGGGCTGTGAGTTTGAGCACCACGTTGGGTGTGGAGATACTTAAAGTCTTAAAAACAACAATGAGGGGGCGCCTGGGTGACTCAGTTTGTTAAGCATCTGACTTCAGCTCCAGTCATGATCTCCAAGTCCTGGGATGGAGCCCCATGTTGGCTCCCCACTAAGTGGAGAGTCTGCTTGTCCCTCTCCTTCTGCTCCTCCTCCTGTTCATGCGCTCTCGCTCTCTCTCTCTCTCTCTCTCGCTCTCTCTCTCAAATAAATAAAAATCTTTTTTAAAAATGACAACAAATTGGGGCACCTGGGTGGCTCCACCGATTGGGTCTCTGCCTTCAGCTCAGGTCATGGTCCCGGGGTCCTGGGATCAAGCCCTGAATCGGGCTCCCTGCTCAGTGGGAAGCCTGCTTCTCTCTCTCCCACTGTCCCTGCTTGTGTTCCAAATCTCGCTCTCTCTCTATGTGTCAAATAAATAAATAAAATCTTTTCTTAAAAATGACAACAAATCACTTTTGTTTGCTTCTCAGCTAATACCCACCGATTTCAGTTGATCTAAGAGAATTCTTTGCCAATGGTTTCATCCATACCAACATCGATTCCGGGACTGTGAGACACTAGGAATGGACTTGATCATATTCAAATCACACTCACATTGGTTGGTTTTGTTTTTTGTTTTTGGTGTTTTTGACAAATCCTAGTCAATTGCAAAGTTGCATTTCAGTTTCTTATTGATTAACCTACGGGCATAAGATAACCCTGCCTAGTTTACTGGATTGTTAGCTCTGTAAGATCTGAAACACTGTCTACATTGCTCACAAATGATAGTAGCTAGTACAAGGTCAGTATTCAATATGTATTTTCTGGATGATTGAATGAATCTGTCAGCTCATTGTTCATAATATTGTCAATGTCATGAGCTATTATTTTATGTTATGAATATAAGCACTCTCAGAAGAGCTAAAGAGCATAATTCTAGAGTCAGATTGCCAGGATTCAAATCCTGGGACACCTCTTGGTAGCTGTATGACCTCTCATGTCCTTACTTTCTTTAATAATATGGGGTAATCTTACTGTCCACCCCATAAGATTTTTGAAAGGTAAATGTGATAATACATGTCAAATTGTACGGAAAACAAGTAAGTTTTCAATCAATGTTATCTATTACTATTATTGCTGGGCTGGCAGGAGATGGAAGCTATACAAAATGAAAACCCGTCCAAGATGGCGGACCTTCCCGCCAAAACCCGTCCAAGATGGCGGACCTTCCCGCCAAAGCCCGTCCAAGATGGCGAACCTTCCCGCCAAAACTCATCAAGATGGCTGATGCCTAGCCCCTCCCCTGCTTTACCCAATAAAAGCCCCCGTCACTCTGCCTTGCGCGCGACTTCCCCGACTCCCTTCTCTCAGAGTCGCGGAACCTCGCCCGAGGGTGCTTGCAATAAAGCTCTGTCTTTGGACTATAATTTGCCTTAGCGGTCTTTATTCCTGTGCGCGACCAGAAAAACCTTACAATTATCATTAAATATCCACATCTTTTATATTTATTATCTACATGTAATTTTATTTAAATACTGAGAAAAGTATTATTCTTCAATGTTTCATGAGTGCAATTTCAATAACAAGGGGAGGGCAGAATAAATGTCTGCATGCCAACCAGGGAGCCTGGAAAAAAGACATATTAACCTAAAAGAAAGATGTGAGACATCATCACCCCTCCCTGACTCCGTCTACAAAATTTTTGGTAAATTTGGCAACTGTATCCACACAAATGCTGGAACAAGCCATACTGTGACTATCCCTGTGTATTTGGGAGGCAGAGGATTTGGCTGTGACTCATTGCTAAAGTTCTAGGGCAAATAAGGTCACAAGCCTGCCTGCACTTCTAGCCCGAGGCTTACACTGGAAATACAAAATGGGATTAAACCTCATTCTTTGCAGATGTAGCTTGGTATAACTAAGATTACCTGTGCAGGCAACAACACATTGGAGGACCTTCTCTCCATGACTTAATGCTACTGCCAGTCAGGATAGGGGGTGCAGAGGGGCCCTAATGTTCCTTCTTAGCCCCTGCAGCAGTCTTGCTTCATCAGCATGATTTCCCCTCTCCAAACAACTCCCTGGTTGCTAAGGGATTATTTCCAGATCTTGGGGCTCACTCTTTGTCCTATTCCAGACCACAGCAGGGTTTACCTTCTCTCGTAGGAGTTTGGCAAGAGCAAAAAGCACCATCCCAAACTCCTGTCAATTCAACAAGGAGAGATTTATTGCAATTCACTAAAAGGACGCTTGTCATGACAGGAATACCACATGCTTCAGCAAAGATACAATCCCAGCTTGTGGTTGGCCTTTGCAAACAGTCCTACCAATGCAGCATTTATTTTTATTTATTTTTTAATTTTTTTGGCTGTGCAGTCATTAATAGTGCAACATTCGGAGGACCTAGGGGAGTCTCCAAGGTGGAGACTCAGAGGCTGGCACTCGGTGAGATTACATTCAGGGCAGAAGTTCTCAAAAGACTGCACCCACCACTACAGTCTTTGTTTGGATTGCTAGACCTCCCACTCAACGTCCACCCTCCTTTTCTTCCTTACAAACAGAATCCTAGGTATATTGGGAACAGTGAATTGGTAGCTAAAAATACTTCAGTTGCCCACAGCCCTTGCATGATCAAAATCAGTTACTTGCAAGATGAAGTCTCCTGAAAATTTCTGGGAGAGTTTTGCCTTCACCCTTCCTTTTTGCCTGTCTCTAGTGTTTGGGTTTTGTGAAGGCTGATTTGGCTGATTCTATGTTTCCTTTCAATTGCTTCCTACTTTGCAATTATGTCCAAAGGTTTTGAAACTGCTGAGACTTCTAGATAATAAGAAAATTCCTGTAATAAGAGTTAATTACTTTTTAAAATTGATTTATACAGTTCAACACTGAATATTCTAAGTGAACATGATTACACATCTGCCCCTTTTCAAGTTATTAATTCATATGCAGGCGGACATGAGATTAGGTAATTAATTACAGAAAGGTCAAAAAGTTTGAGGAATGGGCCATTTTTTTTTTCCATGAAAGGAAAGGACTGGGCGCCTGGGTGGCTCAGTGGGTTAAAGCCTCTGCTTTCGGCTCAGGTCATGATCTCAGGGTCCTGGGATGGAGGCCTGCATCGGGTTCCCTGCTCAGCGGGGAGCCTGCTTCCCCCTCTCTCTGTCTGCCTGCCTCTCTGCCTCCTTGTGATCTCTCTCCCTCTGTGAAATAAATAAATAAAATCTTAAAAAAAAAAAAGAAAGAAAGGAAAGGACTTATTTTGCTATNTGATCTCTCTCCCTCTGTGAAATAAATAAATAAAATCTTAAAAAAAAAAAAGAAAGAAAGGAAAGGACTTATTTTGCTATAGTGGGAAAAAATGTGGAGTTCAGAAATTGCTGCATTTAACTGTGTTCCCATTTATCTCTGCACAATGTTTTATAGTGATGTCTCACTTCCTTCTACTTCCTTTTCACACTAAGGTTTTGAATGAGAAATATATCAAGTTGACTGATTGTTTGCCTTATCTGATCTAGGGTGGTTTCTACACCACTCTTCTCTTTTTTTCTCCCAGTAACTACTTTCCACTTTGACAATTGCCATCTTGGAAATGACAGGTGCCTGAGGGCAAATCCATCAAAGCAATGAAGATCAGAATGTTTGCTAAGGATCATTTTTTCATAGAGCAGAATGTAGTTTTACTGAATCCTTGAAATGCAGCACTAAATAAACCTCCTTTTTTGTAGAGAAAAAAATCCAAACTACTATAAACCCAAGAAACTAACAAAAGCACTTAAATCTTAGTACAAAATTTTTATTTTTCAAACTTGGACATTTTTCTAAAGTACATTTGTAATCTAAATAACCCTCTCTTCTTCCTTTTGCAACATACCATTTCAATCTGTTTGTTTATAGAATGAAGGCCTTAAGGAAAAGCCTTATTTGCATTCCCCCAAAAGAAATAAATAAGTATTTATCTCTAGGATCCATTTAACTGAACTTGACTAAATCCTGGTAGAGGCTCCACTTTTTATATCAGACCCAGAAAAGGATGAATAACGTTTCATCACCAACAAATTCCTAATACTATAGCTAAGCAGTTCATTAAATTATTCAAATTCATGTACTGGGCTCCTATAATGTGCAAAGTATTGTTCCAAAGTAGGCACTCTTCCTTAGATGTAAAGGGGGGCATTGAAATGATAATTTTGGGAGTTTATGACTTTGATATCCGAAAAGTTTGCTGCTGCTGTTGCTCCTGCTGCTTCCTGAAATGCCCAGTTTATTTCTAGGGAACAACCCACCCACTTGAAGACTATAACTCAGACTTAAGCATTAATAAAAGATGGAGTCAGGAAGTAGTTGTGCCTTTGAGACAAAACACGGACAACAATGTGAAGTACATTCTGTGATCCCCAATGCTAGCATTCGTGCAAGGTGGTCTAAGAAATGACACCAGTTTAAAAAGAAACCAGTGCCAACGTAAAAAGAAACCAGGATATAGAACATTGCAATTTATAGGAACAATAAAAACATAGAACCACTAAGCCCTCCCCCCCAGCGCTGAGATTATAGTTCCTCAGATACCTGGTCATCACTGGGAAACAGGGGCTAGACTGGGTAAATTTAAAGCATGGTAAACAACTAAATAACACAGCCAAGTTTTGCATGTGTGGTCCCAAAGGCTTTTCAACATATTTTTCAACATTACGTTGTAGGAATGGAAATTGAAGAAATGTGTGTTTTCTTAGAGACAGCTCACAGATTCTCTACAGCTCCCAAAGTGAAAATACGACACATCACCACACAAGCTATTTGTCTATCACCCACAAGACATAACGTCACAAGACACGAGGCTTCCATGGTCCGGGTGCCTCCTTTGGATGCCTCTAATTGGGGTTCCCCCTCCCTGGAACAAAATAGGTTCGCTTTCAGGTCAAGTGTTATTTGCTGGCAAAGTACCTTCAGGATAAATATGCTTGCATCATTTCCATAGCCCTCAAGTCAAACCTCCATTGATAAGCCTAAATTTTGTCCCTTGTGGTCGGTCTCTCTATTCAGAACTTCCCACGTTTACATAAAAGGATCACTCAGATCACTAGGGAATAAAATTCCCCGTCTCCTGGAGAGAGACTTATTCAATGCTATTTCCAATCCATGCCCCACCTTAGGAAGGCAAAACTCAGCCTCATCTCCAGAAAAGAGCCTCCGCAGTCTCCTGTTCAAGAAACATGCTATTCCTATTATTTTCTAAATGTGGCGTAGTGATTAAATACAATTAAATGCAAATAATAAACAGCAATTAAATAACAAACTTAAAATAAATTAAAAAAAATACATGGTCCAGCAGTTTTCAGAGACTGTAACAAAGGTCAATTTGCATTAAGTTCACATTCCTTTGTGTACCAGTTCCTATAATGAGTGGACAACACTGCCCTCTAGAGGGGTTAGTTTGTTACATCCCTTACTTCACAGGGTGGGAAATTGCCCCAGGACGCACTGACAGATCCCGCACACATTCTTTCTTTTACTTTTGGGACCCTGTCTGTCCTTGACCTTCTGTGAATGACTCTGAAGACCTTGGAGTCCCTGCAGAGGCCGTGAGCCTTCATGAACACCCACGAGGGGATCAGAAACCAACATCTGTTGCAGTGCTCTTCAAAACTTAGTGGGTATCAGAATCCCCCTGTGGGCTTGTTTTAAACACAGGTTGCTGGGCCCCACCTCCAGAGTTTCTGATTCCTTAAGTCGACTGTTGGGTCCAAGAATTTGCTTTTCTAACAAGGCCCGCGGTGATGCTAATGTTGCCAGTTGGCCTTGGGCGGGGAGCGGATGGGGGCGCACGCACACTTCCTGAGCCAGACACTGTGCTTGGCGCTTAATCTCAATACCTTACAATGGGGTGATGTTTTAGAATCTGTTTCACAGACCAGGAAGCCAAGTCTCAGAGAAATTAAGTAGCCAAGGCCCCACAGTAGTGACAGGGCCTATAATAAACCCAGAATTAACTCAAAGCCACTGCTCTCTTCTGTACACTAGGATGTGGATAAGGAAAGTTGTGTCATTTCATCTTCCTTGGCCTCAGGGGCTTGTTGCAAGGGGGGGAGGAAATTCAGACGACCATTTACTTGGTTTCCCTCCCAGAATATCTGGAGGTCTGGCCATGAGGCCGCTCAGGAAGACCCTCTCTGCCCCAGAGAGTAGGCACGCTAAGTGTGGAGGGAAGGGCGCCTCTTGGGTCCTGAACCCTGCTACACAATTTAGAGGGACCTGATTTGCTCTGGACTCCGGAGGTTTTTATGCTCAGAAACTCTGGAAGAGAGGTTTTAAAGCTAGTGTCTCTTCTCACAGGCGTTTTGAGGACCTCAGAGCCTAGTGGGGCTTGGAGAGGCCCCAGAGGGTGGTCCCACCTCTGCTCAAACCACCGGGCTGGGGCAGGGACCCTGAAACAACTTTAATACAGTGGTGCCCACCGGTGTGGAGATTGAACTGTTTTGATAAAGGAAAAATAGTTTTCAGTTCACATAGCCCATAGGATTAGGCAAGTAAAAAGTCCCTAGCACACAACCCTAAGGCAGGATGTCCCAGTGATGGGAAAAGAAGGGCTCTGAAAACTCCCTCCTTCCCCCAGTTTCAAGAACAGTCTTTCTCATCCTTTGCGTTCCGCTCCGCATCCAACTTGGCGTTGTTTTCCTGAAGGAGCTACAAATCTGGACCATCCCATGGGAATGGTTTCTGGCCTCGGTCATGAGGGGAAAGGATGTTCTCAGAAAAACAGCGCTGTGGACTGGTCAGTGGAGATCTTGAGGTCGTGGCCACGGCCGCCCTTCGTGCACAGCTGGACTCTGGACTCCAGCTGCTCGCTGAGTTCGTCCAGGGCCCCGGTGCAGGACTCCAGGCTCTCCGCCAGTTTCTGAATCTTGGCCTTCAGCACGGCCTGGCTCACCCTGGTGGCCCCTTCCGCCCGCCTGGGGATGAGAAAGCCACGTGAGCCGAAGAAGACGACGCAGTAGACAGAGTTGTACAGGGCGATGGAGGCGTTCCGGCCGCACTGCAGCAGCTGGCGGTCCCCGCGGCCCTGGCAGCGGCAGAAGAACTCGAGGCAGCTCAGGAGCTCGCGCATCTGGTCCTGGCAGGCGGCCGCGATCTCCTGCACCCTGCGCAGCTCCCGGGAATTGCAGAAGATCAGGGCGAGGTCGGACGTGATGGTGACGGCCCCTCCGGCGGTGGCCACCCCCAGCCCCACGGCCGACGCCACCAGCGAGACCCCCAGGGTGACCGGACTGAGCGAGAGCCCCACGATGGCGGCCCCGGCGCCCGCCGCGCTCAGGGAGCTGCCCGCCACGTTGGCCGCCAGGGAGCGCCGGCGGAGACGCTCCAGGCGCCGGGCCACCTCGCGCAGGCGCAGCACCTGCCCGTGCAGCCGGCCGCGGCGGTCCAGCAGCAGCCCCTGAAAGCGGCGCAGCGCGTCGGCGCCCTGCAGCTCCCGGGCCGCCGGCCGCTCCATGCCCTGCGGAGACACAGACGCGCGGTTAGAGCCCGGAGCCTCCGTGCCCGCCCGCGCCCGGCCCGCGCCTCCCGCACGGCCGGGTTAGACGCGGCAGCCCTGCGGCGCCGGGGGAAACGAACGGGTCATCGCCCAGCGAGGCCGGCGTGTCGAGTGCGCAAAGACCGGTTCTGGAATCTGGAAGGAGCCGCACGAGTGCTCGGGACCTTAAAACGCACACGCAAGCGGGAGAGAGGCTCTCGTCCGTTTCTCTCCCGGGGAACGCTAAGGGTGCGCTTGGTTAACTGTGCCCGGAGACGTGAACTCAGTGCGGAGGGAGTGGAGGCGTTGGAAGTCTACTCCCACACTGAGGCCTCTGCTCTGCTTGAAGGCTAGCACTTTGCAAGTGGTAGGTTGTACCAGTTCCCAGAGCCCTTTTCTTACATGAAGACTTGGATCCTACGAGTTTGGCAATACATTTTTTTCCCTCTGATGAGTGAGGAAAGACAGGTCCCCAAAAAACTCAAAAATCATACTGTCTCTCAAATGTAAGAAACTAATCTAAGTTAGATGATTCCCCGCAGCGGCTCTCCTGCTTGTTATTTTTCCAGGCTCTTACCTTAGATTCAAGCCTAAGATGCCCTTTGGGCTATTTTTTCTACCCTCACTCTTTTGGTGGGTGCACAATTAAAACTAAATCGCATTAATACCACTGTGTTTCTTTATGATGAAATCTTCCTTAAAACATGAGTAACAGCTGAATAACGTAAAGTGCCCAACATTTTTGTTTAACAACTCACCAAGGGCTACCTTGTACCAAGTTGAAGTCAATTGAAGATGACTAAGAAAGAGAACTGTGTATCTGGGGTAAAGGTGTATCCTTCCTAGTTGCCAGAGAGTCCCACTTTCGTATCCACTGTACTCCTCGTTATTAGGAACTTCTCGAAAGTGGCAAATAAGCCATAGAAATAGAGCATTTTAATACTGTGAGATATCAGAGCAGAATCATTCTTATCATCCTCTGAAAGATGAGAAAATCAAAATACAGACACGTTCTAGATGCAGCTGATTCTTCACAGAACCGTCTAGAATCTTGGTCTCCTGACTCCTCGGTCTTAATTTTATTTGCATGCCCCCGTTATCCCACCCCCCAGTGATAAATTTCCAGGCAAAGACACCTCTTAGCAAAATGAGGAAACCTCACACAAAATATGTAGTGGACCAAGGATATAACCCCAGGATTACAATTCCAATGACTGTCTTTTAGACAGATTCCCTCTCAGCTCCCCCACTTACCATTCACTTCTGGCTATCTCCAGGAAAGAAAAATCTGAGGCCGTTTCTGGATGAGGATGTTTTATAGTCCCAGAGAACCAATGACTGCCCTGGGAAAGCCTTGTCTCATTCTGAGAATTTGCCATTTCCTGTCCTAGCCCCTGCTGGCTTCAACCAGAAGGATGTGACATGGTGGAAAATGACCTGCCAGCCACACAGCACATCCCGTATTTAGGAAACGAACATTGTGTGTTCGCTTTCCCCCAAACGCAGGAAAAGACCCACAGGCTCTTCCCCAACTTGAAACAAGTGTTGTCATTCTCCCAAGGGGCATACCCTGCCTTTCCTCTCCTGAGAATAGCTAATGACGTTATACAGGAGGACAAAACGCACCCCAGACTGACCAGTTATAGTGTTTCTTGAGAAGACATTATTACAAAATCATTTTTTAAAAAGAAAAAGAAAGGGGGGGAACCCTCTTGTGTCTGATGTAGCCACTCATAGGCCACTACAGTATTTTAAAAAGCATGGTGAGGCTGCCTGGTTGAAACGCGATCCATTCGGCCACACCCACAGGAAGTGCTCCGTGCAGTTTCGGGCATCTCCAGCTGTGCAGAAGATGCTGGAGGTCTCAGAAAGGGCACACGGCAGGCCAAATGCGTCAGAAAAATCAGTGGGGTCAGGCTGCACAAGGAGCTAATTATACACTTTCAACGGCAGCTGCTATTTGATTTCCTGGGTTTTCATTTGAAGTGGCAATTGTAACCCATGTAATAGTTAAATGAACGGATTTTATTCCCAGGTTAGTGGAGCATGGGCCGAAGGGTGATTATCTGGATAATTCAGGAGGGAAAAACACATATAGCATCCGTGGCTGCTTTCTGGGGCATTCAGATAAGTGGCTGGAGCTCAGGCGGGAAGCCCCAAATACATCATCCTTCTTGTTCTTGCACCTTCCAGGGAGTAAGGGCAGGTTGGTTTTTCGCTTAAATAATTATTGTGTCAACTCTCTGGCTTATCTAGAAGGTCTTAACAGCCATATCTTTCTGGAGCACAATTAAATTCCCCACCTTTATAACTATGCTTGGTA
Organism: Ailurus styani; assembly: GCA_002007465.1. NCBI lineage: Eukaryota > Metazoa > Chordata > Mammalia > Carnivora > Ailuridae > Ailurus > Ailurus styani. The sequence continues at coordinate 1,799,042 of LNAC01000186.1, forward strand.
TTTATCAACACAACACCATTTGCTACTACATACAAGTGTAGTCATTTGGTACTTGGTTTTTCTGAGTTTGGTCCATGTCCAAATATTCTGGTGACTTTCCTCAAAGGATAAATATAAACTTAGTCAATATGCCTTCAGTATCTACCTGCACTTTTCAGGTAAAAAGTGGGAACATATTTTCCTGTGTCCCCTAAACATAATCACTCCAAATGGAATGTAAGCCAGAGTGAATTGGAGCAGGGAGCAAGGTGGGACTGTACTCTGTTCTGTTTTTTTTTTTTTTTTTAAGATTTTACTTATTTATTTGAGAGAAAGGAAGAGAGCACAAATGGGAGGAGGAGCAGAGGGAGAGGGAGAAACAGAATCCCCACTGAGCAGGGAGCCCAATGCGGGGCTTGATCCCAAGACCTGGAGATCATGACCTGAGCGGAAGGCAGACCCTTAACGAACTGAGCCACCCAGGCGCCCCGTACACTGTTCTTCAGTTCCCAGCTCCCTAGATATTTTCTTGTGGGTTTAGAAGACCACGATTAAATTTTAATCTCTTAGATGAGGAATTTTAATTGGATACAGGAGGGTCATCTTCTTTGGAGCATGAGTAATCGTAGTACAGACCTATAATGAAGAAAGAGAAGGTATAGGAGAATGGTCAGCAGAATACTTTGAATTATTTGTAAGAATGGACACTTGAGGGGCACCTGGGTGGCTCAGTTGGTTAAGCATCTGTCTTCGGCTCAGGTCATGATCCTAGGACCCTGAGATCAAGCCCTGCATCGAGCCCCAAGTTGAGCTCCTTTGCTCAGCAGGGATCCTGCTTCTCCCTCACCCTCTGTCTACCACTCCCCCTGGTTGTATGCTCTCTCTCTCTCTCTGTCAAATAAATAAAATCTTAAAAAAAAAACCCTTAAAAAATAAAAATGAAACATTTCTTAAACAAAATAGAAAAAGTCGTGGTTTCTTTTAATTGCAATTTAATGTATCTCTCAATGTCAATATTTTACTAGTCACAAAATAAGCACAGGATTTATAAAATATTAATTCACAGTGCACTACAGGGGTAAAGCAACACAAATTTAGAATTATATGATGATGACTTTTTCCTTTTAACCTTTACCAGTATATCTCAGTGACTGTACATAGAACCTCTTTTGGAGACAGCCTCAGAAGTATAAAACAGACTATTTGTGACTGCGAGGTGTACACCAAAGTTCTCTCAAACTTTTCTTTCTTAATAGGTCCTAATATGTACAGTGACTCAAATAAATAAAAGTCAGTGAAATGAATAACACCTATCCATCTGAGGAATTAGATGGTGGGTTACTTAGAGCACTTAAGCTCCAGAGGACTTTCAGGATATTATGTTGCAATGATATCTCAACTATTATTGTCATCAACTCATGGAATGCACAGGAAAAAAAAGACCCAGTGACTCCAGCCATCTTCATTTTTCCAAACTGGCCTCTGATCTTTGTTAATATACACACTCCTCATTTACCGCTATTATTTAAACACTGGTCTGTGTTCTTTTTCCCACTTAACATTTCTGCAGATACACACTTCTCTATGTTGACATAGTCCTCACCTCTGTCATTTTTAATAGCTATGTAATAATCCCATTGTTTGCTTAGTCATTTCCCTATTAGACACTTGGATAGCTTCCAAGTTTTTTTTTTTTCACTATTATAACTAGAGTTTCCGGGAACATCTGTGTACATTTTACCCATTTGGATTACTTCTTTGGGGAGTATTCACAAATGGGAAAATACCAAGTGAAGGAAGAAGAACATTTTCATAGTTTTTGTTACATGTGGCTATCCTGCTTTCCAGAAGAACCACTTTAAAATGTCATTAGCTTTTAGGAATTCCGACTGCAGGATTTATATCAGTTTTCTTATATAATGGTTGATTTGCTTGGTTTATTTCAGCTGCATGAATGTGTGTTGAATACCTACTCTGTGTCAGACATCATGCTAGATTTTGAGGATACAAAGCTGAATAAGATATAATTTCTGCCCTCCAGGAAATGGCAGTCTATTAGACAGAAAGCTACAGAACAAATCATTTCAAGTCAATGTGGAGAGTGTCAGACGTGTGTGCACTAAGGAAGCACAGGGAAAGCGCGTGCCTAGGAAGTATCAGAGGCAGCTTCCTGGAAGCACTGCTATCAACCTCAGAGTTGAACAGATACTATTTGGACAAAATTAGGAGGGAGAGGACAGAAGAAGGGAAGAGAATGGACAACAGCACGGAGGAGTGTTCAGGATGCTTTAGGCAGTTCCACACTGCTAAGCATAAAGCCAGAAGCTGGGAATGTCCAGGGATGAGGCTGAGAGGGATGCAGAGATAAATCCTGATGGCTCTCAAATGCCATGTGGGGGACAGGGAGCCACTGAAGGCTTTAATCTGTGGCTTTACAGGTTTAGATTTGCCATCACTGACAGCTGTATGAAGGACGGTTTCCAGAGGAACACAGCTAAAAGGCCAGAAATGAGTTAAAAGGCTGTTAAAGTAAATAAGTGAGATTATCGTGGATTTGGCAAGATGGAATAGAGTAGATAAAAGAAAATATATATTTGGGGTTTTTTTTCGTTTTTTAAAAAGGATTTTATTTATTTCTGTGAGAGAGCTCGTGCGCGCTCGCACACACATGCACGCGCAGGAGTTGGGGGGAAGGGGCAGAGGGAGAAGCAGGCTGCCCACTGGGCCAGAGCTGATGTGGGACTGGATCCCAGGACCCTGGGATGGCCAGAGCTGATGTGGGACTGGATCCCAGGACCCTGGGATGATGACCTGAGCTGAAGACAGACCCTTAACCAGCTGAGCCACCCAGGCACCCAAGAAAATATATATTTTGAAACAAAACTGGCAAATCATCCTTAGAGTTTCTGCTCAGACATGGTACTCATCATATTCACTTACATTCTACTGGTCAACCAAGTCACATAGCCAACAAAGCTGGGGATAAAGAAGTATACTCCTGCTAGAGGGGGAGGCAAGAGGAAGAAATGCAAACCATCAGGCCATCTACCAGAGTGCTTTTCTAGTGGAGAAGATACATATTCCAAGATGAACTATGACACTACCAACCATCTCATACACTCTCTTCCTCCTCAGTTATTTCTTGGGAATTAGAGTCTCTCTGTGAATATAGAAAGCATCTCACTCTGGCTGATATAATCAAACTATTGGAAGCTATTGGTATGGGTCTGCAGGAATGTGCTTGAGAATGAACCAAGGAGCTCTGTCAAACCAAAGCTGGAAATACAGCAGCTCTCTTATGGCCAGAATGGTCTGTTTGGATGCCACTGAACAACCATTGCTCTTTCTTGTACTGACATCTGCTTCCACATCAAAATTCTAGGAGTGACCACTGGGTTGGCTGAGCTTAGGTAAAGTACATCCCAGGTCTGTACTGGGTAGAGAGAGAGAGAGAGAGAGAATCATTCCAGCTTCCAAATGCAAGATGGTAACGGAACTTTACCTTGCCACTAACACTACCTATAGTTAGCAAGAAGAAATTCTACCATAGAAAATTATGGTGGAGTGTTAGGGGAGAGAGAAAATGATGCCTGAGGGAAAAAAGAAATAAAAAAAGAAAGCATCCACCATAAACTTTTTCATCTATTTTGACCTACCTGGAGTTTATAACGGTGCATGATGGAAGTTAAGCTAATTCTTCTCCAGACTGACATAATAATTTTGATCACTTTTATAAAACAATAGTATGCTTTCCTATAAATGTGTTCTATAAATGGGCTGATTTGTCTTATATTGATTTGTTACTATTGCCTACATCTATTTCTAGAAGCACTATTCTGTTTCACTGGTCAATTTCTGTTTTGATTCAGTATAATTTTGAAAATCACTGCTTCAAAATGGGATTTGTATTTTTAAAGTGAGAACCTATCATCATTGTCTTCTTCTGGGGAAAAATATAATCTTACTTATTCTTCTGGACAAATCTAACACTGAGAGCTCTCTGGTTGGCCGAGTCTCCCTAACATGATCAACTTAAGCCAGTTTAATTTTGTCCCCCTTCCTCCTCCACAGGTATGCACACCTGCACAGCACACCTGGGGTCACATGGGTGAAACATACATTACCTCATTAACATAGAAGCATTTGCCTCATGGACTCCATTACAGCATATCTTCTTTACCACATGCCTTTTTTGCTGGTGCCAGAAAGACTGCAGCTGAGTCCACACCCTACCAGTAGCCATAAAGATTCTCTTATCTCCCAGGACAGGACACCAGGAAACTATTACCTTTGTCTCTCCCTTTCCCAAGCTTAGTCATTATCTCTCAAGTTCTCACACATATACAATAATCATTGCAACCTGGATTAGGACACCTGCTGGCTTTGCAGGTACAGAGGCATAATAAATCTTAAGCTCTCCCCAACTTTTAGACTCCTTGAAGGGTTTAATTGTTAGCATGTCTCTTATAGGCAAGAGAATGTTGGATTTTGGTTTTCTTTTATGACTTTGCTCAACCCTATTTTGTATAGAAGAATTTAGTCATTTCACAATAAACATTGTAGTGAAGCAAGGCTGTATCTTCCAATACACAAAAGTTGATTGTTACTGTTCTGGTTATTTGCCTTTTTAAAAAAATGAATAAATGGTTTCTATAGTAAGGTTTCAACTCGACTTGCTTTTGTATTAGGTAAGAAAATAAATTTTAATCCACTTTTCCTAAAATTTAGCACTTTAAAGAAGTACTTCTTTACTTTCTTGCAAAAAATTTTTTTAATTACCTCTGAAAAAGGGGGAAAGAATATTCTATAAGGTAAAGCTCTGCATGTAGAGTGAAAACACCAGGCTTGAGTCTTGTCTCCCTCAGAATATCTTTTTTACTTTTCATCTATGGAATAATCCAAAAGCGATTTTTAACTCACCAATTTATAATGTTCTCTGCCTTAGCTGCAACTGTAGTAGGTAGCTTAGGAACATATTCCCTACCCCTGGTCTAACAATATCTCTTCATCTCCTTCCAGAGGATTCCAAGGTCTGTGTTGGTACTACATTACATGATCCTGCTTCACTGACTGTAACCAACAGGACCAGAGGTGACCAGCTGAACCAAACTTGGCCAACCCAATTCTTTCTCCTGGCAGTTTAGAGTATGACCCTAAATAGAGCTGAGTTAATCTTCTCAGCGGCTGCAACTGAAGTATGGAAGTCCAGATCTGTGGGGCAGCTACATTTTGTCTATTAGGTGCCCCAAAGAACAGGGAAGGTGTGTTTGCTGGGAGCAATGGAGAGAAAAGGACCTGGAGGCAAACAGAAAGAGTCTCACGTTCTCTTTCTTCCATCACCGTGTTTCATGAGTCATCTGTGTATCCTTATTTCCTTTAAATCTTCCTTTAATTCCTTGAGTGATCTTTGAGTTCTCATCTTTGCAACAGAGAACCCTAACCAACACTACAACATACAAAATCTACTCTTTGACTTTAACATTAAAATAATTAACATGTAGGGTGCCTGGGTGGCTCAGTCAGGTGAGCAGCTGACTCTTGGTTTCTGCTCAGGTGGTGATCTCAGGGTCGTGAGACTGAGCCCCTGGTCAGGCTTTGTACTCAGCAGGGAGTCTGCTGGAGATTCTCTCTCTTCCTCTATCCCGCCCCCCTCCTCTCTCGCTGAAAATAAATAAATAAACCTTTAAGAAATAATAATAATAGGGGCGCCTGAGTGGGTCAGTCTGTTAAGCGTCTGCCTTCCACTCAGGTCGTGATTCTGGAGTCCCAGGATCGAGCCCCCCATGGGGCTCCCTGCTCAGTGAGAAGTCTGTTTCTCCCTCTCCCTCTGCTCCCTTCCCCCCCAACTCGTGTTCTCTCTCTCTCTCTCTCTCAAGTAAATAAATAAAATCTTTTAAAAATAATAATAATTAATATGGATTTGGGGGCTGTTTCTCTCTGCAGTGCCCCTGAGTGAGTCAACTATTTATTAATCATTTAAGGGTTCTCCTACTTTGTCTTCACATGAGGTGTAAAAATCCTCTTTTCACAGGAAATATAGTTTATCTTGAATTCCCTAACCACCAAAGAAGTACTTTTTGTAACATGCTTATATAATATAAAAATGTAGAAATTTAGAAGTTTTCCTTCTCCATCTGTTTCCACCCTCTAGAAGAAACACTGAGGTTCATAGCTTGCTACGTGTTCTTACCTAATGTTTATGCAAATATGTGTTGTGATTTTCTTTTACAAAAAGAGCATATTGTTGTATATGTTACTATGCAACTTTTTTTCCACTCAAAAAAATATAAACATTTTGCTAGTCATTTCCTTATCCCTACAGGTCATTTTTTGGCCTTTCTCTCTGCCCTGCTCTGTGTCCCAGCAGGCTGACCTCTATGGATGGTTTCACTCAGCCTCCCTTGCCAGATGCTTCTGATTGGGTCCAGCCAATGGGACGGACCAGCAGGAGGTCAGAGCATAAGAGGGAAGAAGTCAGAGTGTTCTTTGCCTGCTTTCACCCACTGCAGCTCTGTCTTTTGCAGTAGACTCATCCCTCTTTGGCTATAGTTCCACTGGTGGCCCTGCCTCTATGGTTCCAAATGCCACTGGGCTCCTATTAGGTCCTCTCCCTTGTACCTTAAGCCCTAGGGATGGTAATAGCTTTCCACTGTTGCTAGTCTGTAGGTACTTTCCCATCTTTTCTTTGTTGGCCTAATACTGCTCAACCTCCGTAAGTAAACCCTTCCTTAAAATCTCTTCATTCGAGGGGCACTTGGGTGGCTTAGTTGGTTAAGTGTCTGCCTTTGGCTCATGTCATGATCTCATGGTCCTGGAACTGAGTCCTGCATTGGGCTCCCTCTCCATCTGCCTCTCTTTTTCTCAAGTAAATATGTAAATAAGATCTTTTTTAAAAAATCTCTTCGTTTGAACCATCTGGGGTGAGTTCTTTTTCCTCCAGGACCCTCTTGTATACAGATATTTTTGTCCCAGGTGATAGATAGATGTACTCAATTTATGGGCAGGTTATGATTTACTTACCCGTTCTTTTATTGGTGGGCATTTATCATATTTTCAGTTGAACTGTTTAGTACAAAGTGAATATTCCTGGGTGCGGTCACGTGTATGTTTGTGTACATTCCAGGTGAATATTTCTGTAGGAAAGATTCCTAAAAGTGGAATTGCTGGAACAAAAGACATACATATTTTGAATCTGATGAATATTTTCTCTCCCTCCTGGGCAGAGAGTCAACAGCTTCCTTTCCCTGGAATGTACATACAATGAGCAACAAACAAGCTATAGTGACGATAAATAAAAAAGGCAGGCCCTAGTAAAACATGCCTGTTTAGACCATTAATCCAAAAGAAATCATGGATATTTTAAAACCTAAAAATAAAGTAAGTCTTTATAAAGGAGTTTCTGAATCCTACAGCTATTCAGACAATGTAATCCCTCAATCAGCTTTATTTCAAGGAAAGAGAACAATTTCTGACTGTTTGAACTAATCTGACCAGAAAAAGTTCCAGTAGTCCCTAAGTGTATTAGATTAAGCACATGATTAAGAATAAAATCCAAAGAACATTCTGATGGTAAGTTGCAGAGGACATTCACATTCTGCACAACTTCTGTTTGGGGCCCAGACCCCAAGATGCCTGCTATCATGTTCTAGGTTTAAGCTTACAAGGTTTAACATCTCAAAAGCAGAAATAGATTCAAGGACACAAGACAGATGTTCATTGAGCATTGTATGTAGTAAATTTTAAAAAATCTAAATTCTAATCATGTAGGGAAATGGTTAAACTGCGATACATCCATGCTTTGGAACCTTATGCTGTAATTTTAAAATGCACCTTCTTGGTTATGAGTGAAACTGAGCATGTTTCATGTTTGGGTTTTTTCCCCTTTCTATATCCTTTTATGTGAATTTTCTGCTCACATCCTTTGCCCATGTTTCTATTGGATTGCCTTTTTTCTTATCCACATGTAGAAGGTTTACAATGATATGAGTACTAATTCTTGTTATATATGTAGGAAATGTTTACTTTCATTCAGTGGTTTGTCTTTTATTTTATTTTATTTTTTTAAGATTTTATTTATTTATTTGACACAGAGAGAGAGATTACAAGTAGGCAGAGAGGCAGGCAGAGAGACAGGGAGAGGAGGAAGCAGGCTCCCTGCTGAGCAGAGAGCCCGATGCGGCCTCGATCCCAGGACGCTGAGATCATGACCTGAGCCGAAAGCAGAGGCTTTAACCCACTGAGCCACCCAGGCGCCCTCAGTGGTTTGTCTTTTAATTATGCTCATGGTGTTTGTTGTCCTGACATCATGTGACCCAATTATCAATCTATCAATATGGCTTTTTACCTTTTTTTTTTAAGATTTTATTTATTTATTTATTTGACAGAGAGAGAGATCACAAGTAGGCAGAGAGGCAGACAGAGAGAGGCGGGGGGGGGAACAGGCTCCCCACTGAGCAGGGATCCCGATGTGGGCCTGGATCCCAGGACCCTGAGATCATGACCTGAGCCGAAGGCAGAGGTCTAACCCACTGAACCACCCAGGCGCCCCCAAAGGCAGACTCTTAACGACTGAGCCACCCAGGTGCCCCTGGCTTTTTACCTTTCTGTGTCTCCTAATAATAGACTCTTCTAGGTTTTTAGTACTCCTTCCATTAATATTTATGAATGGTAAGAAGTAGAAATTTAATGTGTCCCCCCAAAAGGAAGGCAAATTATCCCAACACCTTTCCTGGAAGACCCAGTGAATGTCTTCTTACCTTTCGTGGACTCTGGTCATGCCCATCTCTGGAATTGTCTGTGTTTAACAAGATGATAGGACAGGCTGATTGGCTTAAGTCCATCAAGGCAGCAGCTAGAGTTGATGATGATGTCAGTCCCTCTCAACACATTTCAGTAAGGCTGAATGAATGAGGAGTAATATCCAAAATACACTTTGGGAAACTGTTCCTAATAGAAAATGCAATAAATGTTGGCAGCAAAAAACAGATGTCCCCTGCATGGCCTTACGATGTACTAAGTCTCCATATTTCTCTTACTTTATTTGCTTATTCCTACATCAATATCACATTGTTTGAATTACCACAGAGTTTCTGACATGCTTGATAGCAGCTCATCCTATCAGATAGCAAGAAAACTATCAAAGATAACTAGTGTTTTGGGCGCCTGGGTGGCTCAGTGGGTTAAAGCCTCTGCTTTCGGCTCAGGTCATGATCTCAGCATCCTGGGATCAAGGCCCGCATCGGCNAGGCCCGCATCGGGCTCTCTGCTCAGCAGGGAGCCTGCTTCCTCCTCTCCCTGTCTCTCTGCCTGCCTCTCTGCCTACTTGTAATCTCCTCTGTGTGTCAAATAAATAAATAAAATCTTTAAAAAAAAAGATAACTAGTGTTTTGGTAAAAGGACACAGGAGTCAATGTTGGCTAAGATGAGACAATTTGGGCTTCACTCATAATTTGCAATAGTTTGAAACTCATCAAATATATTTAAAACTATGAGTGTATAATCATTTAAAAACCCCCCAAACAGGGGCCCTTCGGTGGCTCAGTTGGTTAAGCGACTGCCTTCAGCTCAGGTCATGATCCCAGGGTTCTGGGATTGAGCCCCGCATCAGGATCCCTGCTCAGTGGGAAGTCTGCTTCTCCCTCTCCCACTCCCCCTGCTTGTGTTCCCTCTCCCGCTGTGTCTCTCTCTGTCAAATAAATAAACAAAATCTTTAAAAAAAAAAAAAAAGCCCCAAACACCTGGCTGGCTCAGTCAGTAGAGCCCACGACTCTTAAACTCAGGGTCTTGCGTTCAAGCCCCACATTAAGCATGGTGCCTACCTAAAAACAAAAACAAACAAAACAACAACAACAACAAAAAACCCAAAACAAAAAAACCCCTCAACTAACCGGTCACCTGTGAAGTACGGAAGAAAATTAATTCAATATCTTGAAAGCCGATGGATTAAGGGACAGAACAAAAACATTTATCCTGCTTTTCCTATACGTACTGGGTATAAGGAGGTTCTAGAAAAGAAGAAGAGGGTTGCACAACTCTGTGAATATACTAAAAACCATTTAATCCCACCCTTCAAATACATGAAGTGCATGGTATGTGAATTATATCTCAATAAAGTCATTCAAAAAATCAAAAGAATGGTTACTTGTGGGGGAAGGTAGGGGGTTCAGATGGGGATGGGACACATACAAGAATTTCTGGGGTGGCTGACAAGGTTCTATTTCTTGACTCGGGTGGTGGTTACAAAGATGTTCTCTTATAACGATTTGTTTTGCGTAGTTTTCTAATCTGTTTTATTTTTCAGTAAAACGTTAAGTAAAACAAATCATTAATGTTTAAAGTGTGGATGAGAAGAGAGAGTGTAGAGTAAGTTCTTCAGCGTGCCTCTCTAAGCCCTGGGCCTTCTCTCCTGACTGGTATCAGTGCAGGATTGGCTCCAGCTGAAGGTTGTGGGGTGTTGTGGGAAGGGGCCGGCGTCTGCTGTGGTTCAGTGGGCCAACAACCACCACAAGCTGGTCTGTGGTGAACGTGTGCACCGCAAAGGGGACATGGACAGCCTCAGAACTGGGCTTCAGACTTCCCCTGGAGAAGCTTCCAACTGTGGTTTTGTTGCCTGAAAACATGAGCCTAGGTTCCAGTCTCTGAGTTTTTTTGGAGATGGTGGTGTGGGCAACAATTATTGAAAGATTTCATAGCTTTCTCGCTTGGGAGAAGTTTTTACTCAGCTAAAAAGCAACTGTAGAAAGGACAAGTACGGCGGGCATCTGGCTGGCTCAGTCAGAAGAGTGAGCGACTCTTGACTTCAGGGTTGTGAGTTCAAGCCCCATGTTGGGTGGAGAGATTACTAAAAAAAAAAAAAAACTATAAAAAAGGGACAAATAGTGTATTACTCCGCTTATATAAGGTAGGTAGACTAGGCAAATTTATAAGAAAGAGAAAGTAGAAGAGTGGTTACCAGGGGTTGGAAGGAGAGGGAAATAGGGAGTTTTTGCCTCACAGAGGCAGAGCTTCTGTTTGGGATGACGCAAAAGTTCTGGAAATGGGTGGTACATAATGCCACTGAACTGCACTTAAAAATGATTCAAATGGTAAACTGTAGGTGTATTTTACAGGTAAAAACAAATACCAAAAAACAAAATAGAAAGCAATTGTGGAGGCAGGAAGGAAGCTCACTCTACAACTTAAACTGGAGGAAAATGTTAAATTATTGAAGAGATTAGCCATATTAAGAAATTCAGATGGTGTGGAGTTTTCCTTACAAGATGCCCACCTTTGTAAAGAGCCATGGGGAGCAGCAAATCTGGGGGCTACTTATGAAGAGCCACACGGCCAGTTCTGGATTCCGCGGTGAAGCAGATTTGATGGAAAAGAACAGATAAAGAGAAATCTGGGAAATTGGTTGCTGGCATCACAAGGAGGATAAAAACACCAAAACATAAATCAAACTCCCTGGAATCACTCAGACTTTTCTCCATCCGGAGTCTTCTCCAATATCATTCTTCAACACGAGGACACTTTCATCTGAGAGCAGATCTTTTCATGCCTCTCCAGTCAGTCTCTCCTTTGCTCACAGACTTTGTTCTTCTGCCCTGTAGTAGGATTCTCCAGAGAAACAGAACCAATAGGATATACACAGAGAGAAAGATTTATTTGAAAGAATTGGCTCACACAATTGCAGGGCAGGCAAATCTGAACTTGGTGGAGCAGGCTGGCAGGAGAGAAATTCAGGGAAAAGTTGATGTTGCAACTTTGAGTGTGAAATTGGCAGGCCGGAAAGTCAGGCAGAAGGAGACAGTGCAATCTGGAGGCAGATTTGTCTCTGTGAAAAACCTCAGTCTTTGCTTTTAAGGCCTTCAACTGATTAGACCAGGCCCATCCACATGATGGAAAGTAATTTGCTTCACTCAGAATCTACTGATAGTAATGTAAATCATATCGAAGAAAACAACCTTCAGGGTACCTGGGTGGCTCAGTCAGTCAAGCATCTGTCTTCAGCTCAGGTCATGATCCCATGACAAGCCCCACTTTTGGCTCCCTGCTCAGTGGGGAGCCTGCTTCTCCCTCTGCCACTCTCCCTGCTTGTGTGCTCTCTCTTTCTTGCTCAAATAAATAAACAAAATATTTTTTTAATTTTTTTTAAGATTTTATTTATTTATTTGACACAGAAAGAGAGAGGTCAGATCACAAGTAAGCAGAGAGATAGGCAGAGAGAGGAAGAAGCAGGCTCCCCACTGAGCAGAGAGCCCGATGTGGGCCTCGATCCCAGGACCCTGAGATCATGACCTGAGCCGAAGGCAGAGGCTTTAACCCACTGAGCCACCCAGGCTCCCACGAAATTTTTTTTAAAAGATTTTATTTATTCATTTGACGCAAAGAGAGAGATTACAAGTAGGTAGAGAGGCAGGCAGAGAGAGAGGAGTGAGGAGGAAGCAGGCTCCCTGCTGAGCAGAGAGCCCGATGTGGGCCTCGATCCCAGGACCCTGAGATCATGACCTGAGCCGAAGGCAGAGGCTTTAACCCACTGAGCCACCCAGGCTCCCACGAAATTTTTTTTAAAAGATTTTATTTATTCATTTGACGCAAAGAGAGAGATTACAAGTAGGTAGAGAGGCAGGCAGAGAGAGAGGAGTGAGGAGGAAGCAGGCTCCCTGCTGAGCAGAGAGCCCGATGTGGGCCTCGATCCCAGGACCCTGAGATCATGACCTGAGCCGAAGGCAGAGGCTTTAACCCACTGAGCCACCCAGGCTCCCACGAAATTTTTTTTAAAAGATTTTATTTATTCATTTGACGCAAAGAGAGAGATTACAAGTAGGTAGAGAGGCAGGCAGAGAGAGAGGAGTGAGGAGGAAGCAGGCTCCCTGCTGAGCAGAGAGCCCGATGTGGGCCTCGATCCCAGGACCCTGGGATCATGACCTGAGCCGAAGGCAGCAGCTTTAACCCACTGAGCCACCCAGGGGCCCCACGAAATATTTTTTTTAAATAAAAAAACAACCTTCATAGCAACATGTAGACTGGTGTTTGACTAAACAACTGGGCACCGCAGCTTAGCAAACTGACAAACAGAATTAACTGTCACATGCCTCATTCTCTAATTCACAGCCTTCTGTTGCCAGTGTGCCCAGGGGGACCTCTTCTTCCTCCTGCATCTCCACAAAGTATGTATGGACCACCCCAGAATCCTTCCTACAAATCCTTTCTCCCTAGCCTACCACATCCTTCAGAAGCAGTGAGAAATACCCATTCACCGAAATGTTTGCCTCCTTTTATTCTCTTGTGTATTATTTTACTCCACCATCCCTGTTATCCTGACATAGTGGGTACTCTTCAGAGTTGATTCAGCTTTCAATCATACTTACTGCTGAACTTTTTATTTTTATTTCTATTTATTCATTTTTTTAAAAGAGAGAGAGAGAGAAGGGGGGAGGTGCAGAAGGAGAGAGAGTGTCAAGCATGCTCCATGCCTAGCATGGAGCCCAATGCAGGGTTCAAACTCATGACCTTGAGATCATGACCTGAGCCAAAATCAAGAGTCAGATACTTTATTTTTTTAAGATTTTATTTATTTATTTGAGAGAGAGAGAGAGCATGAGAGGGGAGAAGGTCAGAGGGAGAAGCAGACTCCCCATGGAGCTGGGAGCCCAATGTAGGACTCAATCCCGGGACCTAGGGATCATGACCAGAGCCAAAGGCAGTCGCCCAACCAACTGAGCCACCCAGGCACCCAAGAGTCAGATGCTTAACCGACTGAGCCACCTAGGTGCCCTTGAACTAGAGACCTAAAAAAAAAAAAAATCTCTGTTCAGAATTAATTTTGAATTGTTGCTCATTTTTAGTTTAGGAAATTACGATTACTTAAGTGATTACATTTTTACTGAAATGAAAGATTTTCTTAATTCTGATTCCTATGATAGGGTTTCGGGTAAAGTTGACTTAAAGCTGTTGGTTTACTATTGTTTTCCCCGTTCCCAGTACAGCGGCTGGTAGGTAATAGGAGTTCATGAAACACTTGTTAAATGAATCTGTTAACTAAATTAGTTAACAATTTTTATTTAGATTATTCTTACTTTCTAAGGTAAGTATTAATTAGTCATGATGCATTATTCTTTCAGAACACATCTAAATTAGATTTGCTTGTTGAGTGAGTGATCGATTCTTCTGTGCTCCTATATGGGACTGGGTCTGTTTCTTCTCTTGTGTTGTCCTTGTTGTCAGGATTATAAAATGAATCACATAGCTTTCCATTTGGTTCTGTGCTCTGAAAAGGCTTGGGTACGATGGGAATTATCTGTTCTTTGACTGCTTGGGAGAATTCATTGTAAAACACAGACCGTGCTTGGACCATGGACCTCTTCAGTGGGTAGGTATTCCTTTGACAATCATTTCAATTTCTTTTGTGGTTGTTGATACATTTGGATTTTTTCCTTATTGTGGATCAAATTTTTGACATTTAAGTTACCTGTAATAATTGTCTATCTCATTAAATACATAGGCATAAATTACACGGTTTTCTCTAATAACTCTTAAAAATCTCCTCTATATCTATAGTATGTCTCTTTTTATCCCAAAATTACGTTTATCTTCTCTTTTTTTGATTAAACTTTCTAAAAGTTTATCTAATTGCTTGTTGCCCGCCAAAAAAATAACTATGTTCATTAATTTTAGGGTTGCCAGAGTTAGCAAATAAAAATGTAAGGTGGAGGCCACTCACTGGCTGGCTCAGTCATTGGAGCATGTGACCTGAAGTTGGAGCTGTAAATTTGAGTCCCAGGCTGGGTGTAGAGATTACTTTAAAAAAAAAAAATCTTAAAAAAAAATGTAAGATGTATATTCCCAAGTTTCCCATTTTATCTTTACTGTTTCTTTTCTTTTATTTCTTTGGTTTGTTACTTTTGTAGCTCCTTCGGTTAATAGCTTAGGCACTTATTTTCTTTCTTGTTTTCCAAAAAGTGCACTTAAAATTACAGATTTCCAGGGCACCTGGCTGGCTGTTTGGTAGTGGAGAATGCGACTCTTGATCTCAGGGCCATGAGTCTGAGACCCACACTGGGTGGAGAGATAACATAAATAATTAAATTTTAAATAAATTAATTAAACTACAGATTTCCTACTTTGGTCCCATTCCATAGGTCTTAATATATAGTGTTCTTTTTTGTTCCATTCTAAATAATGTTATTTCTATTTGGACTTTCCCTTTAAGCCAAGAGTTATTAAATGTCTCTTTGTATTCTTAATTTATAAGTATATAGATTTGAGGATGGTTCTTTTTATCCTCAGTTTCTAATTTTATTATATTGTAGCCACTTCATGCAGTCTGAAATTTATTGAGCTTTTCTTTATGGTCAAGCATCTGCTTCCCAAATCTTCTGGTGTCATGTTACATATAGAAGATGATATTTGCACATCTCCTGGGGACAAAAGGAATTTAGAGCCACAGACTAGGATGCTGGTAGGAGTCAGGCTATAATCCCCAAATCTGTGGCCCCTGGTATACAGGACCCACATCATATACTACATGGGGAAAACAGGCCTACTACATGCTCAATTTTTGCATGTGTTTTATATGAACTGAAGAAAATGTTATTTCTCTACCTGTTGGATATATATACCCAGCATATATGGGATACACATGTTTCAGTATGTTTGATGAAGATTTTAATTGTATGATTCAAATCTTCTATGGTTACTTCTATTGATCTGTTGTTTCCTAAGTGACAGCATCCTCCTCTTTCTCCTGCAGTGGCAAACACTGTCCTGTATCTGGTGCTTATCATTCCATGCATTTCTTTAGGCTTTAACTACTACGTATGAATCCTGAATCAATACATGGTATTCTTTTGGTTGTTTCAAATTTTATGTAAATGATATCTTACTGAATGTATTTTCTTTGACAATTTGTTTTTTCCATTCAACATTACATTTGTGAAGGTTATCTCTATGCTGAATGTGAAACTGAAACTTAATCATAATCTCATCAGATTCATTTATAGAAATCTTTTTATAAATAGAACCCAAGTTAACTACTCATTTTTCTTTTTTTTTTTTTAAGATTTTATTTATTTATTTCACAGAGGGAGAGAGATCACAAGTAGGCAGAGAGGCAGGCAGAGACAGAGAGAGGGGGAAGCAGGCTCCCCGCTGAGCAGGGAGCCCGATGCGGGCCTCGATCCCAGGACCCCGAGATCATGACCTGAGCCGAAAGCAGAGGCTTTAACCCACTGAGCCACCCAGGCGCCCACTACTCATTTTTCTAATACATTTTCTAATTCATGTTTCCAGTTTTTCTATTTTAACAATGTTGCTCTGAACATCCTCCTCCGAGTCTTGTTGACTTCCTGTGGCAATCCTTTCTCTAGAGTGAATGCCTCAGAGTGGAAACCTATGCCTGGATTATGTGCATTTGTAACTCTTCCAGACATTACCAAATTGTTCTCCAAAGTGGACATGCTAGTTACCCTCCCTCCAGTGGTACAGAACAGGTCCTATGGTTCTACTCCCTCAACAGTTGGTATCATACTTATATTTATTTTTGCCAAGCTGGCTAAAATATTACATCACGTTATTGTTTTTACTTGTATTTTGTGACTCTAAAGATTGATCATCCTATTTGTCATTTGATTTTCCTTTGCTGAGAGTGCCGTTGCTGAGAAATCTGATGCTGGTTTGAGTCTCCTCATTTGAAGGTGTTCTATTTGTTTTGTCTGGAAGGTTTTAAGGTTTTTTTCCTTATCTCTTCTATTCATCAGTTTCGTAATATTTGTAGGTGCTTTCAATCTGAGGAAGGAAGCCTTCTTTGAATGACTTATTTAAATGCTTTGACTCTCTCTCCTACTCTATATTCTTTATCTCTGGAACTCTTTTTTTTTTTAAGATTAATTTATTTATTTGAGAGAGAAAGAGCAGGGGGGGAGGGGCAGAGGGAGAGAGAGAGAATCCCGAAGCAGACTCCCCACTGAGCTCCATGCAGAGCTCTGTCTCGGGACCCTGAGATCATGAGCTGAGCCGAAATCAAAAGTCAGCCGCTTAACCGACTGAGCCACCCAGGTGCCACTGGAACTCTTATTAGATAAAAATTAGAATTCTGGATCTTTCACTTAATCTTGATTCCAGAGAGAATTTTATAGCTCTGTTTTCCAGTTCGTTAATCTGTTTTTCAGCAAACTTGATTTAGCCCTTTTATTATCTCAACAGATTCCATAATCTCTAGTTTATTCATACTTATGTGTATTAAGCCTTCACATTTCTTTTTTTTTTAAAGATTTTATTTATTTATTTGACACAGAGAGAGAGATCACAAGTAGGCAGAGTGGCAGGCAGAGAGACAGGGAGAGGAGGAAGCAGGTTCCTCGCTGAGCAGAGAGCCCGATGCGGGCCTCGATCCCAGGACCCTGAGATCATGACCTGAGCCAAAAGCAGAGGCTTTAACCCACTGAGCCACCCAGGCGCCCAAGCCTTCACATTTCTTTCACAACACAAATCATAACCTATTGTAAAGCCCTAATCCTCTTGCTCTACTAACTCCATTTTCTCAGGAAATGTGACCATCTGTTACCTTTCTTCCCTCTCTTTCACGGTGGCCTTCTTTCAAGTTTCGCATTCTTCATTTTCCCCTCATCTCTATAGAAGACATCCCCTTTTAGCCCTGCATTGCATCACTTATCTTAGCCTGTTTTGAAGAAGAATAGAAGGTACCACTGTTGATGGATAGTGCTCTTGGTGGATAGTGTTCTGGTACAGGTGCTCTTCCTTCTTCCCACATACTGCTAGACCCCGATGGTGGGGACTTGCCTCATCTTTCTTACTGTCACCCTCCTCACCATTTTTCTTCCCATGGGTGACAGACACCGTCATTACTATCATCTGGCTGAAGGAGTGGTGAGGAGGGATCAAACCATCTAGATATTCCTGCTAAACTGGTCAGTTTATTTGAACTTTGAACATTTCCCGGATGCTAGCATCTATCCCTTTGGGGCAATGAGCATTCAGCATGTCTTTCCTATATTTTGCAGCAAAAAATCACTGTTCTGGTTTTAACTACGGTAGGTCTTCATCACCTGGTCCTATGTCATGGAGGCATTTTTGTCATAATTGCTGGTCCCTGGAAAGTTTCCCCTCTTGTTTTCCAGGCAGTTTGATTTTCTTCATCTATCTTTTCCATTCCTTACAGAAATGTGGTTGCATCATTTTTGTTCAATCCATTATCTCCGAGTTCACCCTTTTACCATCTTGAATTATACATGAGAGAGAAATAATCAAGAAGTGATCGATAGGAACCAATTTATCACCTTTTCTGATGAAAAACCACTGGAGAATGTAGCTTAGCATGGAAGGCAAATGAGCCTCCTAATACTGAACCACAGAATGATACAGATTTTCACCAGCCTCATCCAGCAGCTCCAAGTGCACCTGTGCAGCCCTGCCCTGGAAGAGGCAGATCTCAGCCTTTGTTGGGCTGACTGGCTCCCAGAGAGGAAGAAGAATGAAACCAAGCCAATCGTGCTCAATTTATTATTCCAGAATTTCCCCATCAGATTACATTGCCCTCTCTAAGGACACGGGAAATCTACTAGGTCAGGTTCCCTCACATATGGAAGGTGTATTCATTTCCTGTGGTCACTAACAAATTACAACGTGGTTACTTTAAACCACACAACTTTACTCTCTAGTAGTTCTGGATGTCGGAAGTCCAAAATCCATTCACTGAGATAAAGTCAAGGTGCTGGCAGGTTTGTTGTTGTTG
Source organism: Ailurus styani (assembly GCA_002007465.1). Taxonomy (NCBI): domain Eukaryota; kingdom Metazoa; phylum Chordata; class Mammalia; order Carnivora; family Ailuridae; genus Ailurus; species Ailurus styani. The sequence continues at coordinate 1,817,754 of LNAC01000186.1, forward strand.
GGTTTTTTGTCATTTGTGGTTCCCTGTGCTTCTTGGCTTGTGTCTCCTTCTTCCATTGCCAAAGCTCATCATTTCCATCTCTGGTTTTGTCATCACATCACCTTCCTCTCTGACTCTTACTCCTCAATTGTCCCTCTTATAAGGACCTTTGTGATCACTTCAGCCCAACCAGATAAATCAGGATAACCTCCCCACCTCAGGATCTTAACTTACTCACATCTGTGAAGTCTTTAATATAAGGTAACATATTCACAGGTTCTGCGGATTAGGACATGGATGTGTTTGGGGAACCACTCAGCCTAGGACAGAAGGTAATATCAAATTTGGTTAAGAATTATTCCCACACTAATATTCCCTTGATTTTTTGTTCTCTTAAACCACTGGTGTAGACATTAAATCTCTGTCAACCAGAGGTGTATCTGACATCCTTAAGAGAGGATCCCAGGAGCCTATCGGAACAGTCTTGCCCCATTTTCACAAGGCTCCCCTTCTCTCTTTTACCAACCAACTTTGTGCCCTCCTAGTAACAGCGATGGGGAAGAGATTTCACTCACAACAGGTTCCAAAATAGTTCCCTATAATGCATTAATTAAATAGTTCAATGCCATTTTGTATCCAAGGCTGAAATTTCCATTTTTCTTTTTTTTTTAATATTTTATTTATTTATTTGACAGAGAGAGATCACAAGTAGGCAGAGAGGCAGGCAGAGAGAGAGGAGGAACCAGGCTCACCGCTGAGCAGGGAGCCCGATTCGGGGCTCGATCCCAAGAACCTGAGATCATGACGGGAGCCAAAGGCAGAGGCTTTAACCCACTGAGCCATCCAGGCACCCCATGAAATTTCCATTTTTCTATCACCCATTTTTATCATGCCTGTCCAGGTTGTTGGCAGAGCATATCTGAGGATCAGAATGGAGATTAAATGACAAAACTACACTATTACAATATTCATATGCACAACAAAACCTCAATAACAAATGCCAATAATGTTGAAGGGGAAAAACATTTGTTAACATTAACCTCTTCTCTTCCTTTGATCAAATGTCTAGGGAGAAATTAAGGTCCAAGGAATGAAATCCAAATCATGAGACATGAAATTTCAAAGAAAGTAAGGTTCAAAATAAAATTATCTTGTTTTGGTGGGTTAAAATTCAAGGAAATTAAGATCCAAAATTCATCTCCCCCAACTTTTTATTCTGCTCTGTCTCAGCTGGAGGGGATTTCAATGTCTGGGTTGAGTCAAGGATCTTTAGCAACTATAGTTTAAGCCGGATCTTACTGGAATGGGGGCAGCTCCTACAGGACCCCCAATTTGGAAAACAATAGTTATACCAGCAAGTCTGTAATGTGCTTTTTTCTAGAGTCTGCAGATTTAGTAGAAGATGCAAAATGATCATAGCACAGCTCTGCACGTACCATAGCCAGAAAACCCAATTTTTTCGCAGGTATCTCAAGCAAAATACCCAGCATCAGTATTTTGGGTTGCCAACAGTATTTTGGGTTGCCAAAGACTTGCAGAGATAGCAGCCTCACCAAGAAGCCAGTTGACTGAGGGCGCCTGGGTGGCTCAGTGGGTTAAAGCCTCTGCTTTCGGCTCAGGTCATGATCTCAGGGTCCTGGGATCGAGGCCCGCATCGGGCTCTCTGCTCAGCAGGGATCCTGCTTCCCCCTCTCTCTCTGCCTGCCTCTCTGCCTCCTTGTGATCTCTCTCCCGCTGTGAAATAAATAAATAAAATCTTTAAAAAAAAAAAAAAAAGAAGCCAGTTGATTGAGACCAAGAATCCAGAACCTGTGCGCTGTGAATTATAACCGAGTTAGGAGAAATCTACCAGCTACAGGTTAATTTCTGCACAATGGCACCTTGCACTTACCATAATCAGGACACTGCACTTTTGGCAGGGCATTTGAGAGGTGGTGCCTTCTTGCAAAGGCAGTAATGTGCAGTGGAAACGCCTTCAGTCATTAGCCCTTATTTGTGGAGCTGTTCTTTCCCACCCAGCTGGCCAAAACCTTCTCACTTCCATGGCCCTTTTGACCTTCAGGGGCCTGCACCGTAGTGTTGCAATGAAGGCGAATTCCGTCCAGTAACTGAGCTCCCACGATAACCAGGAAGCATTTTTCTTTCTGTGCCACAGCATCTTTTTCCACTGCCCCTTTCTAGTGGAATTCCTTAAGCCTAAGAAAACCATCACCTGGGGAGGATTTCTCCATCATATTTAAATAACAGGTGTCTAGCAACTTGAGGACAAGTAGAGGGAGGGATTCTTGAGCCACATAAATGCAAACTTAGTCCATCCACTTTTGCCCTTGAAGATAGTTCAAAGCAACATAAAAGAGGAATTAAAATTGGGGCTGTTTGTTCACATTACCCTCCCAGACCTAGTACTAGCACATTGAAAACTCGTCTCTCACCCTTGCTCTGTTGACCAAAGAGAACCCAGCTGCCCCCACCATTTAAAAATAGCAAATACTTTTCTACTCCTTTAATATCTTAAAGGGCAGTATATGAAAAGACTTTCTCTCTCCCTATAATTGAATCCTTGCCTCGGCTTGAACTGCTTATTAAGGCCTCTTCAGCTTGCTGGCCCCTGCTAAGTCCTTCTCTATGGCCCGTGTGTCCTTGCCAAGGCCCGCTTACAGCTTCTGAGTGGCTTTTCCAAGGCCTTTTTTCCCAGGCCCCCACTGTTAAGAGCCAACGGCACCACCATAAAAACCTACCTGGCTCAATAAAAGCCTATACACACTGCCAAGATCGAAATGTCCTGCACTCACACTAAAGAACAAGACCCCAGGGCCAAGGCCAAGCCCTTGCCACTCCAGAGGCCTCCGTCATTCCACGGGTATTCATCGGCTTCTCCCTAATTGTGCACCTTATTTCTTACACGTCCACTTTCTGGCCAACATACGAAGGGCTGGAACACTGAAGCAGAACCCAATAAATAGCACCCTGCCTCCTTTTCTGAGTTCAAAACAAATGAAGAATTAAGATAAAGGAGCGGACGAAGAAGGCCAAAGTATTACTTAGTTCCTGATAAAGCTGGGTTGAGTCAGAAGAACTTCCCAACACCCAGCTGGAGTGAGAGCCTCATCCAAAGGGACTTGCCTCCCTGTGAGTGGAGGTGTCAGGCTGCCCTGAGAGCAGACCTCGTGATCGCTCGAGTCCAAGGAGGAGAATGGATGCGAACGAACTGGTCATGCCGGCTTTCTTTTCCCCAAATTTGCCAATTAAATCATGCCCTTTTTCAGTTCAGGGCTGACTTTAAGAAAGGGCAGAGAAAAGCCTAAAGCAACCGCCTTCACTTGGAAGGGTGATTTTTGCCTGAATTTTTTTTTTTACTAGTAAAATAGTATACGTATTACTTGAGTAATTAAACAACTTGATTTTTTTTTTTAAACCACAATGGTCGAAGCTCCCACCAGGTAGAACTGTGGACTAGGGTTATAATCTGGAATTCTATTTTTTTTAAAGATTTTTTATTTATTATTTATACAACAGAGAGAGAGAGATTACAAGTAGGCAGAGAGGCAGGAAGAGAGAGGAGGAGGAAGCAGGCTCCCTGCTGAGCAGAGAGCCTGATGTGGGCCTCGATCCCAGGACCCTGGGATCATGACCTGAGCCGAAGGCAGAGGCTTTAACCCACTGAGCCACCCAGGCACCCTGGAATTCTTTTTTTTTTTTTAAGATTTATTTATTTATTTATTTGGGGGTGGGGGGCAGAGGGAGAGAAAAAAGCCCAAGCAGACTCCTCACTTAGCACGGAGCCCAAAGTTGGGCTCAATCTCACAATCCTGAGATCAGACCTGAGCTGAAACCAAGAGTCAGATGTTTAACTGACTGGGCTACACAGGTGCCCCATAATATGGAATTCTACAGGTGAGATTTCTGGGGTATTATCAATTAGCATTAGGGAATGTTTCCCCAGTATTTTTTCATATCTTTATGAAAACACATCAGTTCATACACGTATTAGCTTTGCACTTAAAAACATGATTCATTGGGGGATCTGGGTGACTCAGCTGGTTAAACATCTGGCTCCTGACTTTGGCTCAGGTCGTGACCTCAGGGTCATAAGATGGAACCCTAAGTCAGGCTCTGTGCTAGGCTTGGAGCCTGCTTATGTTTCTCTCTCTCCCTCTCTCTCTAAACAGACAAAACCCCCAAAACAAACAAAACCACGATTCACAATTTGGAGCAAGACATAAATAAAAGCTTTTCTCCGTTCCAGGGACAAATGCTTTCAGCCTTCTCAGATTTCCTCCACTTCCTCTTCCGTTCTTTCCGTCAGTCAGTCACTCCCTACTTCCAGGCTGCAGTGAACTTGATTTCCCAAGGGGGTCACAGAGTGGCCAGACCACACCACTGGGGAGTTCAGGGGGATTAGCTCCCTGGAGAGGGAATCCTTGGCCAAGGGAAATGGAGACAGGAGGGGGCAGGCAGATAAATGCCCCCGGTGTCTCTCTTTCTTGGACTGCTCTGAGGTGTAGCTTCCGCTGGCAGGCTTTCTGAAGAATCCCCTAGAATTGAGCAAACACCATGGAAGGCCTTCCCTTGCCTCACTCTTTCCACCTGAGACTACTTGAACTGTTTGGGGTCATCCTGCCCTTGCCTTAAGGCCAGCCTCAGCACTTACACACCCCAGCTCCCACACGGCCAGTTTCTTAGGGAGGCAAAGACAACAATACCCATGCACGTCATACAGGAAGCCTTTCTTTTAAATATGCATCGAGTTTCTCTTTCCTCAAAAGCCCTACAGCCTATAGCTCGCCCATCTCTTCTGCCTCTTCAACCTTCTCGTGAACTTTCCTTTCAAGGATCAGCCTCGGCCTGGGGTGAGGAGAGCCATTTGGTCGTTTCTCAGCATTTTCATTCTCTTCCCTGCCAGGCCCCCTGGTGAATTCAACAAGCCCTCTGGAGTGAGCTGAGCGCACAAAGCATTCCGTCTTCCTGCAGACAAGAGGGGACGCATGGCCGGCACATCACTGTGACATGATTTTTTCCCTCTGACACACAGGCAGAAAACAAAATTCCAAGCAGGCAAGGAGCAGAGGGAAGAAAAAGTTAGGTCAGGGTGAAGCAAGTGTGGGGTCTAGGCAGGCACAAGTTTGTAGGACTAGCTGGTGGTGGAAAAGCAGATCAGGAACTTGGATCTCGAGGCGCGGGCAGATACCACTTGAAACTGGCTTCAGAATGAGGTCAAGTCACCTGTGCAAGGGGAGCCCGGGAGCTGGGAAGGCGTTTTCAGGAACACTGGCGCAGGCGAGAGGAGCACAGCTTGTTTCTTATTTATTCATTTAATTGTTTTAGGTTTTATTTACTGGGGCACCTGGGTGGCTCGGTCAGTTAAGCATCTACCTTGGGCTCAGGTCATGATCCCGGGGTCCTGGGATCAAGCCCTGCTTCGGGCTCCTTGCTCAGCCTGCTTCTCCCTCTGCCTGCTGCTCCCCCTGCTTGTGCTCTCTGCCCCACTNGGGGAGCCCGGGAGCTGGGAAGGCGTTTTCAGGAACACTGGCGCAGGCGAGAGGAGCACAGCTTGTTTCTTATTTATTCATTTAATTGTTTTAGGTTTTATTTACTGGGGCACCTGGGTGGCTCGGTCAGTTAAGCATCTACCTTGGGCTCAGGTCATGATCCCGGGGTCCTGGGATCAAGCCCTGCTTTGGGCTCCTTGCTCAGCCTGCTTCTCCCTCTGCCTGCTGCTCTCTCTGCTTGTGCTCTCTGCCCCACTCTCTCTCTCTCTCTCTCTCTCTCAAATAAATAAATGCAATATTTAAAGAGAGAGAGAGAGAGAGAAAGCATGAGTGGGGGGAAGGGCAGAGGGAAAGAGAAACAGGCTTCCCACTGAGCACGGAGCCCCCAACTCAGGACTGGATCCCAGGACCCTGAGATCATGACTTGAGTTGAAGGCAGACACTTAACAGACCGAGCCACCCAGGCCCCCCAGAGTGCAGTTTAATACTCAATCTTATACTCAATAAATAAATATTCAACAAATAGCCCATAATTTTACTACCAGGATCAGAACTGATCCCAGTGGCAATGAGACTGATTCTGAAAGTAGACAAATAGATCACCTGACTACAGTGGAGGGATGAAGAACCAGGAAACTTGGTTAATATTAATATGTTCCCCTCACACTTAAACAGTACATTCTCCTCAGGCATTAGTTTCAATTGCAGCTGTAACAAATTACCACACACTAAGTGGCTTGAAACGACACAAACCTAATACCTTAGAGTTCTATGGGCTAGAAGTCTGACATGGGTCTCACCGGGCTGCAGTCAAGGTGTTGGCACGGCTGCATGCCTTTCTGGAGCCTGTAGGGGAGACTCGTTTCCTTGCCTAAGCCAGCTTCCAGAGGCTGTGTATTCCTTGGTTCATGGTCCCTTCCTCCATCTTCAAAGTCAGCAAGGCAGGCTGAGTCCTCTCCTCCTGTCACTCCGATGTCTTCTGCCCTCCTCTTCCACTTTGCAGGAGCCTTGTGACATTGGGTTCACTTAGATAACTCAAAGTAATCTCCCTATTTGAAGGTCAGCGAATTAGCAAACGTAATTCCATCAGCAATCTTCCCCCCTCCGTGCTTATTTACAATAGCCAAGATATGGAAGCAGTCCGTGTCCACGGATAGATGAGTGGATAAAGAATAGGTGGTGTATATATATATTATATGTATAATATATATTACTCAAATACATATATTACTCATTATATATTATCATATATTACTCATAAAAAAGAATGAAATCTTGCCGTTTGAAACAACTTGGGTGGATCTAGAGAGTATGATGCTAAGTGAAATAAATAAATCAGAGAGAGACAAATATTCATATGTGGAGTTTAAAAAACAAAACAAATAAAGAAAAAAAATCTAACCAAAAAACAGACGCTTAACTATAGAGAACTGATGTTTACCAAAGGGGAGGTGGATGAGGCAATGAGTGAAATACGTGAAGGGGATTAAAAGTACACTTTCGATGAGCACTGAGTAATGTATAGAATCGTTGAATCACTATATTTTACACTTTAATATAACACTGTATGTTAACTATACTGGAATTGAAATAAAAATTTTTAAAGACATAATTTTAAGAATTATATCAAATAATAAATGACATAAAAATAACTTTGTAATGGTAAAAATTTAATGGCAAGACAAAGAACCTTTTTTTACTAAATCCACGTTGATTACTTTTTTGTACAGCTTAGATTTAAAAAAATGTAGTAAGTATCAGAAAGGCAGAAAATCTATACATCCTATAATTTTACCTTGTAATGTGATAAATAACAAAGGCAGCCTCTAAAATTGCTCAACTATAGGAATTTTAAAAATTACCCCCTTACTGCCTATGTCATACAGAAAATTCAGATTACAATAATAAAGTATTACTTAAAGGATATATATAGGGGCACCTGGGTCGCTCAAATGGTTAAGTGACTGCCTCTTGATTTCAGCTCAGCTCATGATCTCAGGGCTGTGGGATCAAGGCCAACGTTGGGCTCTGTACTCAGCCAGAGTCGGCTTGTCCTCTCCCTCTGCCCCTCCCCACTGCTTGCTCTCTCTCTCTCTCTCTCTTTCTAGATCTCTAAAATAAATAAATAAAATCTTTTTTTAAAAAGGGCATATATAGATATATATATATATATCATTGATATATAGAATTTAAAAAGAATCTTTTGTCCATTTTTAACTAGGTTATTTTCTTATTGATAAGTCTTGAAAATTCTTATATATTCTATATACAAGTCCTTTGTCAGATATGTGATTCAAAACTATTTCTCCTAGACTATGGTTTGTCTTTTCATTCTCTTAATGGTGACTTTCACACAGCAAAAGTTGTTAATTTTGATGAAGTCCAATTAACAATTTTTTTCTTTCATGGATCATGCTTTCAGTGTCATATCTAAGAAATCTTTCCCTCATCTAAGTTCACAAACATTCTCTTCTACATTTTCTTCTAGAAGCTTTATAGTTTTACATTTTACAATTAGGTCTATGATCTATTGCGAGGTTTTTGCATATCCATTTTTGCCTAAGGTGAAAAGTATAGGTTGAAATTCTTTTTCTTTTTTCTTTTTTCTCTTCTCTTCTCTTCTTTTTTTTTTCTTATAGTTGTTATTTGTTTCAACACCATTTACTGAAAAGTTTATCCTTCCTACAATGAATTGGTTTTGTGTTTTTATTAAAATTGGGTGTGTCTATTTCTGGACTCTGTTCCATTGATCTTGGTGTCTATCCTTTCAATAAACACCACCACTCTCTTGACTACCGTAGCTTTTGTGAATAAATCTATTTTTTTTCCTTAAATATTTTATTTATTTGGCAGAGAGCGAGAGAGAGAGCCCAAGCCAGGAGAGGAGAGGCAGAGGGAGAAGCAGAGTCCCTGCTGAGCAGGAAACCTAACGGAGGGGCTCCATCCCAGGACCCAGGATCATGGCCTGAGCCGAAGGCAGACACTTAACGGATGGAGTCACCCAGATGCCTCATTTTTTTTTTTTTAAGATTTTATTTATTTACTTGCCAGAGAGAGATAGCAAGAGAGGGAACACAAGCAGGGGAAATGGGAGAGGGAGAAGCAGACTTCCCACTGAGCAGGGACCCTAAAGCAGAGCTCGATCTCAGGATCCCAGGATCAAGACCTGAGCCGAAGGCAGGAGCTTAATGACTGAGCCACCCAGGTGCCCCGAAGATGGAGTTTTGATTAAACATCAAACTGGACAATTTCAGTTACTAAATTGCCACTGTGAAAGAGGATTTTTATTCTATAAGAATGAGCTAGTGGGGCCTGGGTTGCTCAGTGGGTTAAATCCTCTGCCTTCGGCTCAGGTCATGATCCCAGCGTCCTGGGATCGAGGCCCGCATTGGGCTCCCTGCTCAGTGGGGAGCCTGCTTCCTCCTCTCTCTGCCTGCCTCTCTGCCTACTTGTGATCTCTCTCTCTATCTCTCTCTCTCAAGTAAATAAAAAAATACAAAAAAAAAAAAAAAAGAATGAGCTAGTAAGCTAAAGGGGAAGCCCATGACTGAGCCTCAACCAGAGGTAAGTGAAGGCTCCACCCATGAAACAGGTCTTACAGAGCTGGCGTGTCACCACACGACATTGCATTTTGATTGTACCCACCTCCGCGTCATACTTGTTCAAATATTTTTAAATCGTTTTATCTTCTTGTATCTCATTCCCTATCATCTCTATTTTATCTAACCTTAATCCTTTTCAACAGCTTTCTCTTGATTTACCGACATGCTTTTTGTTCTTTCTTTTCTTTTTAAATGTTTCTTTTGATCTAAGTACTACATTTTCCTACTGGCGAATCTCGGTAGTGAAGAATATTAGAACTGAAAACAGCACTCCTTTGCCCTTTCCGTGCAGTATTGTGCGGGGTCCTCTGAGAGGCAGCCACCAGGATGGAATTAGACATGAAGTAAACAAGAAGTTTACTAAGGGGGATGCCTGGGTGGCTCAGTTAAGCATCTGCCTTCGCCTCAGGTCATGATCCCAGGGTCCTGGGATTGATCCCTACAACGGTCTCCTTGCTCAGCGGGGAGCCTGTTTCTCCCTCTGCTTCTGCTGCTCCCCCTGTTTGTATGCCCTCTCTCTCTGGCAAATAAATAAATAAAAACTTAAAAAAAAAAGAAAGAAAGAAAGAAAGAAAGAAAGAAAGAAAGAAAGAAAGAAAGAAAGAAAGAAGAAAAGAAAGGGAAGGAAGGGAGGAAGGAAGGAAGGAAAGAAAGAAAGGAAGGAAGGAAGGACGAGGGCGCCTGGGTGACTCAAGGGGTTAAAGCCTCTGCCTTCGGCTCAGGTCATGATCTCAGGGTCCTGGGATCGAGGCCCACATCAGGCCGGCATCAGGTTGTCTGCTCAGTGGGGAGCCTGCTTCCTCCTCTCTCTCTGCCTGCCTCTCTGCCTACTTGTGATCTCTCTCTCTCTCTCTCTGTGTCAAGTGAATAAATAAAATATTTTTAAAAATAATAAAATAAAAAAAGGAAGGAAGGAGAAAGAAAGAAAAAAGAAAAGAAAAGAAAAGAAAAAAGAAAAGAAAAGAAAAGAAAAGAAAAGAAAAGAAATTTATTAGGGGATACATCAGTAGAGGAGGTGAGGAGGAACCAAGAGAAGTTGGGGAAGCTGTCAAACCATCATGTGTCTCTGACCTTGAGTGAAGGAGAGCGGGAAGGAAGGCAGGCTGAGTGAAAGAACCCATCTTAGTGGGGTTCTCAAGAAAGTTCAGCAAGGCCACGGGAGAGTCCTCAAGCCAGTTACCTGAAACTCTGTGCTGAGGCCGTGCTTCGCAAGCCTGCCTCCAGCCAGTAGTTGAACACAACAGCGGTACACCTGGGAGCCATGAGACTCCTCTGACTGTTCTTCCACATGACTCAGTCCATCACGGCTTTGCCTATCTTAGACCTGTCCCTTCTCACACTTCCCTCCTGTGCATCCTTTCAAACCCAGAGTAAGATGGTCCAGGAGCTGCTTCCACTTATCGGTAAGGCTCTGTTTTAGGCAGTCAGTAGGAAATAGACCAAAGCACAGGACAAAAGAGACAGAGGAAACCACCAAAGCTTGATCTTAGTCTCGGTAAAAGGGGTTGGTGTGACTCTTGAAATACCGTATTATTTACAAGATCAGGTAATTCAAATGATTTAAGGTAATATTATCGTGGCACCTACTCTCTAAGTATTTCCCATTTCGTGGCAGGAGGCAACTGGTAGTCAACTCAGGGTTCAGAGTTTCACTCCTATCCATCTCCACACAGAGAACTGATTAAGAAGAGTTCTACTGATCCTCCAGAACTCCATACCATGAAGTAGAAGGAAATAATCTTTGCCTACAAAAAGCAGATTGTAGCAGATGATTACCACAGCCACGGGGCAATGTCAGGAGCAGACCCACCAAATGTCCAACTCCATGAACCATGCATCCATGCATTACTAACACCAGACTCCAACATCATAATTCCCTGAGCTTAGCAATACCAGACTAGACATCATATGTCCCCATCATGTTCCTCCATGCCTTGGTGCCTTTGTAGATTCTGTCCAGCCAAATGAATTGCTCTTCCTCTACTCTTGTTTATTGGGTTTGGGCCCAGCAAATTCCTATTTATCCTTCAGTATTAACTACATAACATCTGCTCCACAAAAGCCTTCCCAGAGTTGCCCTCTCCCACGTGTACACTCACAGAAGGTTGTTCAAACCTATCTCATTGTTAATACATAATTCATTGTACCATGATCACACACACACATACACGCGTGCGCGCGCGCACACACACACACACACACACACCTTTGAGCTTCTTAGGGGCTTGAGAGCAGTGATGATTTTTTTTATACCTAATGTTTAGCATACAGTAGGTGCTCGATACATTTTTATTGGAAAAAAGGAGGGAAGGAAAAAAGATAACTGATACAGAAAAAGAAAGAAAGAAAGAAAGAGAGAGAGAGAGAGAGAGAAAGAAAGAAAGAAGGAAGGAAGGAAAGGAGAGGAGAGGAGAGGAGAGGAGAGGAAAGGAAAGGAAAGGAAAGGAAAGGAAAGGAAAGGAAAGGAAAGGAAAGGAAAGGAAAGGAAAGGAAAGGAAAGGAAAGGAAAGGAAAGGATAGGAAAGGAAAGGAAAGGAAAGGAAAAAGGAAAGGAAAGGAAAGGAAAGGAAACGGATATAGAACTCCTTCCCAGATAGATATATTCCTGAACTCTGAGCAAACAAGCAACCTCGAAGCTACATTAGGTCATTCTTCCTCACACCAGGTGTGAGAGCAGTGTTCATACAGTTATTTTAGCTATCTTGATGATTCAGTCAGATAACCAGAGAAGAAATTATGCCCAGCACTGATGTAGTTACATCATACCAACACGGCCTGGTTCTCATTTGATTAATTAGGAAATATTAATTAATAATATTAAGCACTAATTAACATTAGTGCTTAGCAATGAGGCACTGGCCCTACGAAGCAGGTCTAAGACACCAGACCTGAAGAAAACATACCTATTAAACCAAGTATGGGCATGTGACATCAGATTATCTAGTGTTCCCACATGTCCTTGGCTTTGAATTGTCCTCAGTGTTCCCGAAGTAAAGAATAATGTGTAGTCAATGTTCGCTTCACACAGAACAGAACGACTAAGGAAACTGCATGCATGTTCCAGCTGCTAAAACTGAATAGACGAAGGCATTTATATGAATATACGGTGCAAACTGGAGAGAGTTGGGAGTGGTGGGAATGGATGCTGAGGAGTATCAGNAAGGAAACTGCATGCATGTTCCAGCTGCTAAAACTGAATAGACGAAGGCATTTATATGAATACGATGCAAACTGGAGAGAGTTGGGAGTGGTGGGAATGGATGCTGAGGAGTATCACTGAACAGGTAGGGAGAGGATGTATTTTGAAAAGTTGCCACGTGTGTGGATAAATCAGCTTTCTCCAAGTAGACCTAATATTGAATGGCCCTCTTATTAATAATAGCTGACATTTTGTGGCACTTGCATTAGCCACCATTTTCCCACATTATAATAATGTATTTATAAAGCACTTTCAGATACATTAATTCAGCGGCTCATGACAGCAACCTAGTGGGGAGGTTATTAGTTTCCCTCATAAGCTAGGCGTCCTACACAAAGATCATGACNGCCCCCCCCCCCCCCGCTACAAGCCTGCTGAGGCCCGGCTCACCAAGACATTGCCATGGCCCACTGAGAAAGACTGCCTTAGATTTATTTTTTTTTTAATTGACATTAATGTATTATTTGGTTGNGTGAACAGGTAGGGAGAGGATGTATTTTGAAAAGTTGCCACGTGTGTGGATAAATCAGCTTTCTCCAAGTAGACCTAATATTGAATGGCCCTCTTATTAATAATAGCTGACATTTTGTGGCACTTGCATTAGCCACCATTTTCCCACATTATAATAATGTATTTATAAAGCACTTTCAGATACATTAATTCAGCGGCTCATGACAGCAACGTAGTGGGGAGGTTATTAGTTTCCCTCATAAGCTAGGCGTCCTACAGAAAGATCATGACCCCCCCGCTACAAGCCTGCTGAGGCCCGGCTCACCAAGACATTGCCGTGGCCCACTGAGAAAGACTGCCTTAGATTTCTTTTTTTTTTTTAATTGACATTAATGTATTATTTGTTTCAGGGGTACAGGTCTGTGAATCATCAGGCTCACACAATTCACAGAGCTCACCATAGCACATACCCTCCCCAATGTCCATCACCCAGCCACCCCATCCCTCCCATCCCCCTCCCTCCAGTTTGTTTCCCTTAGTTTGTTTCCTGAGATTAAGAGTCTCTTAGGGTTTGTNACATACCCTCCCCAATGTCCATCACCCAGCCACCCCATCCCTCCCATCCCCCTCCCTCCAGTTTGTTTCCCTTAGTTTGTTTCCTGAGATTAAGAGTCTCTTAGGGTTTGTCTCCCTCTCTGGCTTCATTTTGTTTCATTTTCCCCTCCTTTCCCCTATGATCCTCTGTCCTGTTTCTCAAATTCCTCATATCAGCGAGATCATATGATAATGGTCTTTCTCTGAGTGACTTACTTCACTCAGCGTAATACCCTTTAGTGCCATCCCCGTCGTTGCAAACAGGACTGCCTTAGATTTCAAGGAATCCGCTCTGTCTCTGCCTCCCCATCCCACTCCTCTGCCCAGCTTGGGTATCCCACCCAAGAAGCAACTAGCCTCTCCAGGGCCTGCCATGTTGAAAAGGAGACCTAAGCCTTAACTGTTCTTTACAAAATGACCTTCCAAAATAGCACCTAAAACCCAGATAAATGAGAAAACGTCCCGAGGAGCTCTCTAGGCGCACAAACAAAAGGACCTTTTTAGTGAGACACCCCCACCCCCTGCTAAATAAACAAATTAGCAAACATCACTTGGTTCTTACCTTGCTACACCTTCCAAAAGCAAGCTGGGTCCCCCTCTTCCCAGGCCAATGAAGCAGGAGGTGGGGAAACTAATATGAGAAAGTTTGGCAAAGAGAAGATCGGGTTTTCTTCCCTAACTTACAAGGTGGCCTTGGGGAAACACCAGAATCTCTATGGAATTAAAAAGCAAAAGGAAGTTCTGAGACAAGCTCATGTTTTTTAAAAACTTCTTCCTTAGGCCCTCCAAGCTTATGGGAACATAAAATGGCCTTATCCCTTAAGAAGGGGTTTCCTGACCTTAAACTGTCCTATGCTGGTTGTAGCCTGCCACACAGTTATCTACGAATCACAGTTCAGTAGCATCCTCTGTTTGTCTTCTTCCTAAAGCAACTTAGCAAAGTGATCCTCTTCTTGCCGTCTTACCCCCTGGAGAGACAGAGAGGAAGGTACAAGAAGTACTGAGATTTTCCTGCAGTCCTTCCAAAGTTTAGCAGGCACTTTGTTTTTGTTCTTAATGAAACAATTATTAAAGATTAAGGGGTATCGTTTTTCCATAAATGGCAAGATATTGCTGGCCAGAAATATTTAATCACTAGACAGTCTTCCAGTCTGGCAGAAAGTAAAAGAGAATGATTTGGGATCGAGTGTCACCCTGAGCCAGTTGGCCCTGTTCTCATCGAGATTATTTACAAGAATAACAGGATGGCCTCTAAACCCACGTGAAGAGTCAGCGAGACCTAAATTTGGGCCCTGGTTCAGCTGTTTAAGGTGACTGTGAGCAATAGTTCCAAGGATCTGTTTCCTTGTCGAGACAGCTGTTGCTCAGAATTTTCATCAGGATGAAAAGAAATAATGTAGATAAGTGGCTCGGCACACACTGAGCGCTCCAGAGATGTTGGTTCCTGTTATTATCACTTTAAGTGTAGGGAGAGACCATCTGCTTATCAGACTACTGGGGATTCAACCCAGGCACTTCAGGGAGGTATAAATCAAAACCTAATATTTGGAATCTTTTTTTGTTTGTTTGTTTCTTCCCGCTATAAACGGGGGACAATCATATATGCTATTAAAATTGAACTGGTAGGGCGCCTGGGTGGCTCAGTCGGTTAAAGCCTCTGCCTTCGGCTCAGGTCCTGATCTCAGGGTCTTGGGATCGAGACCCGCATCAGGCTCTCTGCTCAGCAGGGAGCCTGCTTCCTCCTCTCTCTGCCTGCCTCTCTGCCTGCTTGTAATCTCTCTCTCTGTGTCAAATAAATAAATAAAATCTTTAAAATAAAATAAAATAAAATAAAATAAAATAAAATAAAATTGAACTGGTAGAAAAGTATGGAAGTTTGCAACAAGTAGGCCAGGTACAACTAATATTCAGTTCCTTGCATTCTTTTTTTTTTTTTTTTTTGAAGTAGGCTCCATGCCCAACATGGAGACCAATGCGACCCTGAGATCAAGACCTGAGCTGAGATCAAGAGTAGGATGCTTAACCAGCTGAGCCACCCAGGTGCCCCCCACCCCTGCCACCGTGGCTTGCACTCAAATGTATTTTTTTCCAAATTAGGGAAAGAGTGGGGAGACATATTTAATGAGCAAGAATTTTCAGGCAATACTGGGCACATCTGCCTTTCTATGCACAGGAGGAGAAAGCCTGAAGGCCAATGCCTTAAGGGACCTTGAAACATGTAGTAGCCTTCCAATTACCTGTTTGAGACAGTCTTGGAAGGAACTTTGGAATTGTCAACAGATTTTTAAGGAAGCAGAGGGACCGAGATATTAAATTTGAGCACATCTAGTTCACAGGAAAACTATGCTAGATCACAGCTCCACTCTCATATGTTTCTAGCCCCTTTAAACAAAAATGAAATGTCTTCTAATCTAAGAGGTGCGAAATTACCTGTCCGACCTTAAGAGGAAAAGTGCACTAGGAAGATGGGAAGCTGAGAGTAAGTTAATAAAGTAGATTTTCCCCCTTTTAGAAATTTTTTAGCACATGAAAGGTATCTTTGCCCTGCAAGTTACTCCAAGATACATTTTTAAAATATTATTTACAGTTGCTCTCCAGGAGAGGATACATTTCAAATGTATCTTGATTAGACAGTCCCATGTAACAAAAGTTCCTTTCCTTGAAAATGTCTGCAGGAGTTCAGCAAACAGAGTAACTTCACTTGACTGTCACACTGATACACTTTTCCTGTGCCAGCTTTTGCCTGCTCCTTTTTAAGACACAAAGAAGGCTCATCTTCTCAATCTCCCTAGCTTTCAGGCTACCTGACAACAGCACAGCGCAAATCACTCAGTAAGTACATACTTAAGTAACCACTGCCTAATAGGAATTTAGCAGAGTTGTCCTGGGGAAAAAGAAACAAAATCAATGGCCCCGTGTGAGATGTGTATTCTCCTCATTCAAAGCCTCACCCTGATATCTGTCCCCGCCTGCCAGGCTCACTTTATCTCTGTATGGTCCGGAACACCCCCGGCCCCCCAGCCCGGAATCTATCTCTTGCGTAGCTACCAATCAGAATCAGTCCCTCGCTCAAAAATCCTCAAGGACTGCCCTCTATCAGTTAAGATTTGCATTTGGCAGCTAGTAACAGAGACCAGAAATAATAGCGGCTTAAACAAGATAAAAGTGTGTTTTTCTTTTCTTTAAGAGAATTCTGGAGATAAGCGGTACTGAGCTGGTATGGCACCCCCTACAGCTCCTGCATCTTTGTGCTCCACAATGCACCTTCTATCCTCAGAAACAAAGGACGCCTCCTCAGGTTGCTTCTGTCTTCTCCACCTTCCACGCAGCCAGAAGGGGACAGACTGGCAGATGTCAAACTTTTTTCAAATGACTTCAGGGGCCTAACGCAGGGCATCATACTTTTGGGGCACTCCTTCAATAACCACCAGGTCCATGAATGAAGAAGTTCTGCAGTTGGATGATTTATCATCTACAAAACTAGCGAATGTCAACAGGATACCCAGGGCACCATATTAGAAACTATGCGGTATCATCTGAAACTCTGAAAAGGATGCCCTGCTTTAAAATATCTATATAAGGGCACCTGGGTGGCTCAGTGGGTTAAAGCTTCTGCCTTCGGCTCAGGTCATGATCTCAGGGTCCTGGGATGGAGGCCCGCATCAGGCTCTCTGCTCAGCAGGGAGCCTGCTTCCTCCTCTTTCTCTGCCTGCCTGTCTGCCTACTTGTAATCTCTCTCTGTCGAAATAAAATAAATAAAATCTTTAAAAAAAAATCTATATAACTGGCTTTCCACAGTACTTGGCCTTCCCAGAGTTACAGAGATTTACTCTGCTGGGTTAAGGGATTGACTGTGTTTCCAGTCAAAGGCATTGTACCATGCCGAGGAATCAGAGGGTTAAAATAAGGAAAAGGATGGGGCCCCTGGGTGGCTCAGTTGGTTAAGGCTCTGCCTTGGGCTCAGGTCATGATCTCAGGGTCCTGGGTTGGAACCCCAAATTGGGCTCTCTGCTCAGCAGGGAGCCTGCTTCCCCCTCTCCCTCTGCCTGCCTCTCTGCCTACTTGTGATCTCTCTCTCTGTCCAGTAAATAAATAAAATCTTCAAAAAAAATTAGGACTTAAAAAAAATAATAAGGATAAGACAACTTCCAACATACACAAACTTAAAGCATACATGAAAAACACTCAAGACTACCTAGCAGCCCAGGAATGCAAACATCAATAGGCATTTCAGAGAAGGGTCTGAGGTCTGGGAGCCTCGCTCAGTAAACGTGTGAATCAAGTGATTTGTTACCGCACTAACAAGGTGCAAACAGAAGCGGTTAAGTGTGGGGAGGAAGGGAAAGCCACCCAGGGCTGCTTTGAGAAGCTGCCTGGTGGATGCAGTAATTATCCATGGTTGCCTGTGTGCAGTATGAAGGAGCGGAGGCCTTAGAAGAGGGGCTGATGGACAGACAACCAGGGAGGAAGAGAAGAAAGTAAAAGTACAAACCATCTGTGCACAACACTGAGCAAGGACAGCGTGGGCATCCTAAAGGAAGCGTCTCCTCCAGAATCCAGGGGCTCTGGGGTCTGGTCCTATCTCACCCAGCCTCGAGGTGGGCACCTTTAGGCCACTGACAACCTCTCTGGGCCTCAGCTGTCTCAAAAGAGAGCCAGGCCTAGATGATTTAAGGTCCTTTGCCAGCAATAAAGTGAGCGCCACTTGGTACTAATAGCTCCTGCGTTAGCCGATGCAGAAAAGTTGAAACCTAGGAGAATGAGTGAGAGCAGGTGAGACACAGGAAGACAGGACGTGGGACCATCGTGTGGAAACGAGGTGCTGGACCAACCAAAGAGTGCCCTATGCAGCCCTCCACCAAGGCCCGAGGTGTTGCTCGAAGTGAGCGAGCAGGGAGCCCAGGGAAAGCCTCTTCTCTTACCTGGGGTGGGAGCGGCATAGTCAAAAGACCAAAAACAAAAAACAAAAAAAAATTCTAATAAAATAGCAAACACACACATAGCTATTATTTTTATGCAGGCTTTGGTCTAAATTGCTGACCTATTTTTTCCCCCTGGAGAAAGACAGTTTTAAGTTTATTAAGAGAGAGGCAAAGCAAGAAACAGAATTATGTAAAGCACTTAGCACTGGGTACTCCTCATCGTCCTCATTGCAGACAAACCGAAGGGCTCAAGGAGGCCCCCTCCTCCCACATAACCACCCTCTACCTTTTCCAGAGGAGCACTGGGTCTCCCACTGATGGAGTCCCTCGGGTGTGAGACCCCAGCCCTGGCCCCCAGCTGCCACATTCAGGGGAGGATAGACTACAGATAAGCGGTTAGTTCCTCCCTCCCCCTTGCCGTCAGCACTAGCTCCCGATTTTGAGGGAAGATTTGTTTGATTTTGTTTTCCTGGCAGAGGGGAGGCGTAGGGCAGAAAAGAGAAAGGAAACAGAGAAGATGTAGGAGCTGTTTCAGGCCTGGGGTTTTCGCCTGTGCTGCTATTTAGAGCTTTTGTTTTCGAGAAATATGAAAAGACTGACACTCTTCCTAGAGACTGGAACAGAAGTAATCGGGACCGGGCCTGGGAAGTACAGGTCCCCTAGATTCGCTCCAAAAGCCACCTGAGCTGATGGCAGAGAAAATGAACAGTGAGCCGTGAATGTGCGAACAACTGCGCCCACTGAAGGGACAGCTTCTCCTGGAGTCACAGACCCAGGGCAGGGCGTTGCCTCAGTTTAGCCAGCAGAGGGCTCTCTTTTCCTATCTTCGGGGTTTGTTGTGGGTTTTGGGGGGTTTTTTTTTCTTTTTTTTTAAAAAACAACAGAACTCCATGGGTTGCCCATTTTTCTCATCCCTCCTCTGAAGTCTCCTTCCAAAACCAAATAAATAGTGACTCCTTTGGCCAAAGTATTTGTAAACATTCCAGCCAGTCGCCCAGTATAAATGGAAGACAAAAAATTGAGCTATTTGAATATTCATGCCTAAGCTGAAGATTCACACCCACTGTCCCTGCAAAGGGCACGTCAGCGGCTGGCCCCTGAAACGACAGGTTCTGGCTCACCATGGCCATGAGAAGAGAAGGCAAGCTGAACCGGTAGCGGGTGGAGCCCGAGTGGTGGGTGAGATGCACACCTTCAGCTTCCATCACTCAACCGAGGACACCAGGTGGTGGGACTTGCAGGGAGCAGGGCGGGGGGCGGGGGGAGGCGGTCCCCGATCGAATCTGCTATATATCAGTTGTGGCCAGTATCTGCCCTGATGGTCCAAAGACTTCACATCGCCTTCATTTACTGAAACAGTTTGAAAACGTTTTCTGTTGTGTATGTTAAACAGCATTTCAAAGAAACATAAAGGTGCCTCAACATTCTTGCCCACATCCAACGGAAATGATCCTGCTCAAGACTAAGGGCTTTGACTAGAATTAGATTAAAGGAGGATATAATCAAGTTTAATTGAACCTGCACAAGTCAGTTGCTTAAGTAATGGCTTACGAAGAAATGGCTTTCCTGTTGCTCTTTAAGTCAGGTCCAGAATTCCTGATGTGGCTTAAAAAGCCGGTCACGTCTAGACCTCCCCACGGTTCCATCAGAGTTCTCACTCCTGCTGTCCTGGTTCAAGGCATCCCAGCCACAAGCACCTTCTTCCACTTCCTCAAAGTCCTTCCCGGGCTTGGGGCCTTGAACCTGCTCTGCCTGGCTCACTCTCCTTCCCCTCCTCCCTTAGAATGGTTAACTCCCACTCAGTCTCCAGATCTCAGTTGAAGGTCATTTCCTTAGGAGAAATTTCCTTGCGACCACTGCTAGGGTAGGCACCCCGTTTCAAACTCTTACAGGATCCTACAGGGCAGCCGTTAGGGCACAGAGGCCTTTGGGCAAATTACAGAAGGCCCGGTGTGGAGAGCTGGATTTTTAAAGGTTTGTTTCTCTTTGGCAAACATGGGCAGGCTTGGGGAAAGAGTCTGGATTTCAGCCCCTACTTTGCTCCCTCCGCTAGACACCTTTGTATGGGGCCCAAACTATTGGAGCATAAAACAGAAGCTCTGAGATCCCTTCATAACACTTATCCTTCCGAACACTCCGGTAAATTCCATTTAGTAAGTACAGCTGCGATTCCTGGTCCATCTCCTCCAGCAGCCTGAAGAGGGCAATAGTCCTGTTTGTCTCACTGAAAGACACAGCCTGGCCCGTAGCGGGGGCTGGACAACTAAGCACGCAACAATGAAGCAGTGTTTGGCACCACTAAGCAACCACGAAGTTATCACATGCTTCTTTCCAGTAACATAATAAATGTTCACTGTTCGGTCTACACTACTGTATGATCATCTTCCTTTGACTCCCGTGAATATGTGGTTTTCAGCCAAAAATCAGGAATCTAGCTCCTCTGGAAAATAACCTGATCCACGGGGATGGACTACGTGATTCTGAGTAGGAAACAGAAATCACGGAATTGTAAGCCAGAAGGAACCTATAAATCATCTTAACTTCCCCGCTTTACAGGAAGTCAAGGATTACAATATTTTTGTCTATAAAATGGACACTGGATGCAATGATCTCCCACACTTGGTATTCTGAGACTCTAAGATTTGCCCCAAGTCAGTCCCATGGAGAGTCACAGCTCAAGACTGGTGTGCTAACTACAAATTTAAAACAATCTCCCAGTACTATATCCTAAGTAATAAAACTAAGACAAGGAGTTAATCTGTTGAATTCTGGGCAGAATCCCTGGGTGTGCCAAATGCCAAAGATTAAGGAATGTGAGGTTTGGGATAATGTTACCCACAGGATCCCTTGTGCCAAAAAGATGGAATAGGGCTCAATTTTCAGGGCTTCTTAAGATACTCCCGAGTTAATGGGAATGATATTTATACCTTGTTTATGTGCTCTGGAAGCCACACCATATACCCAAACACACACTCCTCGTAATTCATATATGGATTTAATGATATGTGAAACTAAACAGACAGACAAACAGAGGGGAAATGAATTATAGAATTGCTTGTTCTCTGCCGATGTCTAAGAGAATGAGAGACACGAAGGGAAACTTATTCTGCATTCAATAATTGTAAGGATAATTACTTTTCAAATTTGAAATATCTTTGTGGTTGTTTCTTGTTAAAAATGTTTTATAAGAGGGGGCACCTGGGTGGCTCAGTCGGTTAAATGTCTACCTTCTGCTCAGGTCAGAATCCAGGGTCCTGGGATCGAGCCCCGAATCAGGCTCCCTGTTCAGTGGGAAGCCTGCTTCTCCCTCTCCTGTTTCCCCTGCTTGTGCTCTCTCTCTCTCTCTGTCAAATAAATAAATAAAATCTTTTAAAAAAAATAAATAATTTTTTTTACAAAAATGGGGTCATACCATAAACATTATTCTGTGCCTGTTTTAATATCATTGACAACTTTTCCTATGAATATAGATAAAGGCCCCCCAGGGTGTTTTAATGGCTGCAATCTGTGTCATTCTTGGATATACTATGATTGGTTCAAATAATTAATCCCATATTCCCATGTCTAAGGAGTTGTTTGGTTGTTTACTTTTGCGTTTCTTTTTATAATCAAATATATAACTGCACAAAGATCATTCTGGTAAATATATCTTTAGCCATACATCTGATTATTTCCCAAGAGTAAATTTGTAGAAGAGGGATTGTTAAATCAAAAAGTAAACCTACAGTCTACAAGGTAAAATGCAACATGTGCCTGTGTGTTTTTGCAGGAGAGATTTCACGTGTTCCCACATGTCTGGCTATAATCCTACAACCTAATTGCCATTTATTCCATCATACAGTCTCTCTCTACTGATCTGATATTTTGTGCTTATCATATAATAAATTCTGCTTGAAGCTTTTAAGAGAATAGAGAACTTGAAGGAAAAGCCAGGATAAGGTGGTGGTTTGGGAGAAGCTCAGATTATCAGCCAATATACAGGAATTAAAAGTGAGAATAGATGAGATGTGTCAAGAAAGGTGGTTGGACTCCTTTAAGAGGCTGATTTGGAGGATTTCTATGGGCAAAAACTAAGCCGAAGACAAGCTGGTTTGGATGAGAGGAATTTGACACTGAATGTGAAAGGTGGTCATGGCTTCCACACATGCAAACTCTTTGCTTCTCTGATCACCAGTGAAAGGGGGGGCACACGACACACAACAACAGGACACTCAGCCTTGGATAGAAAGGAGGGAAGCAAAGGTTAGACTACCAAGAAAGAATAATGCCCAACTTTGTATCTGAGTGATCCTAACTGTGACTGTATTTGCTTCGACTTAAGTGCTCTGTGTACAATTTATATCCCCATACTTTTAAACTACAGTTGAGCATGTTTTCATATTTTAGGAGCCTTTTGTATTTCCTTTTCTGAAAAGTGCATTCATATCCTTTGCTTATTTTCCTGTTGATTTGCTTTTTTCATTGATTTGTAGAAATTCTATATTTATCAGGGAAATTAGCCCTTCAGTATATGGGTTGTGGACATTTTTCCCAGTTTGCCATTCTATGTGTGTGTGTGTGTGTGTGTGTGTGTGTGTGTCACTGATTCAGTACCACAAATAAATCTATACCAGGTCCTTCCTGAGATCATTAGAAATGGCCCTAAACTCAACAAATGCTTTATTTAAGCTTTTTTAAAAAAAAACTGTGTTAAATAGGGGCATCTGGGTGGCTCAGTCAGTTAAGTGTCTGCCTTCAGCTCACATCATGATCTCAGGGGCCTGGGATCGAGCCTCTTGTCGACTGGGGAGTCTGCTTCTCCTTCTCCCTCTGCCACTCCCCTTGCTTGTGCTCTCTCTCTCTCAAATCAATAAATAAAATATTTTTTTAAAATTGTGTTAAATATACTTAACATACAATTTACCATTTTAACCATTTTTTGCATATATTGTTTATTAAATACCCAATAAAAATTGTTCTTCTTAAGGGTAGCAACAGCAAAAAAAAAAGGGGGGGTAATAACAGCAGTAATTAAACCAAGAAACATATTTACAAGGTTAATACAGTGCTGATTGTGGTTGGTTACTTGAGAATCCAAAATATGAACTGGATGTTATATTGTTTATAGATATATATAATGATTAGTATTTATTATATAACAGGTACTGTGCTAAGTACTGCAATACAATATCCCACTGAATAGGTTAATAACCCCATGAGAAAGCTAAAGGCATCATCATTACACAGCCAAAGAAATAGGAACTTTAAAAGGTGAAGTAACTTGCAAAAGCTCTTATAGGCAATGAATTAGGTGACCGGGACTCAAACACAAGCACTCTGATTTGAGCCTGAAATGCAACCATCATCTCACAAAGGATGGGACCCACAACACTGTGTGTGAGATTCTTTTAAACAGAACGTGGACAACTTTAAAATTTTTCCAGTATTGTGTGAGTGTGTATGTATGCGTGAATGCATATAAGTATGCATGTAGGTATGTATTTTTTATTAGGGTTTAACACATACAATTTACCACTTTAACCATTTTTTAAATATACAGCTTAGTGGCATTAAGTATATTCACATTGTTGTGCAACTATCACCCCTATGTCATTGCCTCTGACTTTGCTGATAGCTTTTGCCATGCAGAACACTTTTGTTTTTATGTCATTGAATTTAACAATATTATATTTAATAGACTCTGCTTTGTTTCACATCTAGAAAGACCTTCCCAACTCTCAGATTATGTTTTTTAAAAATCCTCTGAAGTTTCTTCTGGTATGTCTATAATTTCATTTTTTTTACACTTCACTCTTTAATCCTCCAGGAATTGATCCTGGTGTAAAGTATGGGATAAGGATCCCATTCCATTTGTTTAAATGCCTATAGGAAATATATTTTGAGCTAGACAAATTCATTTTAAATCCAAATGGGAAAAAAGCCAAGCAAAAGCAGCCAGGAAAATTCTGGGGAAAAGGAAAGTAAAGGACTGGTTGGGTATGGAGGATTAGTGCTACCAGACATTAAGACATAATTCTAAATTGCAGTAATTAAAACAAAATAGTCCTGAGTGCCTAAACTGATAGAACAACTGAATGGAATAGGATAATCAGAACTTCCCAGAACTTAGTGTAAAAGCATAAATTTGATTGCCATCTTTATCACGTTGAGTATTTGTATCCAAGAATATGGTGCATCTTTTCATTTGTTCAAGTTTTCCATTAGAGATATATCCACAGAGTGAGAACACTGCTCTCTCTGCCCCTGCTTTCCTGTCCACTGCAGGGTGGTAGTGAAAAGTTACCTCTGGACACTTTGTTTGGGATCTAACTTGTTTTCCAGAGTCATTCCTAACATACTGGACTCCTCAATCTCTCTATTTACATAACGTGGAAAGCTGTTATCAAGTCTGATTTCATCAGACATATCTGTACCACATTTCCATAGTCTGGGCTCAACACCAAGTGTTAAAGATGAAACAGTGGGTGTTAGGTGTTGGCAGAATTCTTTTTAAAGTTTCCAGAGGCTGAGTTTGGGCCTCACTTTCAGTTGGGAAGTTCAGATGGCAGCTGGAAGTCACCTACTCCTCAGTATCACTAGTCTCCACTCTCAAAGATACTGCTTCAAGTTATAGATGCTGGTCTAGAACAGCAATGTCCAATAGAATAAAATGGGAGTCACATATGCAACTTAAAATTGTTAATTTAACCACGTCAAAAAGTTAAAAAGAAACAGGGGAAATTTAATATATTTATTTAATCCAATATATAAAAAATATGATAACTTCAATATGTAATCAATATAAAACTTATTAATGAGATAGCTAACATTCTTTTTCATACTAATTTTGAAAACCTGATGTGTATTTCACGGTTACAGCACATCTCAATTTGGACTAGTCACATTCAAATGCTCAACAACCATGTATGGCTTCTGGCTACCATATTGGACAGGGGTCCAATCCAGGGGTCCAAGCCAATCAAGGGGACATCCAGACTAGTAACTGATTCACATTTCAGGAATGATGAACTCATTGCTTCCTGTGGCTAGCCAGTCCATCTGGGGTCTTTCTTAACTCAAACAAATTCCTTATTAAGGGCACAGGTAGTTTGGTTTATGGTGGTCCAAGGAGCTTAGCTTGGTTGAGTAAGTAAAGCCTTAGTTGGGTTAGGAAGGACTGAAGGAGTTAAGAACTAAAAAATGACTGGGGAAGTTAAGAACTGTTAAGACTGAAGGTTGGGCTGAAGGCTGGGCCGGACATCTGGTTAAAATCGTTAGCTACAGCGCAAGAATAACAGACCCCCGAAATGCATGTACATACGCTGGCTTCACTAATCTGAAGATAGACTAATTTGAATAATACTTTGAATTATTACAAACTTTTGTAATTTTCACAGCAAAGTAAAACATAATTGGGCTATAATTAGTAAGGGATATCATTTCTATTGGACCTGTAATACAAATAACATTATCCTAAATCTTAAAGGACTTCATCAAAAGAATTAATTTCCATACCCAGAAACCAAACGCACTTTAAAAGTCATATTCCCTTTCTCATTTCCCCCCCTCAATTTTATCTTAACACTTTCCTTACTCAAAAGCACTCTGGAAATGAAAAACTTTTTTAAAAAATCCAATAAAAGTGACAGCAACTGGATGAATTATGATGCATGTTAGCTGAGCAGCGATTGAAATAATAGACCTGAGCTATATTTACATCTCCTCTGTTTCTTTCTTCTTCCCCCCCACCCCCGCCCACCCCGTGGTTGTGAGGAGGTGTTCTTTTCCGGGCCAACTACACCCCCAGCCCCAGCCCTCCCAGGTCTACCTTTCCAAGGCAGGGTAAGGTGCATCCTCTCCCGGGCTCCTGTTAGCGCCTCCCTAGCACCTCTGGCCAGCAGCCGGCGAAACGGCAAGCCCTGGACATCCATTAACGTTTTATACTACATCGCTGCCCCCGCCGAAGCTACTCAGTTTGTTTACCGCGGCCCCACGCTCCCCCACCCGCCTGCACAATGTCAACCGCACTTGGGGCAAAATGTTGGCACAGATGCTCCGCCTC
>LNAC01000186.1:1845730-1860428 GCA_002007465.1 Ailurus styani
TTTTTTTTTTTCCCCTCCTCTTTCCCCTTTCCTCCCTTTCCTCCCAAACCAGCTAAAGCGCGAGAGTCCGCCTGAAGCTGCAGCCTTTCGGATCCACCTTAAATCTTCAGTGGACTCGGCGCAGGGGTCAGTGGGCGCAGCCAATGCCAATCAAGTTTACAACCACCAGCACGGGAGGGAAAAAAAGAGAGGAAAAAAAAATAATAATCTTCAAGCTCTCTAGTGCTACACACACTCGGACGCACGCACTCACATACGCGGGCACACAAAAGGAAGGAGGGGGTGAGGGGACAGGCGCCCGAGGGAGGGGGGGAAATATTTGCAAAACGCTCGTTTGGGGCTCCGTGCCCGCGGCCCGAGCGCTCGGGGAAGGCGCGCGGGAAGCGCGGCCCGACCCGAGCGCCATGATGGTCGCCGCGGTTCGGAGCCCATTTTCTGGAGGGGGAGCTGCAATGATGCAATCCCCCGGCCCCGCGTCCCGGCTGCGCGCCCTTCTCCCTGCCTTTTCTTCGCGTTCCTTTGAGGCGCGTCGACGTTTCGCGCCCAACACGCATCGATTTCTTTTTGTACTTTGCGCTTTCTAATAATTGCCTACTGTATGTCCCCACGCGAGACAGGCCTGGGACGCGGGCGGCTGCGCGGGGACTTCGGCGTCCGTGCAAACACTACACTTTCGCTTCGGCACGGTCCGACTGAGGCTGACCCCACCCCACCCCACCCCCACGCGAGCCGCGAGCCGGGAGGTCCTACTGCCCCGACCCCGGGTGGGTGGAGGGGGTCTGGCAGGACCGTGGGCCCTCCTTCCCTGCCACCACCCCCTCACCCCAGTTCGTTTGCAGGGGTTTTACCTTAATGTTGGCAGGGAGGGAGGGGAGCGGGCGTAGGGTGTGGCTCAGGTGAAAGAGATGGCAAATTTAAAAAAAGAAATTCACACTCTGAAAGGCAGATTGGAGATCCTAGATGTGCTTTGGAAACACCTTTTCAATCCAAAAAAACTTAGGGAGAGCAAGTGTCTACGCTCACAATGATGAAGATGAAATGGCGAAGGCAGCGTTGCCTGGCCGCCGGGAAAGGTCGCTCGGCGCGGCCGGGGCGGTGGGCGCACGGTGTCCTGAAAGGCCGCGCGCCCCGCTCCAGTCTTGTGGATTTCCACGGTCCCCTCCGTCCCCCAGCCATGCCCCTGGCCCCACATTTTCCTACTTCTTCCCTGCCCCAGTCCCCGCGCTGGACAGCTGGGGATGCGTGTTGGGGGGGGTGCTTTGCAAGGCGGCTCTAAGGTTGGACGCGACCCCGCAAGCGGCTGTGGGGCTCGGCCCCTCCTGCGCGCCGCTGCGGTCCTCCTTGGCCGCCGGCGAGCCGGGAAGCCTTTCGAAATGCGCGGGGCTGCGGATCATTGGAGCCCAGGGTGGGGGTGGGAGCGGACTGCTGCCTCGAAGGGTCCACGGACTCGGAAAGGTTCTCCCCTTCGCTCAGATGCCCCCACAGCTCTAGAACTAGCAAGGTGCTGGTGTGGAGGGTATGATTGTGGAAAGGAGTGGGGGCTTCCGCTTCTTTCTTAGCCCAGGAGAGAGATGATGAGGGAGGAAAGTTGGCGAGAAACCGCCCCGCGCCACTGCGCGGCCCGGGGCGCAGCCGCCCTCCACGGCCTGCGGGCGCCCGGGGCGCGGGAACTGCGCGCGGTGACCCGGGCGGCGCGGGCGCTGCAAGTGGCAGGCGAGCAGCGGGACTCGATGGGCTTTTCGCCCCGGGGCGCCGGCCAGCCGGACCCTGCCACTACCAGGGCGGGAGGGTGCGGGGCTTCGGGGCAGTGTGGGGGAGACGACGACGCACCGGCCTGGGCAGCGGGGTGGCGGGTGGCGGGTGGCTGGCGCCCGCGGCCGCATCCCCTCGTAGGGACGTCCGCGGCGAGCCCTCGGTCCAGGGCCGCAGGGAGGACGCTCCGAGAATCTCGGGGACGCACTTGGAGAGTTGACACAGACGTGTAAAGGATCGACCCGGTGACTTGGGGGCTGCGTTCCTGTGAACGTGCCTGGCGCGGCGAGCATCCACTTCTTCCTGGCCCAGAACTCCTAAAACGCAGTCTCTAAAAATTCACATTAAAGATGCCTCTTGAGGAAAGGAAAATGGGGTATAGGCAGCAATTAAGAGGATTTTTTTTTCCTCTGTCAGAGACACTTTTTGAAGTACAGTTCTGGCTCTGAGAAACTAATTTTATTTCATTATTTCCTGACTCTCCATTCCTTCCTCCCCATTTTGAATTGTTTTCTTGCTTTCTCGGTGTCTTCCTGAAAAACACCCCATCTGCATGTTTTGAATAGAATCACAAAAACACCTTTAGCCTTTAATTAAAATAATACCTACTTGGAAGATGTGGCCCAGCCACCAAAGGACCTTCTTTTCCCTTCCCCGCAGCCGAAAAGAGACGACCTCCCCCCACCCCCTTTTTTTTTAAAGCAACTTCAGGTCAAAATAAGCTGAAACTATCTTGTTTAGATCCCCTTTTGGGGTGCAGTAATGTAAATGTAGTATTTGAGGGCAACAGTTTAACCCAAATTCAGATTTCTGCAATTTAACCATCTGCAGATGCCTAGAAAAAATAATTTATTTTTACACCTTAGCTACATTTTTAAGAGAATGTGACATAACAGGAATCATTTTTTACTAAATTTGACTTTAAAATGCCTTGTTTAAATTTTTCATATTTAAATAAAAAATATCTCTCCCTGCCATGTAGATACAGGGCCCCAAACCCTCAGATTTGGTATTTAGATCAACCATTCTTAGGTTGTGTAGATTATCACCAGGAAATTTCAAAATTGAGGAGTTTGTCATGACCAGTTTAATTTGAAGAATACCTGTTCTAAATTAGTGTGGAATGCATGCCAATTTCTAAAGGACCTATGCATACCTTAATACTTTGGGCAAGAGGTGTACATTAGATGGTCTAAACAATTGCTCTCATTTTTCACAACACTCCCATGTGTAAATACAGAATTTAGAGAAGTCACCATGTTACTTTCATTTTCAGTCCTGCAAACGTGTGATCAGCCAGCCTGCACTTACGTAAAAATTTTTGGTTGTGACACAGATTCTATAAGACCTAAATATTTGAACTAATAGAGATTTGACAATCTTATTTATATGAAAATGTGGCTTTTCCATTTCACATGTCTAAAGCTTTGCTCAGTCATACAGAACTAAGTGGAAAATACTGACTACTACATTCAAAGCCACATAAACATCCATCTCAGACGTGAGCCTAAATTAATTATCAAGATATTTGCCACTTCACGTTATATTTGTGTAAGTAAGACTAGAATGTCAGGTCAAATACCTCAAGCTTAATAAAGCACATTACAGTTCAACTCAATGAATCGCTATGGAAGGTTTATTTATTGACTGCTTCATGTTTAACAATAATTTGTATCTTTTTCACACATTACAAAAAATTATACTTGGCTCAGTATGCAACCTTTTAAGCATAGCCATATTATTTAACATAAGAAGGGAAAAAACCTATTCTACCCAATACAGCATTTACAAATGCACAAAACATGCCACTTTGGCTTGTACATGGTCTAGATTAAAAAAAAAAATCTCTTTTTAACATAAATAAGTTAGTATAATTTTTCAGTGTCTTTACAGAGTTATGTACACAGGTACACTTTAAATGGTTTCATACACATACACAGGCAATGTAAAAATACTGTTTAAAGATGTAGTATCCATTTCAGTAATTCCCCGTGTGCTTTTCTCTCTACACACTTTCTTTAAAAACACCATTTCCTTTGGGCAGATTAACAAATAGAATGAGAAGCTTTAAATTAAAAATTATTTCATTTTTTTATGTGAAGTTACAGATCTTTAAAAAATATCCAAGGATTTGGAATTATTTTAACTGTGTCTACATAGCCCAAAGTCCAAAAAAAATTAAGAAAATTTCTCAACAAACCTGATAAAAATTAGATGGCTGACTCTGAGCATTTAGGACTCCCCCCATACACCCCAGATTTTTGCCCAGAATTACCTGGAATGATTACCTAACTGCTGAATAATTAACTGGTAAATTCCAATTTTAAGAGGAACTGGGGGTGAGGGAAAAGACTGAGGATAGTTTTTTGCTGTTGTTTAAAAAAAAAAAAGCCATTTGCCAGTATATAACGGAATCATCAGAGCTCCCAAATGAGAAAAAGTTTCATGTAAAAAGAATTAGCCACTATTTGCAACCGGTGTTCAAATTTGGATGCTTTTTAAAAATGAAGTATCAGTTTTCACTGAAAGAGACATTACATCTTTAAAGAAAACAATTCAAACCCTTCCCCAAAACTGCTTCTCTCCATGCAAGTCAAATATTTTTCTCCTTGCTCTAAATGGAAGCAAGCTCTTCATAACCCCCCCAAGCCAATTCCTCAGCCCCACCCTACCCTCCCTTCCCCCCAAAGTTTATGTGCTACATAAAAGATAAAAACTATATACACAGGTAGTACAATGAAGCAAATAAGGAAAAACCTAATTGCACAATGCTACATCCAATGCTTTTAGAGGCAGATCATTTAAGAGTGCCTAAAATTTTAGTGTTATTGTGTTGTTGCTTTTCAGTGCTTATACAGGATGTCCATTCCATGGAGCCAGCGATATGTATTTAAAAATTCTAATTTATATCTTCCTTGCTTCATCAAGCAGTGATGTATCTGATAAACAAGGAAACGTGCTCTTAATTCTGCAAAAGAAAAAAAGAATTAGGAGAAAAGCACTAGAATAACATTACCAATAAAGTACAGAAATAATTTTGTCACTGTCTTAATTGTGAAATACCCAAGCGACAGAACAGAAAAGTGTGTACTAATAGTTGATGACTATAGTCTTCTCTGTCCAATGTTTCCTTCACTGGATTTTTACTCTCCTCTGTGTCGTGCACTTTTGTTTAGAGTACTGGGTCTCACCAGTGGGCAGTTTTGCGCGCCCCCCCCCCCCGCCCAAGGGGACATTTGGCAATGTTTGGAGACATTTTTGGTTGTCACACCGGGGTGTGGAGGGTGCTACTGGCATCTGTTGGGAAAGGCCAGGGATGCTGCCAAACATTCTACTAATGTACAGGACAGCGTCCCACAACAAAGAATTATTCAGCCCAAAATGTCAACAGTGCAGAGGTTGAGAAACCCTGGTCTAGAGAATCGGGGTCAAAGATAGTAAGGAGAAGAAAATTAATAAACTGTAATACTTAAGAGTATCAGAATCTTCTAAATTTGAAAAATACCTGGAACTATAATTTATAAATGCTCTCCAAGGAAAACTCTATTAATACTTTTTTCAAAACATTCTAGTTTCTTAGTCATATGCAAAATACACACATGAATGCTTCTGAACAGGTTCTTACTATTATTTCTAGTATTCTCTGAACTGGCAGTATTTACTAACAAATGCCTCTCTGTATGTCAGAATGGCGTCAGATCAAAATTCAGTAGGTGTGATTCACTGTGGCTCATCTGATGAGCTAGGCTATAGGTCACAAACCACAAGACCCAAGCTGCAGGTTGCTTCAGAAAAATTTTTTTCATCCAGTTTTCCCATTTCATATATAGCTATAAAATAGAGGTTCTACAGGGATGTTTTGTATAAGCTTTGAAAAATGTCGGATGGGTGTGAAAAAATCATATATATGACATTATGAGCTAAAAACACAACAGACTGGAATTTCACCTTAATCTCTATGTTCTTTATTCTTACCTTTTTATAAATGAGGATTTTAAAAATTAGTATCAGCATCTACTAAGATCTCTTTATACGTGAGGCTATGACTGTGTTTGGGGTGTGGGGGAATTGGTCATGGTTCTTAACTGTATGAAGTTTTCAAACTATTAACATATGCACTTTGATCATTACAGATAGCCAATCCACAGAAGGTTGAGGGCTGAATTATTCAAATTAGCTATTCATATTGATCAGGTTTTAGTAGATGGAAAAAAAAATCTCCACTTTTCTTGCCTCGGGAGCCCTACCCTTGCCGGCCCTTTTATCTATTATCCTTTTCCCTACAAATATCCCAATCATCCTGTTATAGCACAATTAGACAATTAGTATACACATGCTGATATGTGCCTGGATTGCTTACTCCAGCAGAGTTCATTTAACTTCTGCTTTGCAACTTCAGTGTTATCAGAAAATTCTGTAGGAACCTTAGCATTTTTCCATTTTATAGCTTTCCATTTTGTTTTTTGTTTTTTTTTCTTTAAGTACACAGGGTTCCTCTCCTGTTCTACAAATCTGTAAGCAAACAGGGAAAGTGGCAGTTTGTGAAAATGATAAAAGGATGCAACACACTTCTCTACTCACATTGTTAACAAATATGAGCCATTTGTAGCCAACTTTTCCCACAAATAATCACTTGCCATTTTCCCATGTATGGCTCAAAATTTGTTACTGATTCGACCTGAACCTCTGGGAAATGAATTCTCATGAAGTGGGACTGAGGCATATCCCAGTTCTTGTTCAGATGGGGAAAAGAACCTATTGTTCCCAACAAGTTTGGGTGGGATTCACAGGGAATGGACCTTCGTACTCATCGGGCCTTGGTCACAAATACTTGGTTACAACACTTGCTCTGGTTATTCCGTGTTTCAAGGAAAAATGACCTCAGGATGTAGAAACTGTGAAAAAATTACAGTATTCCCACCAGTGATTCCCAGCCTTCCCCATTCCTACTTTTTGACCTCACAAACTATAAATACAAAACCCCACAAGCTCTAGTCTGCCAGCAACCACTAAGATCGGGTATCTCAGGGTTGGAAGGCCCGATTCGGGGTGTCAGTTACTTGCTCCTAGTAATCAACCCACCGAGCAGTTTACGTTTGACGTCTTCTGAGGCCCGGCTTCTTGGGCGTCTGCTCCACTGAACCCGCGTTCGGGGAACCGTCTGAGACATTTTCTTCTGTTCTGTTGGCTCTTTTGTTTTGAGGAGAGGAATCTAAAGGCAAGAGGGAATTTTAAAAAGAACACACACAACCTTTATTAGGAAAACAATGGCTGACAGAAGTTGGCACAATAGTCCCGGGATGAAAAACCCACACCTCCACCCACAATCCTGGATCCGTCATGCCCAGTGGCCTTTAAGGGCACAAAATGAGTTTGTTTTCACGTAACAGAAAGTGTATTCTGCGCCCCAAAGCTCTCTCTCCATTGCCAAGAGGGAGGCGGTTGATAAACATCCCGGCGTAGTCACAGACCTACCGCGGGCTAGCGGGGAGGCACTGCGATGTTCTCGGTTGGAGAAATTATCAGATAATACCCTCTCGGGCTCCTGATTTAAAAATCACCACCAGACAAGCGGTCAGCCGGACAGTATTTAAAACCTCCGGTTAGGCCAGTTCGCTCCCCCAAAGCTAAATCGGAATGCTCTGAAAAGAACGCGGAGGTGAAGACCCTGCTAGCAGGGCAAACTGGTGCCCAGGACAGACAGACAGACAGACAGACGGACATGTTCTGTTAGGAGAAGGGTCATTACCGTCTGTGGCCGGTCGCTTCCTTATCCCAGTGCACTGCTCCGCTAAGCCGGTCTGGTTGTCCGGCGTATCAGTCTTTTGGTCTACCAAGTGCGTGTCCTCTGAGTTTGCCTGAGATCCCATTACAGGCACCGCCTGGCGGGTCCCGCTGACGTCCTGGCTCTCCTGCGCCGGCACCTTGCAGGCGCCTTTGGGTGGCCGCGGGGGTCTGTAGTAGAACTCGGGCAAGCTGCCCTTCTCCACCTCCTGCCACTCGTATTTGCCCTCCAGGGGCTTGTGATTCTGGAAATCAAAATTCCACTTGCGCTGGCTCGCCTCTTCCATGTCTCTGCAGTGCTTCTCCAAGTCCCGGGTCAACTCTTCGTGGTTGACCGGGCCGAAGAGGTTTCTGCAGGCGGAGGGCTTGGGGTACTCCGCCTGTCTGGCGTCCATCCGCTCTAGGCTCGGGCTCCCGTTAGACACTCGCACGTTTGACATCTTCCTCCCGGGTCTTCACGACCGCCTCGCGCGCGCGCTCGCAAAACAAAACTGAACAAAACAAAACGCCCCGACCCAGCCCGCTCCCCTCTTATAAGCCCTGCGACCGCGCTCGCAGCCAAGAGAAACAAACACGGACCAGCAACTGCCCGAGCGTCAGGGGCGCGCTGGCTCTGGGGGAGGGGTGAGGGGAAGCCCCGGCCAGGCCGCCGAGAGCCGCCGCCGATCAAGTGTACCGGCTAGCGGGAGGGCGGGGAGGGGAGGGGAGAGGAGAGAGGAGGGGGTGGCAAAGCCAGTCCCAGCCCGGGCTGCAGCGAGCCCGCGGGTCCCGCCAACCGAGCGGCTCTCCAAACCTTGCCGGCGTCGGAGTCGCGGAGCGGCGACGCAGTGGGGACAGGGGAGGGGGAGAAAAACACCCCGAAAAGACGAGCCCCCTTTTTTTAGTGGCCCAATATGGCGGTGGAAGGGAGGCTGACGAAGAAGAAAATGATTGACACCGCGAGTCTATTTAAACAGAGGAGGAGATCCATTGGTTGCGGCGCCGGGAGCCGCCCCGCCGAGGNGCTGCCAGCAAACCTGCTCCGGCTGGCCTCGGAGAAATTAAAAACGAGACAAACAAACTCGCCAAACGGCCGGGAAGCCGGGGAGGGGCGGGGGCGGCGGGGCCTGGGGCTCAGGTCCCGGCGTGGCGCTGCCCGGCGCGCCCGCTGCTCGCCGGGGGACGGAGGGGCAGGGTCCCGGGATCTGCGGGGAGGCTGGCGATCTTGTTTTCCCCGCACTCGCCGAGCCCGGGGGTGCGGGCCGCTGGGGGCGGAGGCGGGCAGTGGGAGCTCTGCCCCCCAGCTGGGCTCTCGCCCGTGGGCCCCAACCGCTGGCACTGCGGGGAGGCCGGGCAGCCTGCGCCGAGGGCCCGGGAGCCCCCCCCTGCCTGGGTGTCCCAGCTGGGGGTGAGCAGCGGTTCGCTCACTCTGAACCTAGACGTCTCTGCTGTCCTAGGGCAGGCGGGGGGCTTTGGGAAGAAGCCAAGGCGGACGTAGGCGCAGCACTTCTAATGTATCCTGAACCCAAGCTCTCCCTCCGTAAAAATAAGGGTTTCGAGATCAAAAGCTCCGCTGGTCTCCCAAGTCCCTAATAAACTTTGTAGCTGTCTCAGACACACTTAGGTTTCAGAAGCGAGGTTACACCCCTGACCCAGGTTCTGGCTGCCCGAGCACAGTTAAAGCCATTGACAGGGGCTGCGTGTGGGAACTCGTCTCCTCTTTTTATTTTTCGATTCTTTCCCGGGTTGTAGCAGTTTCCTCTACCTGAGTCCGCGGCCAAATACAACAGTCCCTTCCTTCCTCCACCTTTCTCTCCCACCAGATTCAGTGCTCCAGCCCTCCCAGAACAAAATTTAGACGCAAGGGAATGCCTTTCGAGGGCTACAAGTCGTTGGAAGGATGAAAGTAATCTGAAAGTCCAGATTATGAAATGATTCATAAAACCCACCACAAACGTATCCTCACATCCGATGTTATTACTTGGGCGTTTCTCGACTCCTCTTTGCAGCTTGAAATTACCTACCAATAGGAGCCTGCGCAGGGTGGTGGGACTTAAAACAGTAGGGGGAGGGCTGTCCTATCTGAGACAGAGCTCAAAAGGTCTTCTACTGTCTCCCCACTCCACCCCACCGCACCCCTGTACGTATAATCTTGGTTTGGGCCAAATTTAGTACATTTTACTGGAAACTAATCTCCCTCGGTTCTAATGGTACACAGCAGCAATGTTTTCTTACGCATCTATGCTACAGATGAGTTTGATTTTTAACTTGTTTTCTTAACCACATATTGTTTGTGTGTTCCACTTTGTGTGGCGCCTGCCTCACCTCAGCACTCCAGAATGCTCCAGAATGTCAGAGCGGGCAGGGCCCTTCAGAACCCTGTGGCTCAACCTTCTCTTTTTACCACTGAGGAAATCGAGAGCAGGAGAGGTTTCCTGTCCAGGGACACGGTATCCAGTTGATAGCAGAGCCGGGGTTGGAGGCAGGTCGCCTAACTCTCAGGCTGGTTCATTTTCTCTTTCTTTCCTTCCTAATGGTTCAGGTTTTGTCTGGATCCGCCTGGGCCGTATGTAGTCTGCAGGGCCTCCTCTCTTACAAGTGATTCAAAATGGCTCCTGCTCATTCCCTGGGCTGCCTGCAGATGTTTCCTTGATGTGGCCTGTGGTTGCTGATATTTATGTGCAGCTGTCATTGGCCTTTTCTATCACTATGCACTAGTTCAACTCAAAAGCATATTCCAAAAGGACAAGGGTGATACCCAGAGAGCAGTGAGAGGAGAGAGGCAGTGTCCCAAACTTGTTTCAAAGTCAGGACTTCCTACCTGCTTGACAGAAAATATTTCCCCTGAGATCCCAGTGAGAGGTCTCATCTTTAATTTTCCACATTGAATGTGCTACTTAATTTACTGGGTTGGAGAAGGGGGGAGAAGGATGAGAAAATTAGGGTAGGCCTCCATACCATAATTTATACCTTATTCCTGAAATTAGGTCATTTTTGACATTTTTACATAATTGCTAGCCTACACAGGAATTCTATAATATACATAAGCATAAATTCACAGGTAGGAATAAAGTACCAGATGTATGTAAATGGAGATATTCCATTCTATTTCAACATACCGCAAGAGTTTGATTAATGGAATTTGTATCTTTCATAAAAGTAGAAAACCAGTATTTCCATCCCCTACACGCCCCGAATCTTTCTTCGAGTAATGTGTAGGAGCACCATTTTGCTGCTTTGTTAATCTTGAAAAGTAAACGAGTTCCAGCCAAGCCACCTTAAGACGACTGGCCGCCAGCAGAAAGGACTGTGCTTACCGCGACCTTGCTGTGATCTAACGTGTTTTGTTTACAGTCCAGGCACCGGAGGTCGGTGCGGGTAAATAACGGGAAGGCAGGCGTCTGCTGTAGTAGCGACCAAGCGTGAAAAAAATACTATAGAGTCCCCAAGGGAAGAGGGGACGCGGGGATCAGAGCGCCATCCTCCTGCGGAAAGCGGGCGGCTGCGACAGAGTAAGCCGGGGAGAACCTTTTCAGAAAAACAGCGCGGAGGCGGAGCTTGGGTAGAAAGCACAAGGTTCCACTCGCAGGGCTCTAAAATGGGCTCAGCTTCCCCGGGACCCGGGATCTCGTCCTGAGCGGTGTGTTTGCTGTCGTCTTCACTCCGGGAAGTTTCCTCCTTAGAACTGAGCAGTAAGCCAGCCCAGATTTCCGTGCCCTTCAAAATAACTTCAAACACCTGTGTGGTAGTCGAGTGTCCGAATGGGGAGGTAGGGCGAGCCCGCCTCCCAGATGCGGTCCTCTCGCGGGGAAGTTACGCAGCCCCCAATGTTTCTGCGAAGGTGCTAGTTTCCTGGCCCAGCTGCCCCTCCCACCACAAGTACCCAATTTTAATCCGTCCTCGAGGATGTTTATAATGGGGCAGGTTTCGCTCAGTTTCGCTGTTCTCCGAAACCCATATACTTTTAGAGTTTGAGAACATTTCACAGTCCACTGTTTCTTACATTTTCATTCAATGGAACAAATATTTATTAGGCACCTTCTACTAATTTGCTTAACTTTTTTTTCTTTCAACAATTATTTACTGACTGCCTTGGATATATCAGGCATTACCCTAGGCTCTGCGGATACAGCAGTAAACAGATTGAGCCGAGGATGCAGCTTACCTTCTAGTAGGGGGAGGGGAGACAGAAAATAAACACAAAAATACAGGCGGGAGGGCGCCTGGGTGGCTCAGTGGGTTAAAGCCGCTGCCTTCGGCTCAGGTCATGATCCCAGGGTCCTTGGATCCAGGCCCACATCGGGCTCTCTGCTCGGCAGGGAGCCTGCTTCCTCCTCTCTCTCTGCCTGCCTCTCTGCCTACTTGTGATCTGATCTCTCTCTCTCTGTGTCAAATAAATAAATAAAATCTTAAAAAAAAAATACAGGCGGGAAAGACATACTATGCAAGGAAGTGATAGGTGCTCTAGAGAAAGGATAAGCAGGGGCAAGGAAAGAGAGGGCTGTGAGGTCCGAAATTGACTAGAGTGGTGGAGAAAGGCCTCACTGAGGAAGTGGCCTTGGAGAGAAGCCCTGAGGGCTTGAGAAAGCAAGCTGTGTTGATAGCTGGGGAAAGGGTGTCCCAATAAAGGGAACAGCAAATGCAAACCCTCTCAAGTGAGAGCTTGTCTGATGTGTTCCAGGAACAGCAAGAAGAGTGGTAGCAGGAACTCAGACCATACAAGACCATCTAGGCCAAGGTGGAGTTTTCATCATGAACTGAGTGATACGGGAAGCCACTGGGACATTAGGAGGTTTTAAGCAAGTGAATGATGTGCTCTTACCATATGTAAGGTATTCTGGGCAGCATTGTTCTCAGCAGCATGGGGCTTAAAACGATGACTTAAGTCACAATCCCTGCCTTTAGGGAGTATATATAGATCAGGTGTGTGGGAGGCCACCATGTGCACAAGAAACTGCAGAGGTAGAAAGCAGTACATGGAAGAACAGGGTACAAAGGTGGACTCCAAAGGAGGGAGAAGGAGGCAGCCTTCAAGGAAGTGATATATGAGTATATGTCTTCAGATGTTGAAGAAGGAGAAGAATATCAAGATTATCAGGATGTATCGGTAGAGGTGGTAATTGGGGGGATGGGATCAGACAGTTGGCAGGCCATGGATGGCATGCCAAAACAAAACCAAACCAAACCCACTTTTATTCAATAAGCAATGGGAACTGATGGAGCTTTTAGTGAAGTGAATAACATGATCACTGTCCAGGTTTGTCTCTTGAACAAGGGGAAGTCTGAGCCTTGAGAGACAGTGTCCAGGGACAGAGCTAAGTGGAAAGCTAGGTAGACCGTCCCATTATAGTGTTAGTCCAAGGGAAGCTGGTTGTTGGGCAAAGTATAGACATGAGGCAAGAGGGTAGAAGCATGGGTCATGAGACCAGGAAGAGAGGATTTGGAACAGAGGGTTGGAGGCAATCTGGCATGATCACCCACGCTACAAAGGCATAGCTGCGGATGCTTTGTATGTAGTGACAATGGCCTCAGCGGTAGGTGGGAGAGATAACTGCTAAGAGGCCCAAACTGCCTTGGACAACCAGATCTTTGTAGTAGGAAGTGGCATCTGACAACAGAGTAAAAGATGGGTATGAGCCTGAAAAGCTTGACTCAGGGAGGTCATTCTGGTAACTCTGGAAGCTGATTGCAGTGGCTCAAGCAAGGGATATAAAAGCATGAAGCAGTGCTGTGCAGGAGGGAATGAAAAGCTCAGAACAAATGTAGGATCACTTAGGTAGTTAGAAGAGCGAAGGGATTGGGGAAAGGTGGAGATATGGAGGGTGACTTGAAATACTCATGCTTGGGTATTTCAGAGAGTCATGTGTTAACAAAGAGCAGTCACACAGAGGGAGGAGGTAACAGAGAGTGCTAGCTGTCCCCCAAATCCATTCTCGCTTTGTCCCTTTGTCTCAGAATTGTAACTGGGCTTACAGCTGCCCAGCCACACTAAATTTCCCAGCCCCTGCACAGATGGATATGGACGCGTGATTACGTATTTTCCAACAGAATGTAAGGAAAAGCGGTATGTGGTCTCCCAGGTCCAGCGCATACAACCTGTCACATCAGCTTCCTAGTTCCACCTCTCTCTTTCCCCCTTCCCATGGGTTACAAGGGTGACTACTACTGCAACTTTGGAAGCCACATGTTTTTCATTTTGCTTTTGTTTTAAGTAAGCTCTACAACCAACAGGGGGCTTAAACTCACCACCCCAAGACCAAGAGTCGCATGCTTTACCAATGGAGCCAGACAGGTGCCCCTGGAAGCCACATGTTGAAGGTGATAAAGCCACATCAGCCTGGGTCCCTGACTTGAAAGAAAAATAAATTTCTAGTTCGTTGAACCATTACACTTGGAGCCTATTTGCTATAGCATCCTGCAGTCAATTCTAATTAATGTAGAGGGGGAAATTGGGGAGATAAGGAATAGGGAAGATTAAGAATTTGATACAGTCAGTATATACATTGAAACTCTGATCCTCAAGAAAAGAAAGAGGCTATGTGTGTTAAGAGAGCAACAAAGGGGCGCCTGGGTGGCTCAGTCGGTTAAGTGCCTTCAGATCAGGTCATGATTCCAGGGTCCTGGGATCGAGCCCTGCTTCGGTCTCTCTGCTCAGCGGAGAGCCTGCTTCTCCCTCTCCCACTGCCTGCTGCTCTACTTGTGCTCTCTCTCCATCTCTTTAATAAATAAATAAAATCGTAAAAAAATTAAAAAAGGGCAACAGAGACAGTATTAGAAACGTGAATCTGAACCATAATGTGAAGGGATGTCTTGGTTGGTGGGGCTCTGTGAGGCCGGTCCGTATTTACAAATGTGCCATTAATCATATGGCTACATCAGATACTTAGTAGGTTAAAAGTTACAAAGGTATGAGAATAAGGATGTACGAGGTGTTCTCAATCCCTTTACATTTGTATCACACAGGAGGTGTGCAACATTCATTGTTTCTTCACTGTCCTATGCTCTTTTCTCAGAGTCTGTTCTCTTAACCTCTTCTGCTGAGGGACCGTGGATTACATGACACTGTTCCCATTACGTTCCTGAAGTTGACCAGATGAGGGAAGAGGAGGCCTCTTTTTTTTTTTTTTAAGATTTTATTTATTTGACAGAGAGAAGGATCACAAGTAGGCAGAGAGGCAGGCAG